>OZ005677.1:8327351-8927351 GCA_963930725.1 Candelabrum cocksii | reverse complement strand
ATAGGCGACACGTTTAACTACTCATCGCTGGCGCGCAAACACGACGCAAAACACGTAAATGGCGATTGACAAATACAAAACGAGGGACAAATACTAAAAGAATTTGTCAGAATGGAAGGTGTCTACGTTTCGGAAAGCCAATTGAGACCGCGCAGAAAAAAGAGAAGAACATCTTTACTTTATCTTGATACTTGAATAAATTAGGTTAAAATTGAGTCAATATCCTTAAGTTCATAAAACACACAAACGATAAATATATGATATATAAAGAAAGATACTTGTTGTATTATTATTATTTTAGTTAGTAAAGGTTGCTCCAAAGTTGCACGAGTGAAAAAACAAACGAAATGGTCAATATGAAATTAAAAAATGATATTAAACTAGTAAATAGTCCTGCGTTTGGAATTTACTTCCATATAAAAATACAATAATAAAGTTGACGTTTTTCTTAACTACAGGGTCTTTACAACATTACTACTGTACTGACTGTGTAATGCTCCAAGCGGTAAACATGTCACCATGGAGTTGCATTGCCAAACTTTCGTACAACCAATGCAAAGAAATCAGCTCTCGTCAGTGTACATCTTTTTGCCTGTTCTAATGAGACATCGAACAATTTTTCAATGTTGATCCATGGGTCTCGATGGTATGTCCTTTTAAATTTCACAAATAACATTCTTTTTGTCATCGTGATGTTACTACATCGACAAACATGTGCAATATATTTGAGCTACTGACTTCTTATACAACTTTTCAATGATTTTGCTTTTGTTATTTTGAAGACATCCATAATTGTATATCGAAGTCTGTTCTGCTGCATCCTCTGATGTACTGATTCTATTCCAGCCACCCTTGACCATATGCCGCAGTAGTTCCATCCAACAGACCTCCAAATTCCTCACACTTTTCTCACTCATATTGGCGAATTAATAATCATGAATACGAAGAGGTTGTTTTAAAAAATGAAGAAATCAAAACCGAAAAGATCTAAAAAGGTAAAACACGCTTTAAACACAAACGTCAAAGTGAATTATTGCATAAAACATGCCAATAAAACAAGTTAAAAACTAGCCCCATTACTATACTCGAATACAAGAATTTCTCAAAATTGTCGCTTTTACATATTTATCAATGCCTTTGAATTTTTAAGGTAAAAGATACGACATACAAACAAGCGACGTTGAACGCCCAGAACTGTATATTCTAGCGAGATGTCATTCAACTGATGAACAGATTGCTTACAGCGAAATCAGATTAGAAGACATCATTGATATAAAGAACATGGTGAAAACTAAAGAAGATATCGAAATTCATGATGTTATGCGAGTGTTTAAAGGTTGGCAGTGATTATTTTAGGTTTTTAGCCTGAAACCGAACCGAGAAAGTGTTCTATTGGAAATGCAATAGTTTATATAGATATTTAATTAGACGGATATAAGCCCTGAGTAGGTATGCTCATTTTTAAATGTTACGTACCATTCGTTAAATAAACATTATATTCTTTCAGGTGACGGGCCAGCAGCGCAGTTTGAATGTGGGCACCAAAAAGGTTGTAACTACTTGCACCATATCCGCTGATCGATCAATCGATACCGCATATGTGTTTAACTACGTTTTACTACATGAACGCACATCTAAATCTAAAGTTTTGCAAACGGCATATTTTAAAAACCATAATAAAGGTGAATTAATTACTGAGCTACATGAAAGGCAAGTTCCATTTCACTGTCAAGCCACCCAAAAAAGCCTTCTGGATAAATTGTCACCTGAAATGAAGGGTTTACACAGGATAACAAATTTGTTGTTTACGCAGCTATTTTCAAGTCTAAAAGACCTAAATCTCGACTTTTACAAAGTACCTCCTTGTGAACCACTCCACTGTGTTACCGGACACAGCAAAAATCTGTATGAACACCATACCATTTAAATCGCTAAGAAAAACAAAAATTCAACACAGCAGTTTAATCTTTTAATGAGAAAGATTCAAAACGCAGATGTGATTACAGAATAAGTTTAATAAGCATCTTGGACGCGCTTCAAAACAAAATTAATTACAACAATTTCTAATCACCACTCTGCACACGTTCTACTAAATTGTTTGGTTAAAATTCAATCAAAAGAAAAGCTCAATCCACAAAAATCATTGTTAAGAGATGCATCTAAAATTACACAAAGTTACTCAATAATTACCTATAAAAACACATTTATACCATTTTCTCTAATCAACGATAAACCATGGCTTTAACAATCTCACTTGGAACGTATCGCAGATTTCATGCTGGAAGTTGAAAGAATTTGGAGAGAAAATAAAGAAGATGGATGAAGAAGATGGCATTATATTTGAAGAGACAAAGGGGATTTCAAAGATACCTCATCATTTCCGATCTTATAATGTTTCATTCGAGTTGACTTACGTAAAAGAGTGCTAGGTAAAGTGACTGGAAATGCAAGAACGTATTCCTGCATACAAATAAAAGATCGAATGAACAATGAAATCAAAATTATATATCTGGAATCACTTGTTTATTTTAAAAACCAAAAAAAAATGGATTCTTTTAAAAATCCACTAAATGAAAGTATTAAATATTGTCAACCATCATTGATTGCAAGCACATCACACCAAAACATCACATCACAACCACTCACTGTTGTCAGCAAAAGGCACCATATTCCCGCCACCAATTACGCTGAAGGAAACTAAACCACTTAAAGTTGAAAAAGAAACTGTAACCATTAGAGAAATGACAACGCACAACGAAAACAACAGCACAACCTTAAAATCACAAACCGCAATATTGTTAGCAGAAATCTTTGGAGATGACAACGAATCAGTTAAAACGTTCGACCATTTAAAACAATTATGCAAAAAAAAAAAACACCGCGTCTATATACCAAAAAATATCAATTAATTTGTGAAAAGCTACAATAGTAATGAAATTAGGCATTCAATTCCGGAAATATTTCAAAGAGAAATAATTATGCAATAAATTAAACATCGGCCAATAGGTGAACAGATGAAATAAAATTAATTAAAGCCGGAATGGCGTCCAAGCTGAAATCCGATGTCGTTATTCGAAGTTTCGGTATTGGCTGCTGTTGGTAGTTATTATGCTCAACTTTCTGTAGGAGCTATTATTCGCGGGGGTGAGGTTTTGTTGTATATGCTAAAGTTGTAGTTGTAATGAGACAGCCTCTCAGATGAAGAGCGCGCACCAAACAAAACAATAGAGATTTTTCTTTTAATACTTTCTATTTCGTTTACATTACTTTGCATTTTAAATCATGGAACTTCCTTGAGAAATGCAACTTAATGAGAGAAGCATATGAAAGGAGGCGTAGAAAGCAATTAGATTACATATGCCCACCTCTTTTATTTCCAATTGGACAGTAGGAAGTAGCTACAAAAGATTTGTTTAATGATCTCATAAAAACGAAAACAATTAGGAAAATTAGGTTTTTACTCAATAGAATTAATTACTCATGAAACTTAAGTGGCAAAACTTCAAATTTGAACCTTAATCCTCCAACGCTTTTGATAATTTTTGTAGGTATATGCATTTTAAAGTGAAATAAAAGAATTAAAAATGAAAGAAAAAAATTGTAAAAATATACAGCAAACATCATAGCATTATAGTTCTTGAGATATCAGGGTAACATGCATTTTTGTACTAACATGTGCTCATATTAGGCATAATTAATTACCTTCAACTTCTATTTTTATGTTCATCAAACTACAGTTTATTGCGACGACCCGCAACATCGTTGCATGAGCAATAAAAACAAAACGATTTCAATACGCGAGAACCGAGAAAGTTCTGTTCCGTTCGTTGACCTTTTTCATACGTTCTTAAAGCAAACTTATTCTGCGATTTCGCGGCTATCGATCAGGCTCTATTAGAAGTAGATACGCTATAAATTATCTATAATACTGTGGTCGTCGTATCGATTTTTTAATGCTGTTTTGTACGTCGAGGGAGCGTGTCCGCTAGGAAATCGAGCGCCTGACGTATACGCGAATAAAAATACTTTTTCGCAGAAGTGATTTCAAGCATTGGGAAGAAAATTACCGCATTTGATACACTTGCTAAATATCGCAACATAAAAAGCTTTATGAAGACGCGATTCTGCAGTTTTGCCTACTCTTCAACGTTTTTATAAGTTAACGGCTACTTTTCCCAAATATTTTTTCACTTTGGATAGTGACTTCTAAATGAACTCAAAGTATCAAACTGTTCCTTACTGCATTGATTACTCTGGCTTTACAACATGGCGGATGTATCGACACAAGCGGACAATGTGATTCTTGATACTGACGACTATTTAAAACAATTCGCTACATTTCTAGACAGTTTTTCCGAGAATAAAAGTGCTATATCAAAAGAGTACATTGAAGTTATTACGGATTCCAACGAAATTTTACATAAACGTAAAAAAGAACGTTCAAAGGTTTTTTGACGAAGTGATTTAATTCATCATTGAGTCACCGAAGGAGTTTTGAAATGTACAGTTAGAGATGGGAAAGAATCGTATAAAACTAATCTGGTTAGTGAGAATATTCAATTAAATTCAAGTAGATTTTTTCTTTTTCATAAACTACAATTTTCTTCTTTTTATTAGTATGTATCACAAATAATATTATTAAATAATAATAATAATATTAATATTGATATGTGTTTAATTTCAAATAAAAGAAAAGTTCAGTTAAGAAAAGTTCAGTTAATGAAAAATAAAGTGGATGTTTCCCTTGAGGACTTTTGGATCAGTTGAACAGGGAAATGATCAGTTGAACAGGGAAATGATCAGTTGAACAGGGAAATGATCAGTTGAACAGGGAAATGATCAGTTGAACAGGGAAATGCAGAATTTCAAACTCTGTCAGAGTAGTTTGGTCATGTTAAAAGACGAAACTGAGTTTTTAAAATCAGAACTCACGGCAATGAGAAAAATGGTTTCATTTTTGATTGGAAACGACAAAGTCTCCGATAAATCCAGAATTAACTCAAGCGTGTCGGCAATAACATCGCCTTGTAAATCTGATCAAATTATAGATTCTTTTGTTAATACGCCTGTAATCAACTCGCAATTAAATAAACCAAAACAATCACATCAACACCTGTTAATAGCTCAGATCCAAACAATTTATCTATTACTGTACCTCTTGGTGATTGTTTCAATCCTAACATCATTAAATATGAAGAAACTCAGAACAAAGATAGAAATAACTTCCTTCCGGAAGTTATACAAGTTTTCGCCCGTCCAGATAAATCGATGAATAAAGCCACTCCAACTAAACACGAATGGTTTACTGTGTCAAACGTCTTGGAAAAGTCTATGTATAGTACGCCTGTATGTTTCCCCTTGTCTATATTGAGACGTATGTGGTCGACTAGAGTTGTTAATGCATGCTGAGTTGAACGGCTACGACGAAAACCAAATTGCGAGTTCGTGAGTAATTCCTTGTTTTCAAAATAATCTGCAAGTTGATTGAAAGCTAGTTTTTAAATAACTTTCGATAAAACGTTCAGCACAGATATCGGGCGATAGTTGGTGAAATGTTTGCTATCTCCTGATTTATACGCAGGGGTAACTTTTGCAGTTTTATCCGCAGTTGGGAATACACCATATGTTAAGCAGTTATTAATTAGGAAAGTCAGTGGGGCTGCAAGTTATTCTGCTGCATCGTTAATCAGTGAACCGGGTAGACAGTCAGGACCTGCAGATTTTGAAGCTCGAATGTCTTACTTTAAGTGTTTCTTGAATGTTGACTTTGCAAAATTTGAAACTGCTGTTCGATGGATTCACTTTGAGTAAATATTTGAATCCGTTGAATTGATGCCAGGTTCTATTTGTGAGTGATTTAATTGTTCCTGCTAAACTCAATGCGATTGTGACAAAAAAGTGCAAAATCCGTTTGCGAAATTTTTGCGATCTGTTGTAAGATGATCTCCGCAATGAAAGGATTTAGCAGGTAGGTCAACGTTTTTTGTTGAAAAAGTTTTTTTGATCTGTTTCCAGAACTGCTTCGGGTGGGTCCGTTTTTCACGAAATACCGACCGGATGTAGTTTGCTTTTGCTTGGCGAATCATACAGGAAACTCGATTGCGTAGTCTTTTGTAAGTAGACCAATCATATGGGCTGTTTGTTCGTTTCGCTAATCGTAAGTAATAGTTTCTGGTGTTCATTTTCAATTTGATGTCTTTTGTAAACCAAGCATTGTTTTTTCCACGTACAATTCGTTCAATAATTGGCGCATGCTTATCAATAATTTTGGTCAATATGAGTTTGAGTAAGTTCCATGAGTTGTTAACATTAGTCTCTTTAAGGCAATCTTCCCATGAAACATGGCATGAATGGCATAAGGATGTCGATGTTTATTTCCAGGACCATGCTTGGGCGGATACAGAATTTTCTGTAAAATGGGCAGAGAGAACATTGGCCAACTCAGTAAAAGACAAAGAAAAATTCGTGTTATTTTGCAACAATCTTAGCGCTCATATATCTACTCCATTTAAGGAAGTTTCGAACTTAGGCGGAGTGTGTTGGATTGGTCTACCAAACGCAACAGACCTATGGCAGGCAGTTGATGCAGAGTATGCACAACTGTTGAAAACATTTGTTTTTCAGATGCAAAACGACTGGCTAGATAGAGAAGATAACGCTGACTTGTGGAATTTACAAATTTACAAATTTTTGGGGTTTTGAAGCCTTCCGTTCTTATAAACTTTGTTCTTATAAAAAAAACAATGTGTATGTTACATAGTAGTGTGGACTTGTTAGCTATTTCCGCAACTAAACTCGACTGTTCTTTCCCTGCCAATAACAAACCACATTTAACAAAAGATCCAAGAAAGGCTATTATGAAGAGAACTCGATTGACAAATGTAGACAAAAAGACAAAAAATCCTGATGATGTGGCTAGTTATCGGAAACAAAGAAATTTAGTTGTCAATATGAACAGGACTATTAAAACCTCTTTCTATAGTAGCATTAGTACGTTGTCTCAGAGTAAAAACTTCTGGAAAACTTGTACACCCCTCTTTTCGAACAAAACGAATGCTATGGCAGAAAGGATTTTAATAGTTGAACATGAAAGAATTATCGACAAAGATTGTGACATTGCTGCAATCTTTAATGAATATTTTAATAGAATTACTGAAACTCTTGATGTTCCATCTTGGAATAACGATTTCATACCGAAAATGACGATAATATACGTAATGCCCTTCCAATGCGGACCATCCAAGTATTTGCGCTATAAAAAACCAGTCACTTGGCAAATCAGTGTTTTGAATTTGGTCACCAGCTGCATCTATCTGCCATCTGAAGAATGCTATGCTGATCCGAATAGAATCCTTGGAGAGTACCGAAAGAAACCATAGTCATAAAAAAGAGATAGTCTGGTGACTCGGGCCGTCGGTATTGTTATCGCTCAGTATGTTGAGTTCAGTTGGGTGGCCGTACAGTACGTGCACCGAATTTTATCAACATGGCTTCAGCAGGGGAAGATTTCCTTACTGGCGATGATTAGGAAGCTATT
Organism: Candelabrum cocksii; assembly: GCA_963930725.1. Taxonomy (NCBI): domain Eukaryota; kingdom Metazoa; phylum Cnidaria; class Hydrozoa; order Anthoathecata; family Candelabridae; genus Candelabrum; species Candelabrum cocksii. The sequence continues at coordinate 8,919,814 of OZ005677.1, read as the reverse complement.
TTAGATATAATCGAGGGAGATTTTGTTGAAGAAAGTGAAGAATTTAATGCTGATATTGGTGCTTTACTGACCCTGAATCGGTAGCTATCAATTTTTCTTGTGAACACTGTGACAAGTCCTGCAAAACGAAAAAAGGTTTAACCAGACATGTGAACGTGAAACACCCTGAGGTAAATGTTGAAAGCCGTGCGCCTTCTGCTGTAAAATCACCTTAAGAAAAGATACACCCATTATATTATAAGAAGTTCATACAAAATGGTGCTTCCAAGTTGGCGTTAGACGAATGTTATTCTGAGAAATTCAGAAAAGAATTTTCTAACTATGTTGTGACCTATGATGATGCTCTGTTTTTATATCAGTTTGTGAGAGATCTGATTGGAAGTTTTAATGGAGATTTAGAAAAATTTTACCCATGGTTCTATAAGTGTGTATCGTCAAATGAAAACGCATTTAAAAATTTGTCAAGGCGTAGTTCTAGGATCCTCGGCTATGAAGTTGCTAACCATGTTGTGGCTCATTTGACCGGTTCATTTGTAAAGGAAAGTAGTAGCACTGTTGAGTTGAGACCAAATGTATCATTCACAAAAAAAGAAAGTGATATCATTAAATATTTGAGCGGTTATGTCTTTGGCACTATTTATCGTCGCATCCGTTGTTCAAAATCTGCACAGAGCATGCTTGGTTTCCAAAGTTTAACCATTTTGTTGGCTGGTAAGGTGTCTTCTGATGAAAACAGTGATAGTAATGCATTTGTTCGTGCAAAAGATAGAGGGGGACTTTGGACTGTTAGTTCTGACGTTCAATCCAGTCGAAAAAGAAAAGATCCCTTCGCACCGAAATCAAGAAATCTTCAAGTAATCTCGACCAAGGCCATTGAAGCGAACAGATAGTCCCTGACAATGACTATAATCCTGTCAAAACAGCTATTTGTATAGCTACAAATCTTAAAAACACATTGAAGGCTAATAACTACACCATAGTGGTCTAATGGTATGACACTCATTTCTATGATTTGAGAGATTTGGGTTCAAATCCCAGCTATGGTTACAATTGCGGAAAGGGTATTATGTAATATGGATCTCTATTATTATTATTATTATTGTTATTGTTATTGTTGTTGTTGTTGTTGTTGTTATGCCAATGTACAATTTTTGTCCAAAAAATTTAAGTAAATACTTTACCTTAACCTCTTCATTTGTCATACAACAGACAAACAAGATTTTCAGATGTAGGTGCAGATGCATGATTTAAAAGTATGTAAAGCAAAAATTCTTTACGTATTATAAATGCAGAACCAATATTTTAAAAGTTTATTCTTAGGTGCCAAATAAACAGGGAGGACGGTTATTAACTTTTCAGTTTTTCCCCGACTCCACCGGAGCTTATTAGGACCCCCTCTCCCCCGTTTATTCATTTTTGAAGTTTTAAAATTTTTCTTTGAAAAAGTAAATTTCTTCTTTCCGCAAATGAATGGCTACTAACACCACTGAAATTTACCTAAGCAAGTGCTTTATTTACTTATCTGAGAGATGTTTTTTTATGACTAAATGCCAATATGTTTTTAGTAGATATGGGGCTATAAAAATAGCCGTTTTGACAGGTTTATAGTTACTGACCGGGACTTTTTGTTGCGGCGCTTATTTGTTCCTGGGGCGACAGGGCACAGTCTCAATATTAAAGCTAGCAATAGTTGGTTCTTCATTTCGAGAATTACCTGCAATCGGTTTAAATAATTTTGTTGTTCGAATGGTATTATCATTGTAACCAAAATCGCGAAGTGAAGGGTTATCTTTGCGGTGACCCATTGCTCTTTGTCGACCAAAATAATTTTCCAAAAGAAAATGTTTCCAATTTTCAAAATATTGAAGAAAATTATTAATTATCACTGTTTAGCGCAAACATATTACATTTCCAGGTTTTCATTCAAAATGGTGGAGAGTTCAGTCGTATTGCGAGTTGCTGTAATATTATTTTACACTGGAATTTATACGATCAAGCGGCCGTATGCTTTAGGGAATGATTTTTATGGATTGGCGTTTGACATGAAGGATGAGGTTGCAAAATCGTCACTTATTATGGCTTCGTTGTGGAATATTCGCGAAAAACATCAATTCGAGCGAGCAGGCCAAGCGGTATTTGTTTACTTCTGCTATTATGCGGTGACATCGAACGCTGTCCTGGACCAAGCGCTGCAGGCGACCTGAAAAACTTCACTGAGCAACGGGGTATGAACATATTCCATCAAAACATTCGCGGTTTGCAAAGAAATTTTACAGAATTTGAGTTTCTTATAAAATCGAATAACATTGACATTAGAACACTGTCTGAAACTCATATCGCAAACAACGGATTTAACGACATTGACAATTTGTATAAAATTGATGGATATGAATTTGTTAAAAGGAACAGGGAGTCTGTAAATGGAGGTGGAGTCGCGATGTTTATCAAATCTGGCATCGAATTTAAGCGACGTTACGATCTGGAAAATGATGGCCTTGAATCTTTATGGGTGAAAATTTGTCCAAGAAACACGAAAAACGTTATTATTGCATGTTTTTACCGACCACCAAACGGATCGAATTATCTTCCTGCGAACTTTAATGACCTCTTTCAGAAGTGTTTAGACAAAGTAAATCTAATTGAAGCAATCATTCTCGGTGATTTTAATGTAAATTACCTCACTGCAAATGACAATAGTGCAAATCACAGCGAGTTCAAAAGTTTGTTGACACTGAATGGATTTAAACAGTTGGTTAAAAAAGCGACTCGAACAACGGATAATTCTAAAACGCTTATAGATTTAATAGCAAGCAACCGTCCTGCGGATATTACCAACACTAATGTATTCGCCACGTCGATCAGCGACCACGACATGGTTGGATGCAACAGCAAGACAAATGCTGCAAAATTTGCGCCACGAACAATAACAGCACGTGATTACAAGAACTATCGTCCGGAAAACCTTGTGCATGACCTCAGGACCGTCGGCTGGGCGCCAGTGTATAGTGCGCGAGATGTAAATGCAACTGTCACCTATTTCAACAACATACTTGTCAATCTTGCCAACCGTCACGCGCCCATGAAAAGCAAACGCATAAGAGGAAATCTATGTCCATGGATCAACGAGAACCTCAAACGAGAGATGGACAGGCGTGATCATGCCCTACGAAGGGCTCGGAGAACGGGTGATGCAAACACATGGACCGTGTACAAGCGTTTGCAAAATATGTGCACGCAGCTAGTTCGTCATGCAAAGTTGAACTACCAGAAGAACCTGTTGCTTGAAAATCCTTTAAATCCTCGCGATTTCTGGCGAAAGATAAAGTCAATTTTGCCGATAAAAGCAAAGGCGATCAGTATTACAAGCAATAACGATGCGGCAAGCCGTATAAGTAAAGCAAATGCTTTTTTGTGAGTATTTTGCTAGCGCTATGAACATGCTGAAAACAAAGGCCTTGCCATTCGTCGACTTTATTTGGAAAAAGCCTAGCTTTGGGGGGTTAAGAACAACGCAACAATTCAAACTGGGATACGTACCAAAAATATTTGTTGAACGTCAACTGCGCGCGTTGAAGAAGCAGAAAGCAACTGGCCTGGATCAATTACCATCACTGATCCTGCATGATGCAGCACCTGAAATATCGAATCCAGTTGCACACATTTTAAATCTGTCGTTACAAACAGCGACAGTACCATGCATCTGGAAGATCGCCAAGATCGTGCCGATACACAAGTCCGGTAATACGTCAACTCCAGAAAATAATCGGCCGCTCTCCGTGTTCCCGGTGTTGTCCAAGGTGTTGGAGCGATTTGTACATATCGAGCTGCTTGCATTCTTAGAGGGAAATTTCCTTCTAAACGACTGCCAGTTCGGCTATCGTGCGCGCCAATCAACAAAAACTGCGGCGACACTGCTCTAAGACAACATACGGCGTGAAGTTGATAATGGCAGATTGGTGGGAGCAGTTTTCATCGACTTGAAATAAAATAAAGATTAAAATTTAATTTTCTTTTGTTGAAAAAACACTCAAGAGATTTGTTATGATTTTTAAGTTAAACAATAACCCTTTTTCTTATTTGGGATATTATTTATTTAGCTTACCCACAGAAAGTTTTATATTCTGATATTTGTGCTTTCATTACAAATAAAATTTGACATGGTTTTGTATTTTTAGGTATAATCAGCAACACTCACTCAGATATCTCACCTGTACCTACACATACTTCTACACATTCAGCAGGTTTGCATGCTTTATTATTCACTATTCTTAATTGTTTTCATCATCATTTTAGATATTTAGAGTTTATTGCGAAGAAATTAAAATCAGTCAAAATATTATAATAATTCACAATATGTATTTAAAAGTTAGAAACTGTTTCGTGTTTTTTATTTGGACCCCATGTGCTATTTTAGATCATAAAGAAAGTCGCCATACTGAACCACTGACCAGACCAGTAGCACCTTCGCAAGGTTTATTGAAAATTATTGTACAATAAAACATATTGGAATTTTGTGCTTTCAGTTTGGTACTTAATTATGGTTCATCTTAATTTTGTTTTCGATCCAGGCGAATCTATATTGACTGGAAATGTTCCGATATAGCCGTCATCTTCAGCGTCATCACGTAAAGAAATCTATCGAACGATTTTGTTTTGATTTTGATTTTGTTTAATATGTTTCTATAAAAATAATGAAGATATCTAATTCTTGGGAGAATTCTAATTTGATTGTATTATTTTGCAGGTTCCCCTAAACAATTCAATTTCAATGATTTGCCTACACATATAAGAGGTGAGTTTAAAAACCACGACGCAGACAGTTTTAATCGCTGGATATTTTTGTGCATTTTTATCATGTATTAAACATCACTAGATAGAACACGTAAACACTGGCTTACTTTTCTTAATAACTTTACGTCAGTGGCTTGTCACTATGCACTGTTTGTTTTAATTATTGTTACTCGTGATTTCTTTGGAAATTGGACATGAAGGAATTTCGCTATAAATGCTAAAATGGTGAAATTATTCTTATATTTTAGTCGAATTTCTAAACAAACTGAAATCTCTCTAAAAAGGTAACTTGAATAATATTTGTATTTACTTTGACATGAAAAAGTTCTTATTAATTATTTATTGATTGAGTGTGTGTTTTCTTTGTTTTAGGATTCAACGTAACATATTTGTAATTATAAAAAGAGATTGGATTAAAAAGAAAGATTGCTTTTACAATTGTTGTTATTCGTGTTCTTAACAGAATGTTAAAATAATACCGTATTACACGGAAAGTGTGCCCTTCCTGGAATATTATATTTTAATAATATAGTGAATAAACAACATAATCACTTCAAATTTTAAAGGAAGATGGAAAATAATAATATCTATCGGAATTATTTAATTATCAATCTTAAATATTGAGAGCACCATTTAAAATTCAAACGAACGAAAATCACGATATGAAATATTCTACAAATTTTGTTTACTACTCGAAAATGTATCTTGACAATCTCCGAAACACACATAAAATCGAGCGATTCCGAGCCATTCAAAATGCTGGATTCCGTTTGTTCAACGAAATCGACAAAACGGTGATGGAGGTGGCATTGCTATGTACATTTCAGAAGATAGAGCAATGGAAAAGAAGAATAGATCTAAAAAAGAATGAGATAGAATGTATTTGGATTAAAACAGAGTTTCTTAGGCAAAGGCAAAAACTTTGTTGTAGGAAGTGTGTGCAACACCAATATCGAGGAAAACACAAACACTAATCGATGTGAATTTAACAAATATCCCTCCCATGTACAATGTACTAAAGTGGCGTCATTAAGTATAAGTGAACATGATTGTGATATTTGCATAAGAAAGATCAACTATCACAAAATACTACATCGAACAATATCCTGTAGAGATTATTCAAAGTATAACCATTAGGGTTAGGGTGTACTTTTCTTAGTACTTTTTTCAAAATAATTATACTATAAGCTAAAGCCATCATATAAGCATCATTTTCCATAAGATATTACAGCTACATCATAATGTCTTAACGAAATATGGGCGATATGCGCATGCGGGTGCGATACCTGACAGTGATGTGAAAATTAATTTGGTCTTTTTGTCGATGAAATATTATGTTGATGCTACATTTAAAAGATGAAGTAATTCCATTCCGACCAGTGGTTAAAGAGATATAAGAAGCTCGACACTTGGAAGCTTTTTGGATATTTTTGAGTATAAGGAATGCTGCCAACCCTAGTTTATTAGCAATGTCTCGGTAAATAACAAAGATTATCACTCCAAATTTTGAATGGTGATCAAAAACAGTCATGTCTATCAGAATAATCTGGTTACAATTCTCAAGACCCAGCGTAAACACTTGCGCATGCGTAAATTTAAATCGTCCATACATCGTTCTACTTAAGGTTATTTAAAACGAATTTTTGTGTCAATACAGCTATGCTATTGTGACACAGACCCATGGAAAAAAATTCGAAAAAACAACGGAACCCGGTCAAAATATTCAAAACCAATATTTAAATGGCTATGACTTTGAGAATTTTTATTTTTTTCGGGGTTTGCCACTGTATTACTCATTTTGGCTCGGAACCACGATGATCCCATTAAAAAAAAAAATACTTTCAAAAAAGTGACAAATTGCAAAGGCGAATAACTTCCGTAATTTTGACCATTAAAACTTCGTAAATTTTTAAGTGAGAGAAGAGGCATTCCTTGGCATGATACAAGATGCCGGAATTCTAATTCGTAATAATTACAGGATTATTGCCCCATACATAAAACCCACTTTTTACATATAACCGTCACTACGCTCGACCCCATACCCTAAATCCGAAAACTATTAGCACTTTTGAGGTCTTCTATAATGTAGTTAAAAGCCATATAAAAATCGACCTGATATCTTTAAAAATGTTAGAATTTTTTTACTTATGCAGCCCTAACCCCAAAAATAAAAAATATTTTTAAAATGTCTTTACAGTTTCACATTTGGCTTAATCTAAGGTATCTTCAATATGAAAATTGTTTTCAAGGGATTAGGAATGACGGAGTTATCAAGTCATGACTATTTACAACCAAAACTTGACTTAAAAGTCACGTGGTACGCTAACCACAAGATTTTTTTGATTTTTTAAACGCTATTATTGGTTTTATATAGTCCCCTAACTATGCCCAAAATTTTAGCGCGATACGACCATTTTGAAAGAAATTTTTTTTGAAAGTACATCCGATATCCATTCGAGGGTAATCTATATTGAGTTTTGCCCCTGACTTAGGTTTCGACCTCATAAATGCATAACTCGATGAATAAACAAGATATTGAGTTGAAATTTTCAACGAAGATTAGAAATAATAGTATCAATCTGAAATATATGACAATTATCTTTAAAATTTGGATATAGTGGTTTGCGCATGCGTAAACGTAAATTCAATATAGAGAGCCCTACCGAAAGTTATATGAAACGAGACTTTGCATGTAAATGGCCAAATGATGACGCTAAGTGGATGGATAAAAAAATTCGGAAAAAGTTACGGCAACCGAAAAAAAAAGTGTAATACGCATGCACTTAATTCCCAGAGTTCCCCACTTTTTTGAATGTAATTCCACTATAAGCTAAAGCGATCACATAAGTAGCAATTTCCACAAAGGTTTACAGGTATCATATTGTCTTAACGAAATATGCGCGAAATGGTTCTGCGCATGCGTGTGCCATATCTGACAGTGATGTGAAAATTCTTTTACAATATTTGTCGATGAAATAATATGCTGATTTTATATTTAAAATATGAAGTGATTCCGACAAGTAGTTAAGGAGATATAAGAAGCTCAACACTAACCCTAACCCTAACCCATTTTTTTGAGTATGAGGAAAGCTGCTAACCCTAGTATATTAGCAATATCTCGATATGAAGATAATCACTCCAAATTTTGAATGCTGATTGAAAACGATAATATCTATCAGAATAATCCGGTTTCAAATCTCAAAACCCAGCGTAAGCACTTGCCCATGCGTAACCTTAAATCGGCCATAGATCGTTCTACTTCAGGTTATTTGAAACAAATTTTTGTGTCAATACAGCTATGCTATGGTGTCATCGGCCCATAAAAAAAAAACTTTGAAAATACTATGGTAACTAAGGGAAATGACACGTAACTAAGGAAAAACACGTCCTTTATGCATATAACTTCCACATTTTTAACTTCTTTCAAAATTTTATTCCAGAATACCTTACCAAAATTGACAATGCTTCTTTGTACAAAATTTCAGATTCCCATCATAAGTATCTCCTTAATTCGGTTTTGCGCATGCGCAGCTAAAAAATCTCTTTTTTTGACAATGAATTTTTGTCCTAAAGTTATAGCCAAAATTTGAAGTGATTCCGACCAGTAGTTAAGGAGATATAAGAAGCTCGACACTTACCCTAACCCTTATCAATATCCCAGTATATTGGACTTTGGACTAAAATGTGAATAACTCAATGAATAATCAAGATATTGAGTTGAAATCTTTAATGGCGATTGAAAATAATAGTATTAATCAGAAATATGTAACAATTATTTTTAAAATTTGAATATAGTGGTTTGCGCATGCGTAAATTCAATACATAGATCCCTACCTAAGGTTATATCAAACGAAAGTTTGCATGTGAATAGCCGAATGATTGGATTAACTGGATGAATCTACATCACATCAACCACAATATACCACAATGCAACGATAAATTATTGGAATAATGCATGTTTAATCATTGTATTTATTTGCACCAGCTAAATGAACATTAGAGATTTTCTTAGAGGACGTTTTATGTTTGCATTATGAGAGACGAAATTTATAGTTTTTTTGTTTGTTTTTTCTTGTTTGTTTACCAATACACACTTAAAACGTTAAAATCGTCATGATTTTTGTACCGGATAACCATCAAGACGCAACGCTCTCGAAAGTGATACGTTATTGTATCGGATAGCTTTTAAGACGCAACGATGGAATTGATGAAAAGAATTTAATGCATTTAGGATTTCATGAAAGATGTCGTCTACAGATATTATGAATAAAATAGTCGCATTACAACATTTATGGAATAGCTCATTGATTGCGTATCAACGAATTCTATTTGGTATGCTTGTAAATCGAGGAAAGAAACGAAAATTTATGAAAACAATTTTTAAAACTGAAAAGAAATAAACCTCAAAGTATGTCTATCCGGTATAATGTGAACGCCTTGAAAACGAAACATCGTCATGAAACGATTCTGTCACATTATATCGGATAGCTTTTTGTGTCGTTGTGAGAAGCTATCCGGAATAGTATGAACATAGCATAGTGTATTAAATTGCTCCCATTTGTGCTGCGGTTATTTTTGATGAAATACGGCGTTTTACGTCAAGTTAATTTTGTACTCAACAAGGCTGTTCTACAGTAAAGTCTATATCCAGATTATCGTCATCAGAATCGTCGTCGTCGGAGCTCAAATAAGTGCCTCAAAAGTGTGTTCATTTTCGTCGCTGCTTTCAATAAATTTATAGAACATGCTTGAAAGTTTATTTGTTGTTTCTTTGAATTGCTGTACAGTTTTCTTCAGTATAGCTCTCCAACCCATTTCAACGATATCTTCACCAAGTGCAGCTAAACTATTTTCGTACAACAGCGTGTTGTCTTCATAAAACGACAACACATTGGCCATTTCTCTCTTAACTAACGCTAACTCTTCTATTGAACAGAGATTTAGTTGATGTAGTTCAATGCATTTTCTCCTAACAATTGCAGGTATTTTCGAATCGGAGAGTCCTTGTTCTAAACTTTTCCAGAACACGCTGTCAAAATCAACTGCACTTGTCCATTCTAACTCGTTAGGCATCAACTGACTCTGGTACATTGCGTTGTAGCGTTGAATGGCGGTTTTTATTAACTTGTTGTTGCTAGACATTTGCTTGCTCAATTTGATAGTGATCTTTTGGCCATCTAAAGTTAGATTAGATATTCTGTAAAATCTTGAAGTAGAATACTTAAATCTATAGCATGAACACATTTATCATAATGGTATGTCATAGTAAAACGCACTATTTCAATATACACAAGTATTGTTAATCTCAAACAAAATTGATATGTTTTAAAGTTTCTTATTATTATTTTTATAGCAACAATCACCACCACCTACCCTATCGATGTAAAACTCGAATGTGTATCCTTTCATAATTACAAATAAACATTGAATGAAAAAAAGTATAATATGAAGGTTTACCAGCGTAGCTTTTCTTTAGGTTACTGAGCAACAACTTATTAAACACAAATCCTTGAAGTTGTGCTAGTAGATGTTTTCTTCTTCTTTCATTGACCGTCGACAAAATAGACTTAAAGTGCAAAGAATCAGTATCCCATCGCTGTGCAATCCCAAGCCTTTTCTCCATTTTTCGTAGGTCGCTTTCAGTTCTATAGATTATAAAAAGAATAATGGTCCAGGGAAGGACACGAAGGAATATATATATATATACATAATCATTCATTCATAAGATATATATATAATAAAGTATAGTATAATTATTTATTTAATGTACAAATACCTCTTAAGTTCTTCTTCTTCATTGCTATGTAAGTCAAGTGCCCCCTGTCTGAAAAACAAATGAATATCTGTTTCACGATGATCTGAGATCTTTGACGAAAAATTATCACAATCTGTCAGCATTCTCAGCATTCAAATAAAGTTTACGGTATCCAACTTTACAGAAGTTTGTTTATAACCAATGAAAATTGTGCACAAATTTCGGTTTGCTGTAATACATCTAAACATTTACACCTGCTGAAAACATTTACACTTAAGTTACAAATAAAACAGCAGCCTCAGGTAAAAGGTTGACGCGCCCTGCTGACTAGAGATTCGATCTCAAGCCTCACACTACGTCGTTAAGAAACATTTCGCTGTTAATTCTCTAAACTTCCTTAAAGATATCTTTATATAAAGATATCTTTTTTTATTAGACAGACAACAAATTTGGTTGAAAATTCACTAAGACTCCCTTTAGGTGACTCCGATTCAAATCAATCTACTTTTTAAATTTGAAACTTGATTTAAAACTGTTCATTTGTAAATTGTTCTACTTATTAAGTAAATAATATATTTTAAAATAAACAAAATATAGCATACCTTAGCTTAGTCAACCTTTCCAGCAATAACACATAACCTTCATAGGGACTAGCTAAAACAAAATAAATCATAAATACTACGATTCAAGAACAACAAGCAAAATTTAAAGCATTACTTGCATTATAATAAGAAAATTAAACTTCAACATGATGAATCATTTTATTCCTTTTTTATACAAGCACAGGCATTCACATAGTATGAGGGCGAAACATATTCCACAACATATGACCATTTTATCATGAACAAACAGCAGTCTAATTGGCTCTAAACAGTGGCTCTTTGGTTTACCAGTTAAATGTACTACCTAATTGTGTAAAAATAAAAACATAAAAAAAGTCAATTTTCTTTCAATCAATTTAGTTTTCTCACTAGTGACATTCTTTTGGGAACATTCAAAACTTCTTTCTTCTTCTATCCATCTATCAAGAAGAGTCTTATCTGTAACTAAAACAAAAAAACAAAATAACTAAGATTAGATCTTTATTTGATATGACTGTAGAAAATCAGAGAATAGAATGTAACGATTTTGTAGGCAATACATATATCCCTACCATTTATTGACAATAGTGTGTTCTGTAATTCAGTGTTAGTGGTTTCTTTTGTTTTAATTGCCCCTCGTAGCGACTGCATAGTCTTCGTCCTAAAGCAAAGAAATAATTTAGAAGACTAAGTCCTTTTTAAAAAGTAGCATCACAAATATTAAAACAAGAATAGGCAATTTTAGTTTAATTAGAAAAATATAATTTGTTAGAAGAAAACCCTCATAAGTAAAGAGCGGTGATTAGTTTAAACCTAACGTAGCTAATAGACCATTTATCCGTGACGTATTTGTTGTCGTTACCAGGCCCTTGCGCGGAATTGGAGGCAAAAACAAAATATTTATAAGCGAAAATGGCAACAACGTGGAAGGACTTATCTTCGTATGTGAAAGAATTAGAAAAAAACGACAAAATACATTATAATGAAAAACTAACGTTAGAGAATGGTTGCAAATTACCGGACCCATTTTCATTTACGAAGGGTTGGATACAAGAGAAATCAATGCTTCCGGATGTCACCTTTGCTGACATATATATATATATATTTGATTCATACACCAAGCGAATTTACACATGCGAAACTTAAAGCTCATAAATCGTGAGAAGCCTACAATTTTTTCGTATGTGGACACCTACAAGATATCGGATTAAGAAAAGTCAAAAATCAAGACTTTTACTACATTAGATCAGCTGTCTTACCGAGTCAGAGACAAGGGCAAAAAGAAACTTTATATGATGTTTGGATAGCCATACATGAAAAGGGGTGGATTCTTACAGCTAATTGCACTTGCATGGCTGGGTAAGGATATTTAATAAGATAATTTTAATAATAATTAAACTAAGAATTACCCACTGCATGCTGAAAATATTTCAAAGCAAAGGTTTATCCTTTCTAAGTAGCTTTCAAATCTTTTGAACTTTTATTAAAATCATATTTATGATATTTATGACAACAAGCTTTCAATTTATTTTTAGCCTTGGTTCAGCTTGCAGTCACATTGCTGGTGTGTTGTTTAAGATCAAAGCTTGTACCGAATCAAATCTAAATAAAACTGCATGTACAAGCAAATTGTGTGAGTGGAAAAAGTCTCGGAAACGTGCCTACCCTGCCCCACTCAAAAGCTTGGATTTCAAACATCCGAAAAAGAATGCTGAATGTCCGAAATTTGATAATCCATACACTGAGGAACTAAAAGGTTTCTGTACAGTAGATCCTATAAAATTTGCAACCGAAGAGGATATAGAAAGGTTAGAAAAACTACGTAAGATCGACCCGAAAGCAGCTGTATTCACAAATATAAGCCTTTTTGATAGCCATATTGGTAGTGATACGGATACTGCAGATGAAAATGAATCCAGTACAATTCCTGAGCTATTAACAAATTTCTTTGACCCCAATGCTATAAATTATACGCAAGAAGAATTACAACAAATTGGTTTGAAACAATATAATTCCTCTCTACGAATGTGTACTCAAGAACAGTGTGAAAATCTGAAAACACTGACTCAAGAGCAAAGTCTTAGTCAAAGGTGGATGTTGTATCGAATAGGGAGAATAACTGCTTCAATTAGTAAAAAATGTTGGACTCTTGACATTGAAAAGCCAGCTATATCAACTTTGAAGGCAGTTATGCAGTACAACCCTCCAGTTAAAACTAAAGCCATAATGCATGGAAGAAAATCTGAAAAAAAGCTCAAAAAGCCTATGTTGCTCTTGTTAAAAATGACCACACTAACTTTCAAATTTCAGACACAGGACTTCACATAGATCCTAGATCACCTCATGTTGGAGCAAGTCCAGATGGTTTAATAAAATGTGCTTGCCATGGAGAAGGCTTGCTAGAAATCAAGTGCCCTTTTAAGTACAAAGACAAGTTGACTGGGTGGTTTAATGACTCTAACTGCCCTGTGGATACAGCAACAAAAATGAAACCAAATCATGATTACTATTTTCAAGTTCAGACCCAAATGCTTGTTACTGGCAGGAAATATTGTGATTTTTTTGTGTGGTCACGGAAAGAAACCTTTCTAGTTCGTGTTGATGTAGATGAAGAATTGTGCTCAAAGTTAAAAGCTAAATTTAATCAAGTGTTTACAAAGATTATATTGCCTGAACTTGTATCACGCAAACATGACCCCGAAAATCAAAAAACATGTAAACTTTATTGCACATGTAGAAGACCTTTTTTCAAACCTATGATAGCTTGTGATGATTTTGAATGTAAATTGGAATGGTATCATTATTCATGTCTTAGTTTAATAGAGCTCCTGCAACTGAAAAGAAATGGATTTGCCCAGAATGCATCAAAAGAAGAACGCTAAATTCAACCTAAAATTATTTTAGCATTTCAAAAATTGTACTAGTTACTCTATCATAATATCAAGATAAAGTATGTGTACTTTAATGTGATAAATTTCCGCGGCGATAAAATTTCTCGGATATTGGCCTAATCCGCGAAATTAAGTCCCCCGAAAATCTGGAAAGTAGCCACCTGTAAAATTTTTGAATGATTGTCTGAGCCGCGAAAATTTCAGAACAAAACCATTTCCAAAATTTTTCCAGTCAAATCTCCACTACTGTAATGCTTCGTTTAAGCGCCACGAGTTTCATAAATTAACAATTTTTTGTATCTGATGCTTTCCAACTATACTAAAGACACCATAAGAGTGTTTCCTTAGTCAGAATTCGCCGTTAAAAGTTCATATTTTTGGAGATTTTTCGACAATAAATATGGCTTTTTGTTGTGAAAACGAATCGAGAGCCAATTTTGCCGGTTTAAGAAAATACCGTATTTACTTGAGTGAATGAGCCCGGGGCGCTCATTAAGCAAGTCAATAATACCTCTATTTTAAAGAAAAGAAAAGTACAAACATTTTATTCTAGAGATTTTAAATACTGAACATCACCCTTGTTCTAAAAAACACTATTTACAAAGGAAAATAGCACTAGATTAAAGATTTTTATCTAATTCCCAAATGAGCGCCCCCTCAAAAAAGGGACGATAATTCGAAGGAGGGGGGGGGGGGGGGAGGGACGCTCATTAAATCATTCACGTTAAAAGAGGAGCGCTAAATCGAGGGGGACCAGGGGCGTAGGCAGAAATTTCTAAGGGGGGAGGGGGTCGTATTTTGAGAAAAAGGGCCGATGTTCGTCACCGTGAGATCTAAAAAGGATAATTCTTTTCACAAGATTCTTTCTAAATCAGAAAGAATACGTGCAGATCACATGATTATTAAATAATACAAAAATTTTTTTTCCTATTTGCGATCTATTCAAATATCACATTTTCCATAAATATTCTACGAGGATGAAGTTGCATAAAAGTCTTAACGTCATCATCATAGTCTACAGTGACATCACGATGTATGTTCATCAACGCCAAATTGCTTAGACGGCCTATCGTCATCGAAGCTCTGAGCCAAATTCGAAGGCGCCGAATAACTTCTTTCGCATTCACATGAAGTTACGGGCAATGTGCATCCAATTTTTAAAAGCACAAACAGATTTGGAAATCTGCTGTTGTCGCAATTTTTTATTGCTGTAAAGATTCTGGACGCTTCGATTCACTCACGGAAGACCAATATCGTTTCCAGTTGCGGATTTCTATATGAACAGCATCGATGTTTGGAAGATCAACTGCGTATTGTTGGAGAACATTTGTCAACTCAATCTCATAACGACTACATAAGATTGAAGGAACCAAGATCAACAAGTTTGAGGCAATGAGAGACAATTTGTTAAAACGAAATTTCATCTCTAAAATCAAGCAATCCAACAAAGAAGCAACGGTAGTAATCAATAGGATTTCCCAGAGGTAAATTATTTCCGTGCATTTGTCTTGCTGCAAATCTGGGGATGGAAGGTTCTACTCCCAAGGAAATAGCCAATTTCTCAGCAATTGCAACAAAAACGTTCGAAAGTTAGCAGGAGTGAGTGAATACCAAAAGCAAATCAGAAGCTTGGTAGTAGTAAAAGTTTAGTTTGTGTAATTCTGATACAAAACAACTGTTTACATAATCAATGAATAATTTATTAAAATAAATTAAAATAATAATAAATTAACCTTGTCTACAAAGGAACGACCTGATTGTAAAAGGGCATATAAAGCAAAGGGGAGCGTCCCCAGCGACCCCCCTCCCTACGCCCCTGGGGACGCTCTTTCGAGTAACTACGATATTCAAAAACGTTGAAACGCGAAATATTTGGGAATGGCTCAACCGCGAAATTTATTCCCCGCGAAAATTTATCACATTAAAGTACCTATTGTGAACATAGCTCCTTTTGTAGACATCATCCCCTCTAAAAAGTTACAGAACCAGTACTTTCAAAATTTACGAAACGACACTTTTATTCAGATTGACAAGTCCAGAAACACAGACCATTACATCATCTAATAAGTCTACTTGGGTTAGCGGGATAATAGTGTTTAATATTTTAAATGTCCTCAATCTTCCAATCACTCGTTCAATGTGAATACGCACGTTGGCAACTTGCCTTGATCTGTCAACATCACTAGCGGGTAACTGCGTCTTTCCTTTGGTAAATGCTGGAATCTCCAATACTCCACCATGTGTTGCCAAGTCCTCCTCAATAATGAAGCCTCGATCTGCTAGGACTTGATCCCCATTCTCAATATGTTTAAGAAAACCACTTTTCAAAGTGATTTCTTTATCTGACACTCTGCCACCCCATCCTTCAGATAGAAAACTGACTGCACCAGACGGAGAACATACAACAAGATATTTAATTGTATTGTGATTTTTATAATTGGACCAAGTCTGCGCTCTAGTATTCAAATTTAAAGGACGCACAATAAAAATCTCGGTACAATCAATAATACAAGCGCACATAGAATACTTTGGCTTGAAACATCTTGGCAAACTTCGTCTAAGTCCAATTCTTTCAGCCCAGACAATCAACTTCATCATTTCTGTTGCCAATGCTGGTAACCAATGGCGATATATTTTTGAATCAATTGTCGAATTGATCCCAAATCGGTAGGTCAGGTCTGTGTTACTTAGACCTAGTCTAAGTTTCACAAGAATGACAAAAAAATGATCAGCTCTTTCCAAGAGAGTAGTTACATTTTTGACAGATATGCCTTCAAGTACCCAATCAAATTTTTCCTTTGTGATCCCGGTATAAAATTAATGTTTCTTTTTATTAAGTCGTACATACTTGTACCGGAATTGTTTCTTCTTCAATGATTCAACATTGTTTTTGTTCTTTTGAATTTCCAATGTTCTTAAAATATTATCATTTTGGCAGCATCGAAGCATGTGTGACTTCTCTCTTAACATTTTTTCAGCAGCGGCAAGTCTTTCTCTCAACGAGTCATTTTCGTTTTGAAGCCTCGATATGATTTCAGCATCTGAATAAAACAAAAAAAATGTAAATCACTGCACAAGCCAATATATCTTTAGCTAGCTAATGATGTAGCATAAAAACCTACAGACCAGTACTCAAATTTCATGCCTAAATTGACTTAAAAAAACGGCCCCTAGATGTTAAGAAATAACAAAATTCAAGCTGGGTGGACAAAACATTCTAAAAATGGTTAGGACTCTTAATTCTTCTATGAATCACAAATCATCAAATTCAATGCACTTATCTTATAACAACAATTCAATTCATACAGTAAATTATTTTACCTGTCTCAGGAAGTTCAACATAGACATCTATGTCAATCTCATCAAGGTTTTCACCATCTGGCTGCTCGGGGACGTGTTCTGGGACAACATCTTTCATTGATCTTCGAGCTTCCAACCTTTTGTGTCTTTCCACTTTCTGTTCACAAAGCTTTGTCTTTAATTTGGTATGAGCGAATACAGAGGGTACATAGTCAGGATTACTTGGATCATCTGATTTCTTTCCTGGAGAAAATTCCATAAAAAATATAAGAAAGAGCTCCTCAAGTTGGCATAAAGCCATATAGCCATCTACAGGGAAGGGAAAAATATATTTACCTCAAACACAAATAATTTTTCTCACCCACACATTTCTCTCTCATCATTCATGTAATTTTTGGGGGTAAGTTTCAAATTTTGATGAAAAGACAGAAATTGTTAAATGAATAAAGTAAAAAGCTTACCTCTAATGAAGTGTTCACTGCATATCCTTGCATTAGATATTGTTTTTTCAGGCCACTTTTTTCTCTTGATTGCAGTTAACCAAAGCTGTCTCCTTTTCTCTTTATTTGGAATGCAATAAAACTGCAAATCCTCTCGTTTAGACTTTCTGTTTGAACAGTTAACAGCACAGCAGGAACTTGGCATCTCTTAGTTTTTTAAAAAACTGTTTTAATAGTAGAATACTCTTTAAATATAATTTTTCTTCTTGTTTTGTAATCGCTCTGCTTCTTTCCTCACCAATTTTGCTCGCCAATATAGAAGCGCTTCGTTTGTTTTGCCTCCAGCCTATTCGCGCATGCGCATTTAGCTAGTGCGAAATGTCAACAAATAAAACGTCTATAAAGACAATGTTATTAATTTATTATAAAACAAATAGTACCAGAGTATGTTTGTATTTGCTAAATGATATAAAAAAGAAAATTTAAACATAATTACCTAATTTATTGAATGTTTTGCATAATGAAGCAGAGCTAATGAGAGGGTATCTGCGCGATGGCTAGGTGTTTGTTCTTTGGTAATCTTTGCAAAGCGCCGATTAGCTGACCATTGACGTTCCATGACTTCACCATCGGACAATCCTACACCCACTGTAGATTTTGGTGAATATTTAAACTAAAAAAATATTAAATGTTACTATTTAGAAAACTGCAGTATTGTAAATTGTATTAAATAATATAATTCATTTAGAAAATATAACATTTATATCTGAAAATGATTCATTATTATATAATTCAAACAACAAATGATGATTAATTATTAGTTAACTATTAATTCTTTGTTTTCATGTGCAGTAAGATTAAGATAATAGCCACCAACCACCACCTTACAACTATTTTGGATTAACCCATACTGATGATTGATATTTATATCCCTAACATTTTCTTACTTGGCAACTTTATGTCCATACACATGGCATGATGGTATGCAGTATGACATATTTTTGTTTAACAGATTACTCCCACGTTTCTAAAAAAATTATAAAAATCACTATCATTCATAATATTATGGCAATAAATATTCCACTTTGCTAATCAATTGATGATTGATGACCATTTTCTGCTAATAAATCTTTGATACTTAACTTCTTTAGAGGCAGAATTATACATAACACTAGGCCAAATAACTAATTACACCGTAAATATTTACAAAACTACAGCTACTTTTTAAAATAAAACACAACTATAATACCTTTAAATGTCTTACTAAGGTGCATGCAATGTCATACATTACAATAATGTTTACATCAGAGCTGGTTTCATTCACAATTGAAGTAAGCAAGTAAACCACATTTGCTAATCTAAAACAAAATAGAAGAGTAATATTTAACTACATCTTATCAGACAACATGGTGTAGTATGCAATACGTCTTGATCAAATCCATTATATACCCGTGTTATGAGCACCAGGAAACTATAAAGATAACAAAGCCAATAAGATTAGTTCCACCTATTAACTATTTTCCATTATACTAGTTAACATAACATAAATGGCAATTGACAATGAGTTTTGTAAAACAATAATAATTACCCCTCTCCATACTTGAGGTTAAAAAACCTTTTTGGTACTTTGTGGCGACATGCACAACCAAATATGCCTATCTCATCTAGCTTTTTGTTCACCTTTTTTGAACGTAGAGTGCTTACAGCTTTGAAATCACTACACGCCTAAAAAGTATAAATAAGATAAGGTTAAATAATAAATAAGAAAAAGTTACTTTAATGAAGAGCTGTGAATGGCTGGATAAAAATAGCCGTCACATAATTTTTTAAAACTGCAGCATTTCAAGGTCAGAAATGGTTAGGGGAAAATTCATTATTTTGGTTAAAAGTCAGGGAAAAGCGATTATAATCATCCATTTACCATTTACTATACTATACCTGGGACCAATTATAGGTGATCTAGGTTAACATGGATTTCTACCAAAATAATATTCAGTTTATATATCTTAATAAAATAGTAAACTTATTTCCGTTTTCATGAAAGAATTAAATTCTAAAATTTTTATACAAATTGTTTCTTACTAAAACATGTCATTGATAAGCCAGATAAGTGAAAGAAAGGACTTTGAAACTCTGTTTTAAATTTTTGTTGAAGTACTGTATGTCTACCTGAATATATTTCTCATGATAGCTTGTTTTGGAGAAAAGAGCCTTGCAAAAGGATTTTACCGCCACATTCCCATTCAAAAATAGTGCTTCAAGTAAGTCCATGAGCTCGAAGCTAAATGCAATTACTGGTTTTACTGGAGAGCTTGGTCAATATTGGTGAGCGAGTAGCACATCCACTAGATTGGGAGAACATTGACACTCGCTTACAAATGCATTGTGCTGATGACCTAAAGTATGTTTTAAAAATCATAAATTTAAGACTAAGCTACGTCAATTAATATAAATTAATTAAAATTTATCTCAATTACAGGCATTTACTGGCATTCATTTTAAATTCGACTTAGTCTTAGATTATTTAGTTCTATCTATAAATGAAAATAACAAGTCAGAATTTAAAATCTTGATCATCTCACCGCAAAGAGTAACAAAAAACAATAAATCAATCTCCTGTTTTTTCATGTTGTCACAACAAAAGAAAAAATGAAAACAATTATCATACCCGATGCATCAAATGTTATAACTGATCTTTTAACAGATAACTCACAACGACAATTAGACGCCTTGATTATAATAGATTGTACTGGTACACTTTTAAAATATCCACACTAGAAGAACAAAAAATAATAACTCTATATATCTTGGTTATATAAAGTTTGAAATAATTTGGTACCAACAACATAATATTATTTAAGCAATATATTTCGATTTAAATATAAATCATCATCAGGCTAAAAACATAAAATGAACAGTTTAAAAACAGTTAAAAAAAAGATATTGTATAATATATTACAGATCAGAATATACAAACAGTCAAAACAAGAGAATGCTATTACGTATGAAAAATCAAAACAGCATAAACTAAAGGGCGAGCACTTAAAAAGAACTGTGTGATAATTATAATTTAATGACTAAAGCGCGAGAACGACCCAACCGGGTGAGAACTGTTTTCAGTTATGAAATACCGAAGCCATAACTTAGAGAGACTGCTTGAAGTTAAGTGTACATATTCAAAACGTGATACCGCCTCAATTGAAGAAGCTGTTTCTGATAAAAACTTCTTCTTGGACAGTGACTTGAAATTAAAAATGACACACCAATATTTCACTCAAATACAAATGCAGTTACATGTTTTCAATTTCAGAGAGTGTGAATTTGTAGTGTGGACACCAAATTGGATATTCTCCACAATTGTACAAAAAGACGAAGTATTTATTAACAGTTCAATACAGGTTCTTGTCCACTTTTATGAGGAATTTATTCTGAAAGAACCTCTAACAAGAACTTTAGAAGATGGTCATACATTTACAACACCTGAGACAAAAAAAATTTATTGTATCTGCAAAAGTGAATACATAGATGATGGCAAGAAGAAATGGATAGGCTGTGATGCAGTGGACTGTAAGCAAGAATGGTTTCACTTTAAATGTGTAGGCGTGAAAAGAGCACCTAAGGGAAAGTGGTACTGCCCATCGTGTCGCTTTCAGGAGAAGAAGCGCAAACTGGCAAATGATGAAAATCATTAAATAAAACATTGTGTTGATATTTAGCAAATTTTATTTTGAAATACAACTTTATAATATATTTTGAGCTTGACCTACAGAAATAAATACAATTGTACAATTTGATTACTCGGAATCTTCCTTTTCTTTGTAGACTATTCCTTCGCCAAGATTGGATAGCACTGCACATACTGTGATTAGTCTGTCAATACTTGTGGTATAACTTTCATTTGCTTCATCTGAGAGTGATTTGATCATTGTTGTTGACAAGGTCCCATCAAGAATACGGTATCTGTTCTTCAGTAGCCCGATTACACGTTCGATATGAATCCTCACTGATGCTATTTTTCTTGATGTTTCTACTTCCTTTGCTGTTAACTGAATTTTCCCCTTTGTAAAGCTTGGATAATTAGCTCTACACCACAACCAGCAGCAAAATCATCAACTAATGTAAACTCACGATCTGCAAGGTGATGGTGATGGTGGTATCTGTCACTGATGAAACCTGACTGCTTCACCAGCTCCACATCAGATACTCTGCCTCCCATGCTTTTGACACAAATGATATTGATCCATGTGGTGTGCATGCAATTAGAATTTTTGCAGTAGAATGTTTTTTATAATTAGAATACACTTCAGATCTGGCATTTAAATTCTTTGGTCGATCAATAAATAATTCTGTGCAATCAATAATTCCGGTAAGGCGGGGAGAGTATTGCCTAAAAACATTTGGAAGTGTCTTAACGGCAGCATCATGGTCAGGCCATTTTATCAAAAACTTTAACTTTGTATACATTAGGTCAATCCAACGTTTAAAAATGTCATAACATGTCGTCTTTCCAACATTAAACTGGTCAGCCAGATTTTCAAATTGGCAATTCAGTCTCAGTTTTATCAGAGTTAGTAATAACTGATCTTTGAAGCCTAACTTACTTCTGCTGACTGTTGATAAAGAGGGCTCCAAATATTCATATATGTTGCAAAATGTTTCCTTTGTAATACCAGTGTAGTATTTAAATTTTTCTGGTCTACTACAGAGGTTTTCATACGACATAAAATTACTCTCAACATCTTGTAGCTTTGATAGTGCCTCATCCCTTTCTGTCCTTAGGGAGTTTATTTCATCCATGAGGCTCTGCCGCTGAGCTGTTGTTGTTAATCTATTATCATCACTTACTACAGCATTGTCATCATCTTGTTGAACAGTATCATCAACAGTAGCACTTTCTGATGATGTAGATATTGTCTCTGATTGATTTGAATATAAAGGTATTAGCTTTCTTCTTTGTGCAGAATTGTATCTTTTAAATTTTTGACTATTTTTCTCTGCTGATAATTCTGTCTGGTTGAAAACAAAAATCGAAGGAACATATTCTGGGTGAGCTGAATCAGTTCTGTTTGGTTTACCAGTGATGAAATGTTTGCTGCAAATAGAAACATGTTTACCTTGGGGGTACCAATCCCATCAGGATTCTTCCTTTTACATGCATTTGCCCAGAGTTTTCTTTGCTCTTCATTATTATTTGGAAATTTATAAAATCCGATTTTCTCTTCCATCATATTGTGATTTGAACACCCAAAAGCAACACAACTATTTGGCATTTTTCTTTTAGTTATTAAAATAACTGTTTTATAACTTTCTTTTTAACTTTCTTTGCTTTGTCTTCTCTCCTTCGCTGCCTACCATTAACTAATCTCGCGACTTCTCAATGTTTGTTTTCACCGCAGCTCGTGTTGCTATGGTAACACGCTCGCAACCCGAATCCGAAACCCAACTCGAACTTATTGTGAATGGAATGAAAACATCTTTCACAGAACCATTTAAAACAACAATATGGGCATTGCACCATTTTCTCTACTAAAGTTAATTCATCACAGTTGATGCAATTGAACCGACTGTGGGTAGTAGACGTTAAATGGTGGTTATCTGAAAAATTTGAGTGTATAGTGGAATTATATAAGAACGCGGAAGTTGCTTTTTCCTTTAATATTCTCCAGTTATCTGCACTATTTTTTAGCTATCTCGCTATATGGAGTTGCTTTTCTGCTTAATGGAGATGAAAGAGGAGAGGATGAGCATGGTGGTGGTGAGCCTGAGGAGCAATCATCATCTTTGGTGGTGTTGAGCCTGAGGAGCAATCATAATCTTTGGTGGTGTTGTTGTTGCTTGTTAAAGACGGAGCAGCTCTAATCGAACGAGACATCTGTTGAGATACGTCATTATCCCACGGAATGTTAATTGTTTTCTTCACAGGTTTCTCTCCCGTGCAAATAACCACAGTCATCTTTCTCTTTGCTTTGAAGTTACGTACTCGTTTTGGTGGCGCCATCTTTTTTCTTCGCATCATTTTCCATCGTACAGTTTTTATTTATAAAACACTCTCTTATAATGAAAATAAATCATATCGATGTGATCGGTACTTAATTTTCCACGTTTCATTAGTGTAAATTACACGGTAGATGACATCGGCATACATATGACAAATCATTTTCGATGAGATCTAAAGTTAGACTTAGGAGCGGGTGGCTTAACAGGTTTATTGTTAACTTAGAAGACTATAATTTAACTAAATAAATTTTCTCCCAGGTGATTCAACCTCTGGAAGTACACTTGAACCTTTCTTCCACATAAAAAATCAATCTTGCTAAATTCGTGATTTTGGGTTACCCCACCCCCCCGCCCATAGCAAATTAGTAAATAAAATTAAATCTAACAAAAAATACCTTAATTATCAAGTTAAATATTTTTTTCGAAAAAAAAAAGATTTTTATGATGCTTTTAATACTTTTTTAAATACAAAAGATGATAAAAAAGTTCGGGGTGAAATTGACCGGGTTAAATTTTGGGCAGTCAAAGACGCCCCAAAAGCTGGGGCGTCATTGACTACTTTTTATTGCAAAAAACGGATGCGTGGCGCATCAAGGCTAGTAAAGAGCAATTGTTTAGCGAGGCAAAAACTATGTTTGTACACTTAGGTCCGGTTTTATATCAAAACAAAGGGCCATTTTGTAAATATTTAAAAAAATCTGCCAAAATCAGTCAATTTCGCCCCATCTTACGGTAGCTATTCTATTCAATGTTTTTGCCATGAAAGATTTAATCACATTGTAGACACTTTTTGCAAGTAAAATAAAAAAAGCTAATAATTGTTCATCAATCTAAAGT
Organism: Candelabrum cocksii; assembly: GCA_963930725.1. Taxonomy (NCBI): domain Eukaryota; kingdom Metazoa; phylum Cnidaria; class Hydrozoa; order Anthoathecata; family Candelabridae; genus Candelabrum; species Candelabrum cocksii. The sequence continues at coordinate 8,895,222 of OZ005677.1, read as the reverse complement.
ACATCAAACTTCTTTCCCATGAAGAAGAGCTAGCTTAATTTTTATTATGAATAAAAAAAACTGACTTTCAAAATGTGCTTCACACAAGGTTCTTTATCGATTCAAATGAAAATATATCCAATACACAGATATCGCTTATTTTAGTGTCCCCTTTAATTTTTTTATTCCTAGAATGTATATTTGGGGGAAAATCTAGTGTCCCCTTAAACAACCTATTCGGAAAATATACTGTCCCCTTAAACAACATATTTAGAAAATATACTGTCCCCCTAAACAACTACCCTTTTAAAAAAAAACATTTTAAAACAATTAAAACTTATTTGAAATGTGCTAACCACTTTTGGTGTGCTAATTTCTCGTATATATTTTTTCAAAGGTAATTTGGGTGTTGTATTCGATACAAATTATTTTATAGTAACTCTCTTTATTTTCTTTGTAAATTATAAGTAAACCAAGCTAATCAATATTCTTAATTTTTGAACAGATCTGGGCTTCAATGTATTTAACGAAATGTGTTTTAAGACATAATAGTAAGTAGAGTATTTGTCCACATTTTTACGACACTACGTATGTCCACTTCGGCATGCTCTAAGACATTAGTAGGCCTTCCGTCGATGGCACCTCTTGAATATAATGCAGAGTAATAGAACGCATTAAAATTCAAATATAGTTGTTAATATTTCTACATTAAAACTCAGAAGTTTCAGTGGAAATATTTTCGGACACTTTTTTGCCAATTTCGAAGGAGTAATTTACGAACAGGCATTATGGTAGTCGTAAATTTTCAGAAAATTTGCAAGGGAGAGGACTCGTAGCTACGCTATTGTGTTACCGGTCCATGACAAAAAAAACTTCGAAAATACCGCGGTAACTAAGGGAAATAAAACGTAACTAAGGGAAAAAAGGTCTCATGCTTAAAAAATTTATATTTTTAACATTTTTCCAAATTTTATTCCAGAATATCTTACCAAAATCGACACTGCTTCTTGGTGCAAAATTTCAGATTCCCATCATAAGTATCTCGCGAATTCGGTTTTTGCGCATACGAAACTGAATTTTTTTTATGATGAATATTTGTCCTTAAGTTACAGTCAAAATATGAAGTGAGTCCGACCAGTACTTAAGGAGACACAAAAAGCTCGGCACTTAAAATCTTCTTTCATTTTACGAAACTAAGAAAGAAAAAAGTTGAGTGTCTCCTTAAACATCTTTTATGTATCTTAAAAATTAAATCTTTTCATATAAACCGTTTTTATAAATTTTTAATGTCCCCTCAAGCAACAATTGTAAATAATTTTTTTTTTCACTATTCAAAACATATTATTGTCCCTCTAAACAACATTTATAGGTAAAACCGTATTTTAGCGGCCTGAAAAAAATCATAAAAATGTATAGAATTTAATGTATTCCGTTGGCTTTGAAAATTGGTAGGTTTACTAATTAGAAGATGCTGATTTCAAATCAACTACCAGACTTGGGATATTTTCATCCCTAATACTATATTTGGGCAAATTTCGCCACAAAGTTTAAAGTATTCCGTGGCGAGATAGTACTGCGCATGCGTGTGCGATATCTGACAATGATGTGAAAATTAATTTGAACTTTTTGTCGATGAAATATTATGTTAATGTTATATTTAAAATATTAAGTGATTCCGACCAGTGGTTAAGCAGATATATGAAGCTCGACATTTAAAATCTCCTTTTATTTTTTGGAGTGTAAGCAATTCTGCCAATTCTAGTATCTTAGCAATATCTCGGTAAATAATAAAGAATATCACTCCAAATTTGGAATGGTCATCGAAAATGATCTTATCTATCAAAATGACCTGGTTACAAATCTCAAAACTTTGTGCAAGCCCTGCGCATGCCTAACAATAAATCGTCCATAGATCGTTCTACTTAAGATTATTTAAAGCAAATCTTGTTTTATGTATAGCTACGCTATTGTGTTACCGGTCCATGAAAAAAAAACTTCGAGAATACCGCGGTAACTAAGGGAAATAACACGTAACTAACATCTCACCAGAACTAGAATTGTTACTGTCTAGAAATCCAGGAGGACAATAAGCAGTCTTTGCCTTGCTTTGCCTCAAGAAGTTATGTATAGCCAGTGTTGCCATTGTTAATCTCTCTATGGTTTCAGGGCGAAGCAAAATAATAGAGGAAAAAACACGCCAGCGGACAATGGTACGGCAGTATCCACGTTCTTCCCGTCGCTTCATCCACTCTCTAGTTTTCCCTCTTTTCCACCACCTATCTTCCGTCTCGTCAATAATGGTAGCAAGCACGATTGCTGCAACTGCTTTCCGTTTCAACATATTGCTTTCCAATTCGGCCATCTTTGCTCAGTTTAGTTTTGATTTACGCGCGTTTCTACCGTTTGCAGACATGTCGCTGCCCCGGTGGTGCACGATAATGAAAATGTTGGATGCGTTTGACCACCCCTTCATAAACATTGACGAACTTTCACATTTGTTGGGAGTAAATGTTGGATGAAATGTTGGATGCGTTTGACCAAGGCTTTAAACGAAAGCACAAAAATGGTTTATCAGTTAAATTTCTTTCAATTGAGGAAAAAGAACCTCTTCAACAGAGACTTTGCTTTTTGCCAACTTCTAAAAGTAAAACTCCGTCTGCTGCAAATGATCCAGCCAACACCAGTTCTGCAAGCTTGACTGTTGATTTGGCACCCAATGTTATTGTATTTCATATGGAGAATGAAAATGTAAATGAAGCACGGGTATATAGAAGCACGGAAGAGATAGTTTCAGGCGATGTTTAAACAGACAGAAGCCATGTACATTATTGCAGTCAGTAACGAAACCGACTGTCTTTGAAAGTGCCATTGTAAACTCATTAAATACTGCTGATGCTGCAGTAGCACAGTGTACACGTTCAAAGACTCTCCCTGTAAACAATTCTGAAAACGATGATCCAGACTTTTTGTTTTGCAAAAGTCTCGTAAGCAGGTTGAAGGGACCTGAACCCAAGAAAAACAAGCTAGCTAAAGTGGAAATTCAAAAACTCCTTTAAAAGATTGAATATGGAGAGCAAGTATAGTGTATAGATGTGTTCATGTAGTTATGTGTGCATATATTGCAAGATGCTTTTATAATTGTTTTATGTATTTTGAACTGTTTTATTAAAAATAAAAATGAACATTGTGTCATTTTATAGCAAATTGTTTTTTGCAATTGAAATTTAGAAAAATTAGGTTTGCAATTTTTTTCTATTATAATAACTTTTAAACACTTTTGACGATTAGTGGTTTCCAGGGTGAGCTTGTTTCAGTCCATTTGTTATTTGTCCATCATCAGTAAGGTTTTCACCTTAGAACTAAAATACAAAATGTCTTATTTATTGATAATTTAATACAAAAGCAGCAAAAAATATTTAAAAAATACCTTTTTTAATAATTGCAGTTTAGTCAATACGTAGAAAAGTCCATAGTTTTCAATAATAGGCAAGACGAGGTCGTGGAGTTGAACGGACGTGCGATTTACAAAATGACAAAAATCAGCAAAAGTATTTCTCCTGACAATGTTAAAGAGATCATTAAAGAAATGTTTTATGGGCAAAAAACTTTCTTTCAAAGTCAAAAGAAAGATATATTGGAAATGTTCCGCGAACACGAACAATCAATACTAGCGATAAGTAGCGGTAACGCAAAGAATTACAGTCGACTCTCTCTAATTCGAATCTCTATTATTCGAACTTTCTATAATTCGAACAAATTCTAAGTCACCGTCAATTTTCCGTAAGAAACTCTTGTAATTTACTTTCTATTATTCGAATCTCTGTAATTCGAAAACCTCTATATTTCGAACAAATTTTCTGGTCACCTCGACAAAATCCTCTCTGTAATTCGAATTTTCGGAGTGTAAACTAACCGTTAAGACTTTCAAATGTTTTTTTTTTCACAATTCGAATTTCTGTTCGAATGTTTTGATTTTTTATATGAAGTTTGATCATATTTTCTTGCGTCAGACTGCGTCAGATTTACGAAATTTGAAGTTGATTTGTGGAAAGGCCTCAGCGACGCGAGTCGTGTGTTTAACTTAGACAATCTATCTAACACGAGACAATAAAAAATTGAACACTTCAGCAATTAGTGTCAGTTTGCATGTATGATCATGAAACTTAGGAAAAGAAAAAAAAGAATCAAAGAAAACTCATTCTCTTTTATTTTTCATTTTTATGATTTTTCTCAATTTTTCAAAAATTCCGATTTCTCTCTTTAATTCTAATTTTCACCCTTTACACCTGAAAATTCGAATACCGTAAATGATCGATTAAACGCCCTGGGCGTTTATTTGAAAATTTTAGGGGGCGTTTATTCGAAAGGGGCGTTTAACTAAGAGGGGCGTTTATTTCAAAATGACACAACTTTTTTTCTAAAATGATATTACGAGCACATGCAAGCAGACGACGGTTAAATATGATATTACAACTGTTAAAACTCAAATTTCAATGTCAGTATCATCATCATCTATTTTGTTGAAATCTTGCGCAGCATCTTCCTCGTCGGAACTTGTGATAAAAGGATAACTGAGATCTGCTTCGCCTGATAACAGGCTGTTGGTGTTTACAAAAATGAACTTTTAGTGGGACATGTTCCAATAGAACTATCGCGGCTAATTTTTCAATTCCTTGAAGCTGCCAAAACAAACGTTGTCAACGTTGAAGTGGAAAAAGAAACCGGGAAATTGGCTTGGTCGTACCTGGAAAATATGTCGCTCGGTGCGAGTATGGAAAAATAGCGAGTGTTATGCGACAAGCTGCAAGAAATCAAAGAGAAATACAGGCATTTTGAATGGAGGTTTGAAAAAAAAACGAAGCTCAAAATTGTATGTTTCCAGTGGAAATATATATAGCATTTTCCTAACAATAAACATTACTTCTTTTTCCTTCTTTCCATGGCTATTACGGGAGGAGCGTTTATTCGAAACCTCGCCATTAAAATTTACTCAATTTTTCTTAAAATTTTTAGAAAAGGGGGGCGTTTATTCGAAAGGGGCGTTTATTTACCAAATCAATTTTCACACGTGGGCGTTTAATCGAAAGGGGCGATTAATTGGAAGAGAGCGTTTAATCGATCATTTACAGTAAGAGAGACTTTCTACTATTCGAATCTCTCTATAATTCGAACAAAATTTTTTCCCCTTGGGATTCGAATTAGAGAGTCAAATGTATAACCAAAGATTCGATACACCAACGAATGAAATAAAAGATTTGAACAAAACCTTGGAATCAGCACAAAAAGAACGCGAAGATTTGAAAAATAGTTTAAGTATGACCGAGGAGTTAAGTGTGACCGAGGAGGATGGGACAATCGAATTAAAAAGTTAGAGAACTAAAGAGCACACAAAAACAGCTGAACGACACACACGAAAAAACAAAGAATTCAGGAAGATTGTTCTCGCCGAAACAATATTCGAGTTGTGGGGATAGTCGAAGAAAGAAGCAAACGTGGGAGATGACAAAGAAGAAGCTGCACGACCTTATTTCGAGGAAGCTGAAACTCACAGACGTGTTCATTGAAAGAGCACACACCGACTGGAAAGAAAACAGACGGAAACACCACGGACTATCATTGCTAAAATTCTAAATTTTTGAAGATAAAGAGAAGATTCTTAACAACTCAAAAGTTAAAAGAAACAGGAATTTACGTGAAGGAAGATTTTTCAAGAGAAACGATGAAGAAACGGTCAAAACTCTGGGAAGAAGTGAAGTGACTGCGCGAGAAAGGTAAATACGCCATCACTAAGTATTACCAAATATTTCAGCGGGATTGTAATAATTTGTATCGATAAATAATCATATTCTTTCCTGTTGTTTTTATGTAGATAAAATAAACAATGATAGATTCATCCTTTCCGTTTGATTCAAATTTATTTTTAAACGAAAATACAGACATTAATTTTTTGAATGCGAACAACCAAATAGTTTCTGTTTAAGTCCTCACCAAGCTCACAGCGATTTAAACAATTTAGCATGGACTCATTTTCAGTCCTACATTTAAACATTCGTAGTATGAATAAAAACTTCGAAAAGTTGAACTACAGTAAACGATGGCTGAAGGATTGGTGCAAAGATTATCAAATTTCAATGAAGAAACCAAACAAGAGATTCGTCATCAGTGCAAGTGGAAGAACGAAGAGAATTAGAGATTTTTAAATGAAAATTTGGACTGTAAGATACACATTTACTGTCTGACCAAATTCCACTTCACAGGAACGAATCTCATCACAACTCATAGTTCAGTAGTTACGTTCTAGAAGATGTTTGCATGGAATAAGGCCGTCGTTTACAAGCCGAAATCAAGTTCTATACTACAACGAAGAAAACTTGATATGTTAATTAATAATTTTATTTAATGACACAAAAACGGTTATTGTACAAATACAACAAAAACGAACTTCTTTAGACCCTGTCTACACGTAGCCGGATATTTTTGAAAACGCAATTATTTTTATCCGTTTTAAGAAATATCTGCGTCCACACGAACAGCATTTTCAAAAATATCCACGTCCACACGAAAACGCAAAACGTTACAAAAATGCTAAACTTGTCACATCTGAACATGCGCAAAAAGTTTGCGCCAAAACACGTTTTTATTTTCAATAGAACAACACATTTTTAGGAAGAAGCAAAAAATTTGAAATTAACAACAAGTTAGAGTCGTTTATTTGGACCGATGACGAAGTGGAGCTTCTTTTAAAAATAACCAATGAATATAAAGTGTCAAGGATGATGGAGAGTGTTGATTGGGAGTCATGCCAGAGCAAATACTCCGACATCTTAGCAGCTTTTAAACAACAGTATCCTACAAAAAAGATGGTGAGGAACTTGGAAAAGATTACCTCCATTCAACTGAAGATTTGACCAAGGCAATTTTAACCTCGAAGCTTAAATCAGCTAGATTAAAATACAGAAAAGCAGTGAATATAGGTCGGAAAAGTGGACATGGAAGAGTTGTATTGCTTTATTTTGAACATTGTCAGCAACTCTGGGGTGGATCACCAGCACCAGCTACTATAGAATCTGGAATTGAGTCTGTGGAAATTGATGATTTGAATGAATGCAATACAAGTATCGACTCGATATCCACCACCAGCATTAATTTAAATAATTTAACAGCGAAAAAGAATTTTTAGATGTACCAGATGTCTTAGTTGCCAAAGAAAGACGTGACTTACTTAATGCTAGACTGTCTGGTTACAAACAGCAAAAGCTGAAAAGAAAACTTCCAGTTGAGAGTCAGCTTCTTTCATGTGCGCAAGAAGATCTTAAAGCGAAAAAAACTAATTGATATCATGGAGACGGCAGAAAAAGACAACACAGACAACATGACTAAACTAACTTCGTCTATTGACAAATAAACAAACTCAATCACTGAAGGATTTGACTTGTTGAAACAAGTTATGACACGTCCGCAGCAATCCTATTACCCTGCTCCGCAGTATCCTCAACATGCACACAACAGCAACTACCAGTATGGACTTCAGGCACACATGACATAAGGCCAGCTTTTCAGGGAATGCAAGGTGGCAACCAGTTTTCATTTACAAGATTTACACTATTCCAAGATGATACAGAAAACAGTGAATCGTTATCATGAATTTTGTTTCATAAACTGTTTTATTACTGTAAACTTTTAAAAAACTGTTAACACAATAATTAGTCATATTTATTATACATAACATATATACTTATTATTACTGTATTATTAATTTTTAAGAATCAAAGAACTTGGTCAGTACGCGTCTTACTCTTTTCTCTTCAACTTCATTACAATCAGTTTTATAATTGTTGGGTTGGTTTATTGGTTGGAATTCTTTGTCATATTTCATGGCTATTGCAACTCTACGTTCATCGACTGGCTCTTTTCTCTCCTCACAGTAATTGTGAAGCACAAAACATGCATATATCACATGAGGCAGATCAGCCATATTAATATCCATTGCTCTTCTAATTGCTCCAAACCTTGCCTTTAGGCGCCCAAATGAGCATTCAATCACCATTCTAGCTTGACACAAAGTTAAGCCATAATATTGTTCCTGAGGTGTAGCTTCACCACTAGCGTATTCCTTCATAACATATGGCGACAAGGGGTATGCAGGGTCCTCCAGAAGAAAAATTGGTATGGGGTCCTCATCTTTAACAATCTGTATCTTTAAATGTGGAATCCTCCCATATTTTAAACATGTATTCAATTTTGAATTTGCAAAAACACGAGCATCGTGAACACTCCCAGGCCACTTAATCACAACATCAATAAATGTATATTTGTAATCACAAGCAGCCTGGATATTCAAAGAATATCTGCTTTTTCTGTTCATGTAGTCTGTAGAATTTAAAGCTGGTTGCTTAATGTCTATATGTGTGCCTTCTACAGCACCCACGCACTGTGGAATACCATAGGCAGAATAAAATTTTGAGACAAGTTCTTTAGCTTCTGGTTCAGTGAATGGCAACTTTATGTACTTTATGCCTAAGTTGACTGTAATTGCCTTACAAACCTCTCTGACAATTTTTGACACAGTTTGACGGGACAGACCAAATGCATTAGCAGTTTCATTGACATGATAATTAACTGTAATAAACAAGAAAAAGAGACAATACTACTGGGAGACATCAATATAAATTATCTACAGAAATCTGAAAATCGTGAATTTAAAGAGATGATTGTAGTCCAGGGATTTCAACAGCTTATAAAATGTTCCAGCAGGGTGACAAGCAATTCAAGCACTTTAATAGACGTGATAATTTCGAACAAAGCATCTTTTATTTCCAAAACTGAAGTAATACTATACAAAATTTTGGAAGACTATAAGGGATGTTTTTCCAGCAAATAACAAATCCGGCAGTTCCTTCGTAACATGCAGTAACACCGAAAAACTATTAAATGCAAATTCTTTTTGTCTTTCCCTTTCGTCTGTTGCCAATTTTGAAAAAAGTTTCACTTCCACTGCAAAATTTTGTTTGGAAAAAACATCACACCCGTCAAGAACACCTGACACCGTTTTTACCTTTACCTACGTCAGCAGCATCTTCGTACAGAAGCAGTTAAAAAATCTAGATCGCAAAAAGGCAGTAGACTGTAACCACACACCACCTGGACTGCTCAAAGATGCAGCTACTGTTCATTCCACTCCAATGTCTTACATAATTATTCACTTATTCACTCAATTTCTTCATGCTATGCCAAGCTTGCTGTTCTGCGTAAACTTAAAAACTTTGCACCATTTGCGACAAGAAAACAGTTGGCCGAAAGCCTAATTCTCTCAAGAATTGACTATAATGATGTTGTTTACAACACATTAAATGTTTGTCAGCTGAACCGTCTGCAGCGTTAACAGAAATGCGCATGTAGTTTTATTCTGCGCCGCTTTGCCTCCTCATCCGATATCGCAAAGCTTAACTGGCTCCCCATTCGTGATCGACGGCGTTTTAACATTCTCAAGCTGGCACACAAGGCAATCAACCGAGAGGATTGGCCAGCAATTGCACCAGTTGAACTGTATGTGCCAAGACGTTCATTAAGAAGTAGTAATCAATGAAGAATGAAGATAGACATTCAAGGAACTTTACAACACATTTTAATAACTTACCAACTTATATAAGGAACTCCACTAACTATAATGAATTTTGCAAATTGACTAAAAACTTTATTTTAAACAATGTAAATAATGACTAACTTTTTAAATCTTTTAACATTTATTTTATTAATTTTATGCATATATACGGGAGGAAGAGCCATTATTGTAAATGGATAAGCCCAGAATAAACCTTTAATAATAATAAAAAGTGTACATGCGACCTTTCTCACAACATCAACAGGCAATCGCATTATTGTTTCTTGTCCTTCGAAGTAGGGACGAAGAAGTTCACTCAAAAATAATAAGTGACACCCTGGACATCCGAAAATTTTCACGCCATTCTTCAGCAATAACGATTTCATTCGCAAAATTATCCCACCATGCACTTGTTCTACCTAGCCTAATCCAATATCTTCTTTGCTGGTACGGTTTCTATCGTCATCTAATAGCTGCAAAATGAAGGGAGTTTGTAAGAAAACACGACCGTACCATATTTTGTCTTCTTCTAATAGCAATATTTTGCAAATGAAATAAAGCAACGTTCAAGTGTAAACACGCAATCAGACTTGACAGGAAGGGCAAAACCATAATAACTAATTCGTGTTCGTCAGCCATCTTGAATGAATATTTCAAACTATACCCATAATGAGATTCTTTTAAAACTACTTATGTATGATTCCTAAATAACGTCATCGTTTTTGAAAAGTTGCGTTTTACCCATCCACACGTTTCCGGAAAAACATCGTTTTCAAAAAAATCCACTTTGAAAACCGTTTTCGAAAAGTTGCGTTTTCAAGTAACAAAAACGCATTTACGTGTGGACGGAAGGCCAAAACGGATAAAAATAATTGCGTTTTCAAAAATATCCGGCTACGTGTAGACAGGGCCTTAGATAGAGAGAAAAATGAAATATAAACTACCGTTTGAAGGTGGTGAGTAACTCAATCTAGTTGCTCCCAAATTGTGAACCCCCTGTTGTACAAACCCCTGTCAAAAGATTCGGCCAATACAGCACAGTTCTACATTAATACACGTGTTTGGCCGAGAACGTTCATTTTCCAGATATGGCCTTGGAAGAAGTTTTGTGAAGGAAAAATGGCGGAAGTGAAAGGTAAGAGTTCAAGTAATTTATACTCACAGTTAATCTTCTAAAGTTAACATTCATACACCGCATTTTTTAATTTATAAGAGGTGAGGGCATTTTAAGGTGTTCGGCGAGTATTTTCTTTGTTATTAGAACTCGAAAGGAAGCAGTCTATAGAGTTTGTGGTTGTGGTGATCGAGTGGTGTTCTTTACGGCTTTCAGTACGGCGTACCGTACCGTCTGTGACTTTTGCCGTTCTTTTTTCAAACGAGGTCCATTTATGTAATGACACCATAAAAAGATTCTGTAAAAATTTATATTCTGGCCCTGAAAGCATTGTTGTTTTCATAATATAGGGGTTTTTGTTCAAAAAGCTTTGTTAATGTCCCAAAACGAATCATACTAAAATAAAAGTATAGCCAGGTGTATTGATTGTTCACAAACTACTCAAGATCAAAGACTATCATCACTTAATTATAAGTTTTGTTTTTGCTTTACCTACGGTGTTAAATGTTCTTTACTAATCTTCATTACAAACTAACAAGAAAATAACCACAACATTTTAACGTTATTAAAAATAGTTTTTCAAATATCTATTTATTAATAAAATGTTTTAGTGTATTATGCCCCACGCATACTTACTCAGTATAGTCCAGGAGCTACCAACGTATCTATTTACCCCATAATCCTCAGAATTTTAACCCATTTGAAATTCTTTGTTATATGATAGAAAACAAAAAAATCTTTGTCAGTTCCAAAATTAGCGGTTCCTCTAGGTTTCAGGACTAAATCAATTTGCCAAAAAAAGACATTTATTTACCCCATAAGCCTCAGATTTGAAATTTGACACAAGGATTCCGATATTGGTCTAGAACAACAAAATTATAAAACTAACTGAAATTTTGGGTTCCTGGACCAAACTGACCCAAATAATTAACACCTAAAAAAGGCTTTTATTTACCCCATGAACCTCAGATCTCAATTTTTGCAGGGTAGTAATATAACCCCTTTAGATAACTTTAGTGCAAAAACTAACCAAAATTTCCGGTTCCTAAGTCAAAACTGACCCCTTTAAAAGATGGGTCTAAAAACGGCTTTTATTTCCCCATGAACCTCAGATCTCAATTTTTTGTAGGCTAGTAATATAACCCCTTTAGGTAACTTTAGTGCAAAAACGAACCAAAATTTCCGGTTCCTAAGTCAAAACTGACCCCTTTAAAAGATGGGTCTAAAAACGGCTTTTATTTACCCCATGAACCTCGGATCTCAATTTTTGCAGGCTAGTAATATAACCCCTTTAGATAACTTTAGTGCAAAAACTAACCAAAATTTCCGGTTCCTAAGTCAAAACGGACTCCTTTAAAAGATGGGTCTAAAAACGGCTTTTATTTACCCAATGAACCTCAGATCTCAATTTTTGCAGGCTAGTAATATAACCCCTTTAGATAACTTTAGTGCAAGAACTAACCAAAATTCCCGGTTCCTAAGTCAAAACTGACCTCATTAGATAACTTTTTAAGAACAAACCAACATTTTACATTTCATTTCCACTATTCATTTGTATGAGTAGCCGTTTTACACGTTGTTTCTTGTATTATTTTCATTGGCACAATCCTATTGTTCTACATATCCTTTTAGTTTATTCGTCCTAATTCAGTTCTATTGTTCGAAAAACATTAGAAGAAAATTTTCATTAATAAAAAGTCTTTTTTACGCCACATAGACAGTGTAAAGCAAGGAGCGTTGAAGCATTTGTAAAGAAAAATAAATATTGATGGAAAGTATGTATTTATCTTTTTATTTAATTGATGCAAAGAAAACAGATACTTTGTGAATTATTTTCTTACACTTAAAACGTAGAAAATTACCTCTCTCAAAAGTTTCTACGTCTAAAATAAAAATATCTGATAAATTGATAGGATATTTTGTAAACATGTTATTATATTTTATTTATCATTTCAATTATATTTGTATATTATATTTTTACTTCCGCTTCAACTGTAGATTATATCTAATACTGCTTTCCATACTCTTCAAATCTCCACTGGGTAACTTTTGAGAAGCTTTTGGTTGAAAGTCATTTTTGCTGTTTGACTGTGTTTTTGCGAAGTTGCTGAAAATTCAAATGAGTCATTCACTTTAGAAAGAAACCATATATTTTCATGGTTCTCTTTCATTCATAAATTTGCAAAACAGTCTTGCAGCAAAAGTTTCTTACTCGCATTAAAATACATCTTTCGATTACTATGTTTACTTCACCCTGGTTTAAGTCAATGTTGTGTGTTCCATTCTCATGACCCTGGTGATGAAGCGTTTGAAGGCTCAATTGTCCTATTCAGCGAAAATACATTGGAAAAATGCAAAAATGTTTTGGCTAATCGAAAATCCCAAAATCTAAAGTACCATGATGTATTGTTTCCAGGTACTGTGAGTGATACGAAAGGATGTCATCTGGAATGCTACAGAAGGTTTACAGTACTTCCCAAAATTCTAGATAAAAAGCACAATGAAGCAAGCAAAAAGGAGAGTTACACAACAAGATCAATAGCTGACGAATTAGCGTCGACGTCCACTTCTGGGCTGTTCCCACAAGTTTGTATCTTTTGCACAAAAAAAGACAAAAAACACAACGGCAAGAAACAAAGACTTGTATTGGCTGAGACTTCGGATTTTGAAGAAAAAATCAAGTACTATGCAAGATTGCTCAATGATGAGATAATGTTAGCATAAATTGGAGGGGTAAACTTTGTTGCGAAAGAAGTTCGCTACCGTGGCATTTATTGCACAAAATCAGGGGCGCCGCACGGGGTACGTTTGGTACGATTTCCACCCTACCTGATATTTACAATTACTAAATTTTACAATTTTAGATGAAAAAGGATAATGGCAAATTACTATTCTCCGCACTTATAGAATAGGTTCATTTCAACAAAGTTTCTGGGGCTACAGCCCTGCACCCTGCTGGGAGGCTTTGAGACTCCCAGCTGAATTTTAACTCGCTTCGCTCGTTTTTGCTCGCTGCACTCGCCGTACCACCTATTAAGCCACTCCGGCGTCCCTGAAAATACCAAACAACAGCGGAACAAGCAAATAATAGCTTAAAACGTTAAGAAGTTAAATCTTGGCACCTTTCTCGAGATATACACATGGAATCTTTCAAATTTATTTGCAAGTTGATCGAAGACCAAATTATCATCAACCGCGGTGTTATGCAACTCAACCATGTACACAATCACTGTTTGCTTGCTTGAAGAAAACGCGAAAGATGCAGATATTGTCATACCATCTACTGCTCAAAAGTTATAGGAGAAGATTGGAAATTCATAAAAGAAAGTATTAGAAGGAAGGAATTTTTATCTTCAGTAGAGCAATTTCATTAGAGGAGGTGCTGCAGAAAGACGTCCTGGAAGAGACCAAACTAGAAAAGCAGTTGAAGGATGCGGCTTATGCTATTCGGAAAATAATCAAGGAAGCAAATCATAATCCACTCCCTTCCAACGTCACCATGGATCACATCAACGAATGGGGAGTCACGATTCCTCCACAACGTCTCAACTTCTTTAATTATCTTTTAATTGGTCCAGATGTGAGAACACAGAACTCTTCCTGTAAGCAACGAAGAGTTGAAACTTTGTGTGTTGATACGATATCTGCAGTGTCTGCTGGTAGGAAAAGACCTGCAAAGCATATCCAACTGGGATTGGCTATGAAAAGTTTAATTGGCAGTAAGAAGGTGGTTGAAATGTTGAATAGATTTGGGTATTGTGTGAGCTACACAACAACTGAGGAGCTTGAGACTGAGTTAACCTATTCTGTTACATCAAACACAAGAATATCACCTCCAGGCATGCGACTTGATCCATCCTATTGCAGCGGTTTAGCATTTGATAATTTTGATCGCTTTGTGGAGACTTCTGGTGGCAAGAATACTCTTCATGACACCGTTGGTATTGCATACCAACGTTTACTACATGATCACCAAGAACAATCTACAGAGGAAATAGAACCAGGAAGAAATCACATCCCTACCCATGGTAAAAGAAGAAGAACATTTCAGCCGATCAGATTGGACATAGAACCTTATCATAAAAAAACAAGAATTACAAGCCGTGCTATGTTGCTATTAGAAGATGCTAGAAGGCAACATGTTCCTGATTCGAATCACCTAGCAAGATGGAATGACTTCATATGGATGGCGGAATTTTACTATTTCCCATCGGACCCACCAATGTGGATTGGTTGGAATTGCTATTGATAAACATCAGACGTGTTTATTTGTGGAGAGACGAATTTTCAAAATAAACGCTTTCTTGGATTACTTGTAAATGGATTAACTTTTCGTTAATTAGAGGTGGAGATAAAACATGAAAATTATATATTGGAAATCAATGTAGAATTGTATAACGCCTAAACATTGGATTTTTGGTTTAAAGTTCCGTACTTTGGTTGCAAGATTATTTGTGGATTTGTTTAATATATGTTTGGATTTAATACATGGTTTCCATTTACTGCTATGTCTGTTTCCACACGCGCGATGAAAATTAGTAATGAAATCAAAGAATATTTTGAAAATTTTGTTAAACCACTTGCTACCAACATTGGTATTTTTGAAATGCTACAAAAACTAGAAAATGAACTAGTTTCTAAATTTGAAAATAAATTGAAAGAACAAGACGAAAGAATTTCAATACTTGAATCTACTCTTGCACTGCGTCAAAACACTGTAGATGTTCTTTTAAATAAATTGGAAATAAAAAGTGATGAAAATGAACAGTATAGTCGGAGATGTTGCCTGAGAATTCATGGTGTTGAATGTAAGAATGACGGTAAGGGCGAAAACATCGACGAGGTTTTGGCCGATTGTTTTGAAGAAGTTAATTTGAAACTTCAAAAATCAAAAATAGACCGAGTTCACCGTATTGGCAAATGTTATGTTGACAAGGTTAGTGGTAAAACCGTGAAGCCGATAATAGTTAAATTTCGTTCATGGGATGCACGTTCGTATTTTTACAATGCTCGCCCTAGAGCATTTGATAAAGTTAAGAAGAACCCAGGTTGCCAACCATTTAGAGTGTCGTTAGATTTAACAAAACGTCGTTACGACCTTCTTAGCTTCGCCAGGGGAGTAACGAAGGAAAATAAGCGTGTCAGTTTTGTCTACTCGGACATTAACTGTTCTCTGGCCATTTCCGATACTAATTATAAACGTCATTATTTTAACAGCGAAGCAGAATTAAATGAAATTCTGTCTAAATTATAATCTATCTAATGTTGTTATTAAATGTTTCTTGCTTGTTTTTTCTTTTTGCGTTATTTAATTTGCGTTTTAAAATGTAAATTGTTGTTGTTTACTTATTTCTCCTTATATTATTTCCACCCCATAGCAACTGACAATTGTTACTATGGTAAACGAAAACGATCATACTTTTTAAAAAAAATTCTTTAATCCTTTTTCTTTTAGAACAACTTTTTCAAAAACAAATTTTTATAATGAAGAATCTAATTTTGACAGTTTTTATTTTTCTCCAAAAGAATTTAAATCTATACCGAAGTGTAATGAACATTTCTCAATAATTAATTTTAATATCAGAAGTCTGAAGAAAAATTTTGACAATTTTAGAGATTTTTTTAGTTATATTGGGTTTGAATTTTTAGTTATTGCTTTATCTGAAACTTGGTGTCTTGACGATCCACAAAATGAAAACATTTATAAGTTACCTAATTATACATCAAGCGAGATTTGATGAACGAGTTGGTGGAGGTATATGTTTATATGTTCATGATTCTCTTTGTTTTCGGAAAAGAGATGACTTATGCGTCAACAACAATCATATAGAATCGCTTTCAATAGAAATTATGAACAAGTCAATAAGAAACATTATTGTAAACGTTACTTATAGACAACCGGCTGGAAACTTTAAAGTTTTTGAGGAGTCTTTTACAAATATCTTATATTCAAAAAAAGATATGTTCAAACCAACTTTCATCATGGGAGATTTTAACATAAATCTTCTTGACTATAAAATTAACTGCAAAGTAAACTCTTATCTTAATTTACTTTACTCGTGTGGTTTCGTTACACTAATTAATAAACCAACAAGAATATCAAAGAACAATGCAACGATTATAGATCATATCCTCACAAATACCTTCATGAATAGAAATAATAAATCAGGGATATTGAAAACAGATTTATCTGATCACTTTCCTGTATTTCTAATTACTGAAACAAAGTTTGAACGGTGGAACAATGATTTAGTTTTGTTTAAAAGAAAATTTAGTCGTGATAACATCAACGCTTTTATTGAATCCTTGCAAATGTTTAATTGGAAGCACATTTTTTCCCATAATGATCCTAATAAAGCTTATAACGAATTTTTAAAGAATTTCTCAAATCTTTACGACTCTATTTTCCCAAAGAATAAAATCATTGTTAGATCTAAGAACGTTGCCAGTCCTTGGATTACTAAAGGAATAGTTAAGTCATCAAAAAGAAAACAAAAGCTTTATGAGAAATACCTTAAAAAAAAGACCCCTCAAAATGACTTGATTTACAGGAATTATAGAAGACTATTTGAAACTATAAAACGTAAGTCTAAAAGGATCTACTATCAAGAACGTTTAGCAAAGTTTAAATATAATATAAAAGAAACATGGAATATAATAAAAGAAGTAATTGGGTGTTCAAAGTCTACTAAACAAAATTTTCCTAATATATATTTTAGTAAATGAAGTAGGACTAACAGATAAAAAGTTAATTGCAGACAAATTTAATAAATATTTTGTAAATGTTGGACCAGAGTTATCCAATTTGATTACCATGCCAACAGAAAATAGGAAACTATAAAGTTATAGATGAATACACACTTACTGATGAAGAATTAAAAAAAGCTTTCGAATCGCTTAATAGTATCCCTATTTTAAGTCTAAAAAGGGCCAATCTGGGAAAAAATTAGAAACAAGTGTTTCTCAACTGATTTGTGTCATTTGGGGTCTATATATCCACCAAAAAAAAGTTCCAGCTCATCTGGCCTGGGGAAAGTCGCCATTTTGGATTTTTAAAATGGCCGCCAGAAATTACAGATTTTTGCTCATAACTCAGCAAAAGTGAGAACACACTCTCATTTATGTAAATTCTGGTTCCACTATCCAAACCCAGATCAACATGTTTGATTTCTCTTAGTTTACTGCGAGATTTTAGTAAGCTAGTCGATGATTTCCGGTTGAGGAATTTCACAATGACACGCGATCTGTCATACATGCGATGACAGGCTTGTATGTCGCTCGGTTTTAAGTTTACGTCGATTTTTGAAAATAGACTTAAAACCTTTTCTTCGAGACAGTCTTCAGTATTCAGGGAGCATATGGAGCAATATGAGAACTTCTTCACTGGGGTCATGCAAGGTGTGTTGGGACCAACAGCACAATACTGGAGTATGTATGGGTACATGATAAATCGCATACACCGTGATCTTATGCGAGCTGTGCGTACCAATGACGTCGAAAAATACATTGCCATTCTTCCAGCAGTTATTGATGTCTTTTTTGGTCTTAACCGTCCTAACTATGCTCGCTGTGGAGTGCTGTATCTGGAGAAGCTCAAAACATCAGACCCAGAGATTATTTCAGTTCTAAAGAAAGGGGCGTTTTCTATTCGACGGACAATGAAAGACTTCTCTAGAACTGCAGTTGACTTGTCGCTCGAGCAAACGGTAAACAGAGATGCAGCATCACCAATGAAAGGGATAACTGGCTTCCATAACTCTACGAATGCTATTCGCCAATGGTGTATCACTTCTACCCAACGAGGAATGGCCGTTACTCAGTTAAGACGACTGGCAGGACTTCTACCAGAAGAACAGGCAAGAACACAGCTTCATCCAAGCAGAATCAAGAAGGATAACCAGCAAATCGACGCTCTACTTCATGCAGTGACAGAGTCTTGTGATCCATTTTCTGCACCCGCATCAACATCTACAATGCTGTTGAATATCGCCACAGGAAAGGGGGCCTCGGTGTCAACGCAAGAGTACCTCACAAATTCGTTAGAAGCTGGCCATAATCTACACGAGAAATTCAGAAATGAGTGTGCTAATGATAATTCGAGATTACTTAAACCAATCAAACGAAGAAAAGTCCAGAATTTTGCAAGTGAGCATGCAAAACCCAAGCAGAAAAAGACTTCAAAGTTTACCACAACAGCTAACAGTTTGAGGGACAGTTTCATCCGTATGATGGTAGTCATTTCACAGAACACAAACTTCCACCTGCAACATGTCTTAACTCATCCCATCACAGACGTCCCACTGTCCATTGCTCAACCTGATGGTTCACAGGTTAAAACATCAAAGAGTAAGCTACTAAACAAACTTGAGTCAATGCAAGAAGGCGTGAAAAGTCTGCCTCATATCAATGCAACATTAATCGATGGGGGATTGCTGCTTCATTCATTCCTTTCAGCAATAGGTCACATCTCCTCCTATGGAAATTTAGCAAGACGTATGTTAGGTCACATTTGCTCCAGTAAGGGAATGCAAGTTCATGTCCTCTTTGACAAATACATGTCTTCATCCCTTAAAGAAAGTGAAAGAAAATTACGCGGAGCCAATGATCAACCATTCATTATTAGTGGTAGTGAGCAAGCACCGAAACAAAACTGCCAAAAGTTATTACAAAATGGCATATTCAAAGACCAACTGGCAAAATTCCTTCTACAAGAATGGCAAAAAGATCAATATGGACCTATCTTAGACAACAAGACACTGATTGTATCTCATGGAGGACAGTGTGTGCGCATTACATTCAACCAAATCAGTCGTAAGATGAATGTTGACTATCCCGATGCATTGCAGGGAATACATGAGGAAGCAGACACCCTGCTTGCGTTTCACGCTGCTCATGTTCCTGGATGTGTATTGGTCAGAACCAGTGACACTGATGTGATTGTAATACTTGTGGGCATGCTTGGTCGCACTTCAATGGATGGGAGACAATTGCAGTCAATAATAATGGACTGTGGTTCCGGAAACAAACGCAGGTACGTAAATATTACAAGTATCGTAAAGACAATGGAGAGTAAAGAACAAGGACTTTCTGCTGCAATTCCAGGTCTGCATGCCTTCACAGGGTGTGATTTTACAGCCGCTTTCTACAGGAAGGGCAAAACAAAACCATTTGTCATTCTGGAGAATGACAGCAAACGGAAATTTATCAAATTCTTTTGCGATTGTCCTCCAGCAGAGAAGAGCCAAGCCGTCAAATAGCAGAAGAATATGTATGCTGCTTATATGGTGTGAAAGGGGTTAAAGATGTGAATGAGGCAAGGCACATGAAGCTTGTTCAAATGACAGGAAAAATAAGCAAGGTGATATTTTCTGAAATGAGTGTAAATTAAAATACACATTACTTTTTATTTCCATTTTGTTATCCTTAATTGTGTGTTTGTCTTTGTAGGAAAACCCAATGGCCAACATAAAGAAAGTTGACTGTGCTCTGCTACCACCTTGTTCCAAGACCCTGTGGAAGAAGACGCAGCGTGCACATTATGTGAGCATCATCTGGGGTAATTCAGACACCGCGCAACCAGACAAAGGGTTGGATCCACTGCAATACGGATGGAAAAAGAGAATGAGCATTATATGCCTGACTGGTTTCCAGAATCGGCATTACCCGAAAACCTTTTTGAAGATGTACCTGTGAGCGTTAGCGAAACCAACGAAGATGATATAAGTTCTGGGCCGGAATGGAGCGATGACTCTGACAGTTAACTTGAGATGTTCTGTTTTTAGAATTTAGAAATTTACAGAATAATTCATAATTCTCCCGTTATACCGTTTTTATGCTTTTTATTTAATATAAATTGTTTATATGTCTATGTCAATACAATTATCCAACTGTCACTAATGCAGCAAGGGCTACAATATAATATTTACTTTAACATGTACGTTTACATAGTAATATCCAGTATTTTGTGAGAGAAAAAAAAATATATATTAAACAAAATAATTATTATTTTAAATACTTTTAGCCGAGTTTGGTCAGTATATGTACATCTAAACACATTTTAAAACCATTCAATGTTAATAGTAGATTCCATTATAAAAATATTAAACATACTATTTTAATCAGCATTGGGTTACAGTACTTTTATTGTAAAAGTTATTTATTTAATACACAAACTTTGTTCAAAATAATGATTAATATACTCTTCTTAACTTACAAATTGTTAATGTACATTATATATATATATAACAAAGAAAAATTTAAATAAAAAGAAAACTTTCGTTGTAAAGGTTATTCATTTAATACTACTTGGTTGGTCAGAATTATGTTTAAATGTTAATAGTACATAATAACCACATTATGTTACAACTAATTATTATTATACTCTTTTAAAAAGCATTGGGCAACAGATCGTTTTTTTTACTTAAAATTGTATGTACAGTAGGCCTATAAATAGTTCAGCATGTTGTACTGTCCCTAGAAAAAAGGTATTTAAAGTTATTGCTGTAAAAGTACAGCGTTTGGTCAGTAAAATATGTTTTAGGTAGATTCCAACCATATCATACGTTGAAAAGTTTTTATTACTTGGCTTATATAAGTTTTAAGTGAAACTCTTAAACTATTTTTCCCTTTAGAATGGTAATGGTCATTTTATCGTCATTGATGGGATATAATTTTCAATTGTTTTGTGTTAGTTTGATTAAAGTTAAACTTTATTCAATTAAACATGTTGTTTTGGGGGTTTTTTTTGCTGCTGGTGGTATCTACAATATCTAATTGGTAGGCTATACTTGGGGTAAATGGGGTCTCTAGTCGAACTTTAGAGGGGTCTGCCAGGGCCAAGGCAGTGTACAGATAGTCTGTGATAGGTCATTTGGTATTGCTTACAATGTGCTAAATCATATAACATTGGTTGCTGGTGGGATCTACGATATCTAAGCTGGGCTAGTTGGGGGAAAGTCCCTAGTCGACATTTAGAGGGGTCTGCCAGGGCCAAGGCAGTGTACAGATAGTCTGTAATAGGTCATTTGGTATTGCTTACAATATGCTAAATCATATAACATTGGTTGCTGGTGGTATCTCCAATATCTAAGCTGGGCTAGTTGGGGGAAGGGGGGTCTCTAGTCTAACTTTAGGGTGTCTGGCACTTGCGGTGCAGCAGACAATTAGTCTGTTGTTATCCATTTAGTATTGTATGAACACAACTTGTTCATTTGGCATTAATTTTGAGTGGTACCTCACTCATCTATGCTGGCCCCATTTTAGGCCCTCCCTCGGGGGGTCTGGCGGGCCTATTGCAGCAGACAAAAAGTCTGTCGTTTGTGATACTGGTATAAGGATGCCAATGGGCATCCCATGGTGGTGAAATTAGGTGGTATCTCTTTCATCTAACCGGTGCCGATTTTTTAGCACCTTTCGGGGGTCCCCCGGTCTAGACGCAGCAGGGGGTACCCGGCAGACTCCCATTTTCATTGACTTCAAATGACCCCTAACACACTTAAACAGTCAGATATTGGTACCTAGCTCATCTAACCAAATGTCTCTGGGCTGCCTGTCTATAAAAGCCGTTTTTAGACCCATCTTTTAAAGGGGTCAGTTTTGACTTAGGAACCAGAAATTTTGTTTTGTTTTTGCACTAAAGTTATCTAAATGGGTTATATTACTGGCCTGCAAAATTTGAGATCTGAGGTTTATGGGGTAAATAAAAGCCGTTTTTAGACCCATCTTTTAATGAGGTCAGTTTTGACTTAGGAACCGGAAATTTTGATTAGTTTTTGCACTAAAGTTATCTAAAGGGGTTATATTACTAGCCTGCAAAAATTGAGATCTGAGGTTCATAGGGTAAATAAAAGCCTTTTCCAGGTGTTAATTATTTGGGTCAGTTTGGTCCAGGAACCCAAAATTTCAGTTAATTTTATAATTTTGTTGTTCTAGACCAATATCGGAAACCTTGTGCCAAATTTCAAATCTGAGGCTTATGGGGTAAATAAATGTCTTTTTTTGGCAAATTGAATTAGTCCTGGAACCTGGAGGAACCGCTAATTTTGGAACTGACAAAGATTTTTTTGTTTTCTATCATATAACAAAGAATTTCAAATGGGTTAAAATTCTGAGGCTTATGGGGTAAATAGATACGTTGGTAGCTCCTGGACTAGTATAGCAACATTACCTTTTGAAAAAATTGTGGTTTGTAACTTTTAATTTATAATAGCTTGTAAGTTGTAAAAATTGCATTTATTTACATGTTACATGTTGTTAAGGGGTTCATGTTGCATTCTGGTAGCTGTCATTGAGCAGTCCGCGTGTGAAGGATATGACACTCTGAATCCATATTTGTTTGTTTTTAGCCCTGTTAAACGACTGTTTTAAAAGTTGTTGTTCCTGTTCACAGAGTGGATGAAACAGAAAAAGTTGTATACTGGCTACCAAAATCGAAAAAACAGTTAAATTACTATGTAAGCAATCGTTAAATTCATGTAAACAGTTATCTTAATCCAATTTTGTAGGTTCAGCAGCTTCAACAGACTGGTGGCTACTCTGTAGCTTCTCCTGTAAATCAAGCCTTGGACGAAACCACAAGCAAAGAGGTCCAAGCTTCAGTAAAGTTGGAAAAAAACTTTGTAAGCAACTGTTAAACTCATGTAAACAGTTATCTTAATCCAATTTTGTAGGTTCAGCAGCTTCAACAGACTGGTGGCAACTCTGTAGCTTCTGCCGTAAATTGAGCCTTGAACGAAACCACAACCAAGCAAAAAGGTCCAAGTTTCAGTAAAGTTGGGAAAAACTCCGTAAGCAATTGTTAAATTTATGTAAACAGTTATCTTAATCCAATTTTGTAGGTTCAGCAGCTTCAACAGACTGGTAGCAACTCTGTAGCTTCTACTGTAAATCGAGCTTTGGACGAAACCACAAGCAAAGAGGTCCAAGCTTCAGTAAAGTTGGAAAAAAACTTTGTAAGCAATTGTTAAATTCATGTAACAGTTATCTTAATCCAACTTTGTAGGTTCAGCAGCTTCAACAGACTGGTGACAACTCTGTAGCTACTACTGTAAATCGAGCTTTGGACGAAACCACAACCAAGCAAAGAGGTCCAAGCTTCAGTAAAGTTGGAAAAAAACTTTGTAAGCAAATGTTAAATTCATATAAACAGTTATTTTAATCCAACTTTGTAGGTTCAGCAGCTTCAACAGACTAGTGGCAACTCTGTAGCTTCTGCTGTAAATCGAGCATTGGATGAAACCACAACCAAGCAAAGAGGTCCAAGTTTCAGTAAAGTTGGAAAAAACTCCGTAAGCAATTGTTAAATTCATGTAAACAGTTATCTTAATCCAATTTTGTAAGTTCAGCAGGTTTAACAGACTGGTGGCAACTCTGTAGCTTCTCCAGTAAATCAAGCCTAGGACGAAACCACAAGCAAAGAGGTCCAAGCTTCAGTATAGTTGGAAAAAACGGGAAAAAGCTTTAAGCCCAATGTTATTGTACAAAGCATTGCTCCGAAAGTGTTGTAAGTAACGAATTTGTAATAAAATATTGTCCTATCTGATCGGTTAAATCTGCAGCTAAATCTCATCTACAAGAAAGGAAAGATAATTCACGTCCTCATTGGAATTTCGCTTGTCCTTATAGCTATTTATTCGTCTCATACTGTCAGGCTAGCGTTGTCGCACTACCTAATGAGGGTATACTTTAAAGCTTGTATCTACTAGAAGGCTTGCTGCTTTAATAAATACAAATGTTCGCTGGATAAGGCGATTACGTGTTTCCAAAACAATACCAGTAATGATCTTATGAACACTAATTTTTTTTCAGAGGCATTAGTGTCAGATAATTCTTCTAAAAAAGAAGTTGATCGGTTGATAGGGACCATTTAAAGCGAGCCCTAAACTCAAAGAGAAGAAAACGATCAAGACCAAATACTTAACGATATTGTATGCATTAATGTTTAAAAAATAATATATAACTCAGATTTTGTTTGTTGTTTTTTCCTTTTTATTATAAGGCTTTTTTGTTTGAGGTCTTTGATGAACGTTTTTAAGGAACGTTTTATAATCGTCGCAACGGAACCGTGCCTTGCCCGATTCACTGAGACGAAATATGAACCGAAAAAGTAACGTTTCCAAAGCACCGTGAAAAAACGTTTTTTAAACGTTCTTGTGCCCACTGGGTAGGCAGTGAAGTTCAAATCAGCAGCCAGGCATGACGCAGGTTCATACCACAGTACAGAAACAGTTCAGCTTCTACAATCAAAGCTACCAACTTACTTTCAGAACTCTTGGAGCCGAAAAGCAATAAAGACTAGAAAACGAAGAAAAGGTAGAAGGCATAAAAGAGTATCTCAAGTGGCTGTCAGAAGAAGTTGATATTACCACAGACCCTTTATATTCGAGAGATGCCACGACTGGAGCACCAAGAAGTAAGTCGATGACAGTCTATGCAACAACACAATCGTCGTTCCAATGCCCACTGTGCATGTGTCGGCTTCCTAAGAAAGACACTGGAGGAGAGGTGAGACTTCCCTTTCAAAGTACGCCTGTGTTTTGCGTGCTATCATCCATCATCGAGGGAGCATTCAGCCTGTAACTGCACTCAAAGAAGGATCTGCAAGGAATGTGGAAACAGCAACATTGCCAGGAGGTGATGATTAGTTTCAAAAGGGACACTAGCTTTACGATAAACACGACAGTTGGAAGAAAGCCTTTTAAGATGCCATTCAGCAAGAATGTAATCAACTCGTTTTGAGAAGCCAGGTCAGTTGGAGAATACCAAGCATGGCATTTGATTGGAAAAGAGAATTCAAGATAAAAAGTTTGTTCTCATCGGAGAGACTGAATAATCTTGTGCCGTTGTCATGGGTCTTATACTGATCGTTATTACGGCCAAGATATAAGATAGACCACGAGCCAAATGAATCAGTGCCGATTGCCACATTCATGTAAGCTCCATCCAGTACCTTAAACTTGGGTGTTCCTGTTTCACCTTTTGAATTGCTAAATTTAGAATGTTAAAAAATTTATCTTTGGTGGAATCAGCAAATAGCTCTGTTGGGGCATAAGCACAAAATGCTGATATTTTAATACCATACAATACAATTTGTACTAAAAGTATTCTACCGTCAAGAATTTATTTATTTATTTGCGAATATTTATCCAGGATAGGAACTTCAGTAAATACATGTACATAATATATACAATAATATACAAAATACTGATATCAATGTCCGTCCTGGTTATGAAGTAAAGAAAAATAAAGGAAATAGAGAAAAGATATTAGTAAGAAAAAGCTATGTATGGAGTGTACCATGTATGTTAGAATAAATCAAAGAAGGAAGGCAACATAAGAACAGATGCTTGTATATATGGCACACACCGCAAAGACTAGGTAAAAGTTAAATGGTTAATATTTTATTATATACAGTATACAAACACTATAAAAATTAAAATTTGGATTTTAAAATAATCTTTCTTTTCTCTCTCGAAAGACTGTTAAAAAGTTTTACTCCACCGAAGTAAAAACCCTGCTTTGCAATTTCGAGCTTGACGGCCGGAAGCCTTAGTATATACTTGTTGTTTCTTGTATTCTTACAATGTTTCATTATTCCAAAATAACTGTCAAAAACCTCATGACCTAGTCTATTTTGAAGACAGCCTTGCACAAGGGAACTAATTTGCGTTTCACTAGAGTTCTAGTTATCGGGACTAAGTTCGAACTGATGATAAGTCCGGCACGTCTTTCAATCGATTCGTAATTTGCGAGCTTTTGCTTGTGCTGCAGTACTTTAGGATCGGAAGAATCATCATGTTGTATATGGTTTCAGCAGATCTTGTTGTCAGGTTTCGACGAACGTATTGCAATAGACGAAGGCGTCTACTTGCTTTTTTGAACGAACGGTAAAATTTTTTGGCTAAGGTTAGATGGTTGTTGATAACATTTCCGAGATAAACATATTCTGAAACAAATTTCTCCTATATTTTCAACTCCATGTTGTCTGATCCCTTCCGCATGAATCTTTTCTATGTTATTATTTTCTTTTACTATGAGATTTAATATGGGAAAATCTTTCTCTAACTGCCCTAGAATCCACTTTGAATTGCTGGGTAGTTATAGCACTTAACGTTTCAGCAATTGCTTTCCAAGCGTTTCCTCGTTCCCTAGTGCGTTCTTTGAAGTGATACGGTTTGAAAAGCAGTACTTCTCTACAGAGAATTTCGTCTTTATCATCATTCCACACCATGATAGTTCTAAAATGATTAAACTAAAACATGAAAATAAAAATAGCAACTTATATATAAATCTTTTATAAAAGAAAATATATGAAATTCCAACTTCGAATCAATAGCTATACAAATAAAATGTATAAAGTAACTTTTTATTCAGTTTATCTGCCATTTTCTTCACGTTTTACACACAACGCTATTCTTACGATTTTACGTCCTCAACTTTCACAGGACGAGAAGAAAACGAGGGAATCTTCAATTTGTGCAACAAAGCATTTTTGTAAATAAACAACATTTTATGGAAATCCTGTTGTAAACAACATCCTGTGTGTTTTTATGGTGCTACAACAGTACCAAAATCTCTCACCGCACAGTCAGGTGTTTGTCACTGTTCTGAGAATAGATATATAATATGTATCATAGACAAAACATAATTGGGTATTTAACTTTTATAATCAATTTTATGGTAAAAAAGACATACTGTTGTAACCGAAATTCTCAGTAGATTCTGAATTTTCTATTATCTCTGATGATATAATTCTAATGAAAAATACACCAATTCGAGCCGTACGCGCCCCATTATGATTTTTTACGCGGTCGAGGCCTGGCACTAAACAGATGTAGATCCGAGATGTAAACATTGAAACTACTCTCAGTAAAACAAGCAAAGAAGTCACTCATAACTGCAGATTGATAAACAACATTTCATAAAAAGTATAAACAAAACTTGATATAAACTGTAATTTTCATTACAAAATGGGACCTGCAAATTGTGCCGTTGTTGGTTGTAGTAATAGTACGCAGAAATTAAAGAAATGGAAAGAAGAACACAAAACATTAATCAAGGTTGTTGTAGTTGTGTACAACCATTCAACCTGTGGTTGTTTCCAAGTATAAAGAGAAATGGTTCGAAAAGAGACTTATGGATACAAATTTTAAAACGGGAGACAATTGATAAGAAACCATGCAAACCTTGTGGCAATGATAGAGTCTGTAGTAAACACTTTGTCGATGGATGTCCTACAGAAGAAAACCCTAATCGGACACTTGACTTGGGTTATCGACAAGCTGAACAGAAAATAACCAGATGGACTATTCTTAAGCATCCAGTAAAGGAAGGTACAAAGCGAAAGATTAATTTCCTTCCAAAAACAAACTTAGAGAACTTTATACTAATGTCACCATCACAATCTCCAGCAGCACCTTGTGAGTTGGATGTGCAGTCACCTACCACAGAGCATGATTATACAACACCAGGAGAATCATCAAATAACTGTGATACTTATGCTGTTAGAGGAAGTCTGATAAAAAACTATGTAAAAAAGATTGGTTTGTTGACACAACAAGTCAAAAAGCTTAAAAAGACAGTAGCCCAACTGACACGCCAGAAAGAGCAAAGGCAACCATTCTTGGTAACCCACATAAAAAGTGATGAAAAGTTGAATTTTTACACTGGCATTACTAGCATTGCATTGTTTGAAGCCATTTACAAGATGCTACAACCATTTATGTCTTCTCTACAATAATGGAGAGGTGCAAAGAAATGTATTAGCCAAAAAGTGCGCCCACAAAGAAAATCTTCATTGTGGCAACAAAAACTTATAACACTGCATTTTAAGTGTTCCTCCAGGTGCCCGTCTGAAGTCACAGATGACAACTGAAGATGTAAAACGTACAAAGGACATAGCTAATTTACGAATTCATGTTGAGCGTGTTATAAATCGAATAAAAACTTTTCGGATACTAAAAACTGTCATGCCGATTACTATGCTGCATCATTGTGATGACATAATTCGGACTTGTGCTGCTCTTTGTAATTTAAAACCATTACTTTTCAAAGCTTCAAGCAGAACAGACTAAATACTTTAATATTACATATACTGTCCTGTTTCAAATACTTTGTCTCTGTGATTTATACCCAATTTATTTAAAGTTCTTACTTGAGCATCCTCAAGCCAAACCTTAGCCAAAACAGAGGCCTAGCTCAATTCATCTACTCTAAAGCTAAACCTCCTTGGTGTAATTTATCAAAACTACTGGTAATGAAATGTGTTGAGAGAGGTTGCTCATTTGACGGTTTGAGTCCATCAAGTCTTTTTATAGTAAACTAGTTTGGAAGAACAAGGCATTTGATGGAAGTGGTCTCGATTTACCAAATGAATTTAACAGACTTTTCTATAGAAAAATAGAATAAAAAATAGCATTTCTTAAGTCCTGTAACACCCATTTGCTGTTGACATTGAGCATACTATTGATGTCTTCTTTTTAAACGTACAGTCCCACTTTCACAATGTTCAATATAGTCCAACTTAACAGATGGATCCAGTGGCGATAGGTGGCTGATTGAATATGGACACTATATCTCTAAGCATGCATTAAGATGGCAATTGCAGCTAATTACTCGGTCAGGACTAGCAGCAACAAAAGGGTATTGTTTGTCAAGAAATTTGCCACATTCATTAAAAAATACATTCTTATGCATCTTTTTGAAAAATCTCATTAAATTTGCTTGCAGCATGAGTCTCCCTTTCTCGTCCATGTTTCAATTTGGAATGTTAGGACTAACAAACGAATACCCTGAAATTTTTTGATACAAATTCTACATATTGGTATATCCTCAACTGCCAGCAGATACTTTTTGCCATTTTTGTCTTAACCTCATGTCCCTTTGAAGCTGTTATAACTCCTTTACGACACTCAAACCACAAAGTATTTGTATTTTGTCCACGTGTCATTTTTTCAATAATATTGATGTTATCTGGTGTATAATTCAAGAACAGGTTTGGGTAAAAATCATCTGGTGTTCTTGACATGACAATAACATCGTCTACTGTTATGAAATTCTTGTCTATTTTTATTTCTGTTATAACCTCTCTTAAAAAGTCAATCTCTGGTTTTGGTACTGCAGTCGATAAAACAGTATTATTTGCAAGGTCACCAACTGCCTCTACTATGTCATGAAATGTTATTGATTTCATTTCATTTCTTTTATAGGATTGTAGGTTTTTTTCGGGGTCGATATCAACTTCCTTGGGATTTTTCCTTGATTTGAGAAATCGTCTCGATTCAAATCCATATCCTTCACTTTACAGGGCTTAACTTCGTTTCGATTAGGCAACCATTCACAAGGTTTCGTTGTGCATGCCGGGTTTGATAAACCCAAACGCATGGCAGCTTCTATCCAGAATAAAGCAGCAGCTACATGATTGCATGTTGATCCTAGACCTGCCATGCAAGTACAATGTGCTTGAAGTACTTTCCCTTCTTTTTTAGTTACAAGTATCCACAGCTTGTGAAAAGTATCGTTGATCCTTTGAGATGGACGACAATCAATACATGTTGCATAAAAAACAAACAACAACTGTAAAACTTGTTTAAAATAGTTATAGGTTTTTGATTGTTTGTAGTCATTTAAATCCTCCACTTCACTATCAAGCATTAAATATTTGATAATATAAAATGTTGTCACCATAGGCCAGAAACCTATACCTTCTTCTTCATTTTTCCAGCCAACCTTTAGCTGGTGAAAAGGGTCAGAAAGTGTTTTACCATTAATAAGTTTTTGTTTATATTGTTCACAAATTTCTCCTTCAATTTCCTCTGCTGTTTTAACTACTTGTACACAGGGGCGGAGCTAGAGAAAATATTGGGGGGGGGGGGGGGGCAAGGGTCCCCGTTGCACCCCGCAAGGGTCATAAAGGTCGAATTTGCCGACAAGAATTTTTTTATTCAATAAACACAAAAAACTGAACAATACATAAAAACTAGACCAAAGGATATATGAAATGTGTGTTTATTTGTTCGATATTAAGACTCTTCTGGTCTTAAGTGTAGCCCAAATGGTGGCTAGTTTTTCAACACGTACATTATCGGTGACGTCTCTCTCACAAGCCGTTAACAAATAACTGTTCAAGTCTGTCGTCAAGCATTTTTGATCTGGCTACCATTTGTGTTCGTTCGATTGAGATTACTCAATAAAATAGTTCGAAATGTATGCTGCATGTGATTGTTTCATCATTTTAATTAGTTTCATGTGAAAATGTTTTGGTTTTAGATTTATTTTATGATAGATTTGAATTTGTTACATCTCGCATAATTGTTACATTTTTCAAGCAATTAAATCCGTCACAACGTCGACGACAATGAGAGTGAATGAATGATGATTCACTCACTCTGGTTGTCAACGTCAGTCAATGAAAATTGCGTAATGAGCATACACAATTGTATTGTGTTTCTACTTTAAAGTAGAAATCAAAAGTTATTGATCCAATGATAACATATAATGACGACGCTTTTTGTTCAGCATTACAACAGAAGAAAGGGTTTGGGAATTTGCCGACAAACAAAATTGTGGGGGGGTGCCGCACCCCCCCCCCCCTTTGTCTACGCCCCTGCTTGTACATCATTATCTACTGCTGCAAAGGCTCTTGGCACAAGCTCACATTTTCTCTCAGTGACTTTTAAAGCTCGAAGACGTAGGAAATTCTTCAACTCTACAACATTCATTTTGTTAATCATATCATAATCCATAACTCTTTGTTTTCTGATGCCAAAGCACGGTTTTCATGTTTATATGAGATTAAAATATCTTCTTTCTGTGTGAGAGTGCTTCTATGTTGTTGTACTGTGCTGCTTTTTGCTAATGTTTACAACTTTCACTTTCCAGTCTATCTACATCTATTTCAGCCCAGTCTTTTTTTCAAAAAACCGTGTTTGCGTGTCGAATTGGTGTATTGTGTTGCTGCTTTAATATTCTTAATTCTAAATTGTTTTGTTTCAACTGAATACAAGATCTAACTCTCCATTTCTCCCACTATCTTATTCTATATTTTCTCTGCAATACTGTGGTTATACGTAACACTATGGAGTTATGGGTTTTTTATTCAAAGTTATTTATATTTGTAATATGGAAATGTTCTGATTGAGGTTACTTTACAAGGATCTTTGTAAAATTTCAGGTTCGAGATACTGCACTTTGGTGTTGTTCAGAAACTCATACCTTAAGGGAAGAAATTTTCGCGTAAGAAATTTTTGCGAATTTGCCCCTAATTCGCAAAATTAAATTCTGTGAAATTTTTCCAAATCTTTCGAATCGCAAAAATTTCTTCCCTTAAGGTACTTTCCAATTTTTCTCATTCGCGAAAGTTGATAATTTTTCAAAAATTTCTGTAGCAGAGGTAACTAATTTTTCCAACTTGTTTTTGGAAATGAAATCTTCCTAACCATAACCTTCTTTAAGTTAAAGACCAATGTGTTACAAAATTAAAAAATCAAATTAACTACATAGGGTTTTTAATCTATAAGAATTACATTTTCCGGTATTAAGTCTCGATTATTTCCTCGTACATCGAAATAATCTTTTTGTTTTTCACTGTGCGAGGCATGTAAACTTCAATCAAACTAGGTATTTCTAGGCCTCCCTGTACAAGAGGGGATGCATAATAAGATGTTGATGTCAACGTCGCGGTAATTCGTGCACCTCGGTCAAGTAGATAATTTGAAGGTCTGGAGATCTCCATATGAAGATGACCAACAATTTTTCCATCTGTTTTTTGGCAGGTCTTAATTGCAAAGTAATCGTAAGGGTTTTCTTTTTTCTGTGCACAATCCAAACTCTCATTTTCAGTTCGGTTCCAATACTTTTATAATAATGAAAACCACGTACAGCTGTCAAAAACTCCATAAGCTTCTCAATTTTCTTTACTCCAAAACAACAAAACTCTTCATTAAAAATGCTAGTCTTTTTGCGCTGTTAATACATTGCGAACAATAGACTATATCGGATAAAACGGAAATTTCAACACGCGGAATGCATTATGGTATACGATGGGGGAAAGCGTAATCACAGAAAATAGGCCAACTTGCTCAGTTGTTGTGGTAGAGTGAAGAGATATAAACGTGTTTTAGTACAGTGAAATTTAAATGAAAATGAATAAAGAGTACAAAGAAGATATTATTAAAAAGCTAGTAGAAGAGTTTCCACGAAAGCAACAGGACTTTTCTGAGAGGAAAAGGATCAGTTTGAATGGCTAGAAAGTGAATAATCTTAAAAGATTTCTGGTCATAACAGATAAATACAAAGGACAATCAAAGTAAAAAAAACAGTACTTGTTGAAGTTGCTACCAAAGCATGGCAAGTTAAATTTGCAATGAATATTACTTTTCAAGTAATGATGCAAATGATAAGGACATTACCAAGATTTGCTCACTTCCATCTTCACCGTTATCAATGGGTTCGAGCTTACAATCAGCCGAATCCTTGATGTCACCCTCATCATTAGTTGGAGATCTTCTTTCACTGCTACCATCACCAGTATTTGCTGCTAAAAGGTACCCTGATGTCACTGAAAACATGACTCTGAAGGACTATAATACATGGACAGTCAGCCAAGATTTCTTATCTGATCGTTGTATAAATCGAACCGGCATTAAACCAAAACTTGTTGAAATTGCGTACGGTTGCTACTTATTTAACTTACCTGTTTACTGACCCACAACAAGAAAAAGAGCAAATCGATAATGACTCGAAAGAAAAGCTCGTCATGGATAATGGTATGTTTACATTACCAAAACCGTCATCACTACCGAGTGACTGGGTGGAAGCACCATCAAACATTTCCGATACACTGTTTGACCATGTTCAACAATATTTAATTGGTGCAAGTCCAGCTCGTGTCACTCACCTGTTGTGCTAGAAATCAAATGCCCTTGGACCACAAGACATTTCAGTATAAATCAATATGCACAAGTGAAAGAAGCATGTCTTGAATTTCAAAGTGGTAAAATCTGATTAAAGCGAGACCATGCATATTTCTATCAGGTGCAATGTCAAATGTTTTGTACTGGTAGAAAGTGGTGTGATTTCTTTGTTTGTTTCGCGGAAGACCATTTCTTTGGAAAGGATTAACTTTGATAAAAAATTTATGGAGAAAGCTTTGTGGAAGGCACTTGAAAACTTTTATTGACACAGATAAATGCATCAAAAAACTGTTGGATGATATGATTTCAAGTGTTGAATTAAATGAAAACTCTCCAGTAGATTTTGATATTGATTTTTAATTAGTATTATTAAAAATTATTAAACAGAAAAGAGCATGCCGGGATTGCTTCTGTGCACTGAAGGATTATATTATATTTTAGTCATGTTTTATTATGCATCAGGCTACAGTAACATAAGAAGCAAACTCAAGTATATAGGTAGTCAAAAACTGTTATAGTTAGAACAATAATGGTAGTTGAAACAAAATAGGTTTATTTACATAAAGCTGCACATGATAAAACTATATCGTCTATATTATATAATAAAGTAATAGGTAATAGTAACTGCCTTTAAAATACGAAAAGTTTTAATGCAGTTAATAGCACGTTCAACATGTATTCTCAGATTAGCTATTTCTTTGATCTTCTGAGTTTCTTTTTTTGTAAATTGGCTTTTTACTCTGGCACCTGGTGGTATACTTGTAGTCAGGGAGCTAGTTGGCAAAAAAAGTTGGCAGAGGGGGAACCAAAAATTTATGGTCTGAATTGGTAGGTTATAACCCCCTGAGTACAAAATCACTTGTTGGTCCATTTTAAATTAGCAAAATAGTCGTCCCAGGCCTTAATTGTGCTTTGATGACGTCACAATGCAAATGAAAATTCTTTAAAAATGAAATTTTTTATATCATTGGAAAGATAATCGAATTTTGAGTAAAAAATGTATTGAGACCTTTACCTTTACTTTTAATCGTAAGAAAATAATGTGCAAAGTTATTTTGATGACGTCACAGTTTTTTTACCAAAACATTAAATTTAAAAAGTTTTTGCTACATCTACATCTCCTTCTGTAAAATCAGAAAGCTCTGTTTGAACAAAAAATTGTAGACAAAAATTTATATACGACTTAGGTAGTAAACTATCAAATAAAGATTGTAGTAATCCATACCCGGTGTTTTTTTATAAGAACATTCAAATTTGACAAAAACCTTCGAACATACTTAATTTTTATGTTCTTGACAAGGATTACGAAAGATTGGTCACGATTTAAAGCAAGCCTTAAATGTTGTCAGCTTTATGTTGAGGCCTTATATCCTTATAAAATGCGTGTAATATACAATCAATATATATATTGTACTTGAACTCGCGTTAACACGAACTGTTTTACTCGCTCCCTTGGGGGTTCGAGTTATCGGGATTATACTGTATACATATATCTTAAAAAACTTTCTTTCTTTAAAAAGAGGGGGGGGGGGGGGGGGGGTCGACCGCACATAACGACCCCCCAACGGTACGCTCCTGTATTTTGATAAACCTTTTAAAACCATTTAAAGCCATTGCCGCCCATTCTATAGAACGCGCACCTTATATTCTATAAAATGCTCAAAGCAAAGCATGGTCGTGGTAGACGAAAGAGCTGTTTGATCGTTTTATTAGAAATCATACATAGAGGGGATCACAAGAAGAGCATTTAGAAGAAATTAGTACGCGCAAAAACTCGTACTTATAACTATTTGTAAAGAAGTTTCTGGTAATTTCCTAGCTGAATCAATAAATAACATGGCTGGCTAACAAAGTGACCTCATTTTAGTACACCAGTCTCACTAACACACTGGGTATGATGAGGCCCATATAGTCACAGAACAACTTAGAATTCTTCCATAGAATGAGCAACTGATTTGGGTGCGCGTTCTATAGAATGGGCGGCAATCTATAGATTGGCGCATTCTATAGATTGCGTAAGTCCGTAGAAAGCACGGAACATATGTACCTCACTGATCTGACAGATTACACATTTCTGGAGCTTTGAATCGTTAGGAAAATTAAAATTATGAATAAAACAGAAACTTTCTTGTTCAA
Organism: Candelabrum cocksii; assembly: GCA_963930725.1. Lineage (NCBI taxonomy): Eukaryota > Metazoa > Cnidaria > Hydrozoa > Anthoathecata > Candelabridae > Candelabrum > Candelabrum cocksii. The sequence continues at coordinate 8,859,482 of OZ005677.1, read as the reverse complement.
AAGTAATTATTTTCATTTACCAAGCTTAAAATTTTTTTATAAAAGAATAAAACGAGAAAAATACTGAAATAAACTTGAACAACATTTTTTTTTACACAGAAATGTAAATAATATTTTACCCCCGGTTTTAAAAACAGTTTTTCAAAACAAGATGGTGGGTTGGATGTTTGCGTTGTGATGTTGATGTTAAATATTTGATCTTTGTGGCTTATTTTGCTAAATTTAAAGTGGCCAACAAGTGAATTTATGATTACAAACAAATAATAAACGTTATTCCATGATTAAAAATTGGTCCCCCCAAAATGTTTTGAAACTCATTTTTTTGCCCACTAGCTCCCTGACTATTAGGCTACAATACCTTAATAACAAATCTTCTCGTATATGGAAACTACGGTCTGCCATAATTTCGTCATTTCTTTCAATGAAATCATAAAAGTTACTGTCACTGGTAATAAATTTGTCACTAGCTCTTCCCCCATAGCAATCTAATAAAAATGTAATGTACCCTGAGGGAGAAATTTAATTGTGTTGTGGTGTTTATAATCAGACCATGTAGTTGCTTGATTATCTAACCCTTTTGGACGTTCTATAAAAACTTCAGCAGTCAAGAATTACTCTACATTTGCTGTGCCCCATTTTTTTAAAACAATCTGGCAAGATATCTCTAATTGCTTCTCGAGGAATCCAAGCCACAAGAACGTGACCTAAAATTTGACTTATCACTTTGATCCAAGTTGTAAAAGTGTTTGAACAAGTTGTTGTTGAACAACCAAAGCGATCAGCAAGATCTTCATTCATAATCCCGAGGCGCATTAGAGTCAACAAAAATTGACAAAAATCTCTATCACCCAAAATCTTGATATTTGAAGTACCAACTCAACGTTTTACTTTGCTATATGTCCTAGCACGATTTGGTCTCCAATAATTAAGCTTTGGTAGATATGGCTTTAATAAAAGAAATACTGTGTTAAATAGAACTATGGATGATAGTCCAGTATAGAAAAACATCTTTTTTAAGTAAATGTGGAATTTTTCATGGATTTATTTCTGGCAGTTTGTTTTACTTTTAATATTAGTCTGTTAATTTTTCTTACCATGGATTCAATTAAATTTCCTTTGTCTATACACTTTTCACATTGAATTTCAGAAGATGTTTGAGCATATGAGTGTTCTAATAAATGTTGTTGCTGTTCTAATTGTAGGAATTCTGTCGTTGATGTAGAACATTCCCCCATTTCAAAATCATTTTTGGTAGTAACATTATCTTTTACAATATCAGAAGATGCTTTTCTTTTTGTTCTTTTTGCACATGGCTGACGGAAAAGTTCTCTCCTATGTTTTTTAGCTGGTAAGTCATACCCCATATCTAATGTAGGATCTGGATTCAGAGGAGTAGGAATATTATCAACAAAGTGTAATGAACAAACAACATGAGTTTTTGTTGGCAACCATTTAGTTTTGTTTGGTCCTTCTCGTTTCATTAGATTTACCCATTGTTCTCTTGCTTCTCCATGCCTTAACTCACTCGGAAAGTTGAAAAGTTTAAAAGGAACATCACAGCCACATTCTCCTTGTATAACACAAACTTTCCTCTTCCATTTCTTTAATTGATATGTGCTTTTGGAACATCCAATAACGGCACAATTGACATTTACCATAATTCAACTGGAGCAATGTCTAAAAAGGCCCGTCGAACAATGCCATTGAAGACTAAACATTCGTCCGCCCGAAAAAAGACTTAAAATTGATGAAAATTTAAATAAAGAAGTTTAAGCAACTTTTGTATTTCGAATAATAGTACATCCTATAGTACATATATATATATGATCACCAAGAGTGCTCAATGATATGATCAGAGCAAAGATATATATTAAAGAGTAAAAACAACTACGTGATGTTTACAACTCTGAGTTTCATGTGTATGTTACACAATCTTCAGGTAAAAACTAAAAAAATTATTTTAAAAACATTTTTATAAATTGAAGTGATGTAATTACATATCTCTGGAGTGTTGTTTAGTCTTTAGATTTATAGTTGGCCATTAAAAACTTATTCTCGTGGCGACACTGCGATATAATCTCCGAACGTTTGTTTAATAGCTCGTCTTGCTTCTCGAATGTAATTATAGCAAACTTCTCGTGCAGGCAAAGTAGACATCTCTTTGAAAGGTTTGAATATGCCGGGACCGATTTCATTAACGACCAAGATAACGAAGGTGTTACATTATGATTATCTTTCAAATCCCAGACATATGTAGATAATGTTGTGCTCTGATATGTCAGATATGTAATTACATCACTTTAATTTATAAAAAAAAATTTTAGTTTTTTTTAAAGGCAGCTACTGATATGGTTAGTGTTTTCACAGAAAGATATCACATATTCAAGTAAAAGATATGCCATGCTTATTCACATCATATTCAAGAAGACGTATTTCATTGTAAGAAGTGTGGGGGTTTTTCATCCTTTTGTAAAGGTTGCCTAGTGTCCATCCATAAACATCTCGTTTTTCATTAACCGGTTAGAATAACGGTTAGTGTTTTTCTCACTTGAAATATTCCCATATTTAAATTCACCTAATATTTATCTTTAGCCCAATCAACTCATTGTTAAACACAACCTACTTGAGTGCTTGTCAACACCACATACCTCTTGTTTCTCGAGGTATTCTAGAAACGTTGCAACAATAAGCGAAACAGGTATATATAAATGTATTAATATATGGTATATATTCCCATTCCCACTATTTGAATGTATCTATTTATATAATAATACCTATACCCATAAATTTTCTTTAAGAAACAAAGTCATTACAGATTATTTATTCAATGAAAATATTAGATATATTAAGCAAACTGATTATATACTTATTATCAATAGGTTGCGTGAAGATCTGTAACTTGATTGGCTAATCACGAGGAAATATATATCATATTTCGGAGTCATCATCATCATCTTCATCCGTTTTTACGTGACCTTTTCCACTCAGAGTGGGTTGCACGTTTTCAAAAGATGATATTCCCCACAAATGTGTAGGTTTAATCATCTGATGGTTTATTGAAGCATATGTTTTTACAGCTGGATGCCCTTCCTAACGCCAACCCCAGTGAGAGGGAAAACAGTGGTGAATTAACTCACGCAAGATACCAACTTTGTATTTTAAACTCCGTGGCAGCCGTGCATAAAGGGCATGGGTGCTTATGTCCATGAGGACAAAGATGTTATATATTTATTTATTTATAAACGAATATTTATACAGGATAAATTACACTTCAACAATAATACATGTTGTTATCAATGTGCGTCCTGTTACACGACCCTCATACCCCAGTGCAAGAACAAAAAAGTGCTGAAAAGTGCAAAACTCAATATTTTTTCTGATTGGTTAAAGAAACTATTCCCGGGATTCCTATTGGTTAAAAACAGAGTGCAAAATATGACACGTGCGAATGTTAGAATAATGTAATCGTAAAATCATTGAGTTTTGACGATGTTCATGTTCACGCTTTCAAAGCGTGTTATATATACACCTATTGATGAAGTAGTTATCACGAAATACTTGAAAAAATCGTTTTTTATGTTTTTCAAAATATTTAATGAGCCTTTAGGCGAGTGAAATATTTAAGAAAAACATAAAAAAACAATTTTTTCAAGTATCCTCAGTAGTAGTATTCTCAAAAAATATTCGCCATATTTTTCTCGTAACTCACGATAATGTTTTTTTAATCTTATAGGAAACTTGCACAATGTCAATATCACCTTTTGTTTTTGTATGGATGATTTCAATTAATTGATATCACTGAATTTATGGCCATCATCTCCCAAGAAACCCAATACTGCAATATCAATTAATCTTTTGTAGTTTTTCTTGTCTCTTCAACTAGAGGGTAAAATTTCATTAACATCATTTTGTGAGGCACTTGTGTGAAAGAATGGATGGGTTGACAGCAATTTGGTACTATTTTCGTTTTTATTTGGGGGAAATAAATTTGTATTTTTTTCAAGTTTTATACCAATTCAATAATTGATTTATCAAATTATTAAAATATTGCCTAAATTAGCTAACCTAGTTACAGAACTAGAACAATCTAGTTTGTCCATTAGTGTGTCTGATAATTGTACAAAATATTTCCTTTGTGAATGTTGCTACCATTACACACAAATTGGCTGTTCAGATATAATATTTCTTTTTGGGATGTTCACCGAAAGCAAAAGATTGCAAACAACCAAATTATTTACTTTTTTTATATTAGAATCCAGAATTATATGCTTGCTTTATTGTTTAAAATATGTTGATTTTAACAGCTATTTTTCAGGATGTTTAAGGTTTATAAAATAGCCCTTGAGATAATAAACAATTGCCTGAAAATTTCATCCAAAAAGCTTATACGGTTGCTGAGATATTTGAGCTGGGAGTTAGAAAATGTACATTTTGAGAAAAGCGCGTTCAAAGTTAGAATCAAAATCAAAAATGACACAAACTATTAAAATACTAGGAAATACTAATGAAAACATTCAAACAAATTTTCCAGGTTCATATGTCACTCCTTCAGTTACCTCATTAGTGTCCTGGTTGGACTTTTTCATGCTGTGAAGGATTTTCCGGCGCTTGCGCACTGGTTGAGAACTTTTCCGCTGTTAAAAAGGCGCTTACGGTTCAAGTCGCTACACTGTTTGGTCATAAAGCGACCTGGACTCATTCCCAAAGCCTCATCAATATCAAGGGAGCTCTTTCTGCCCATGTTATAGTAAGCCACAGCATCATAAGTTCCCAATTTCAACACATTCCCAAATCAGGGCGTTAAACGCTTTGTTCTGATTTTGGGTTTTGCCATGTAAACACTTCTTCAACAGATTATCACTGCTCAGATCTGTGAATATTGGCTTGACATATTTTAGACAATGGCAATCCTGCACCTGGCTTGTATGTGCTTTCCCCGGTGGTTATGTCGCACTTGTATCTGCACCAGCTTTCCTTGCCTTCTGGGCAATGATCATGCCAAATGTTTACTTCGGACGAGGCAACATGGATTTACGCTGCCCTTTTTCATCCTTTCCAGATTGTTGGAATTTGATCTGATAGCAATCCCAAAGTAGTTTTGGAGCTTGTCTATCATAGCATTCGTTAGACGGCCTCTGCCACCAAGTCCTTTGATGGCTTTTTTCAATTTTCAACTTCGGTTACCGACGCGCTTCTGGACGTGACCGACACACTCTAATTTTTGTACTTTCAGCCCCGGATAAATGTTTTCAATGGTTGAAAATGCTTCCGCTTCAAAACACTTCGCCCAAAAACACGTTTCGCGCCAGTAATCTCCATTCCACCAGCTGATCCAGTATGGTTCAGCTTACAGTTATGGCTGGCGTACCACCTCTCAAATATTTTTGGATCAGTCTTCTTCAACTTTTCATGGGTTTTGCATCCCTTGCAATATTGACTCATTACTTCCAATTCCAGAATCTTCCCCATGTCTAACGACATTGCAATGTAGCACCCGTTCAGCGAAGAAAAGCCGCGTCTTTGCCATGTACCGTCACAAGTCACATCGGTGTCAGCAATTGTGGCCCATGCCAAACTCGGGGTTATTTTCGTTCGAATGTTTTTTTATAAAATAACAAGAAAAAAGTTGCCGGAAGAAATTGTTGCGAACACTGTAAATAATTAAAAGTTGTGGGAAGAAGAAGTTGCGAATTGTAAAAAAATTGATTGTTGCAGGAAGAAAATTTCGCGAAAGTTGCGAAAATCTGCTTGCATCATTTTCTTCCCGCAACATTTTCTTCCCACAACAATTTCTTCCTTTAAAGTAGTTCTAAAAGTTTCTTCTTTATAGTCTGAAATTCCATACCATACCATAAGAAATACCGTTACTTATATAAAATCAAGCATACTTCAAACAGTTTCTTGTTGATGATTAACACAAAATTTAATGTTCGAAAGTTACGTATTTGATCTGTCTGCAGTGCAATGACCTCATTTGATTTCACTTAAATTATATGAATTTCATATCATCTTCTTTGATTGACCGTAAGGCTTTAAAAAAAGTTTCTTATCTTGGAATTAGTCAAAACAATATAGTTATTAGTGCTCTGCACTAACTATTTCCTTCATTGTTTTTTGTTGCGATTAACGATGGCACGCATGCTATTGTACATTGCATTGTGTTCTTTTTTACCATCGTTATTTTTGTTTTATATAGGTTTGGCGCACCATACTAGTCTCTAGGGCATTACACGTTTCTTTTTTTGTGCGCGACACGTTTTTGCTCATTCGATTTTTGAAATGCAGTTGTGCAGATGCATCGAGACATTTTGAAATACGTATTAGATACATTTTTCGTTACTCTACGTTGTTGTTTAACTCGTTTGTATTTCGCTTGGGTTATTTACGTGCTGCCGCTACTTGGGTGCTTTTAATTTAATTTTCAGTAAGTAGTTTTATATTATCTTTGTATATAGTTTTGTGCGTCCTTAGTTCCATTTTTTTGCCCTATTTTGCTTGAATTTGATACGTCATATTTTAGACATTTTTAGTTTTTATATTTGTAATTTTTTGTTTAACTTTACTCTTGTAGCCTCTCTCTGTGAGAGCGTCGAATAAATCAGCATACCGGCAGTTACAATAGTACTATAAGTTTCTTAATTTTTGAAGACTCTACGAGTAGGTTTCTTATAAAGATGTTTCTTATTTAAAAAAAAAAACGTGAATGTAGTGTTAAAATACAAAAAATCAACAAAAAAACGAGATAGACATAAATCGATTTAACAAAAAGACAACATTTTATGAACATTTCTCCTCTTCGTGTACATTGGTATATATTATTTTTTTCATTTTTACAGGGAGAACTGAACGCCCCAAACAATGTTGTCTCTGCTCAGAACACTTTGAAGAGCGTGCATTTGATATGGAACATGACAGGGGAAGAATTCGGAGGAAATAATGAAACAAAGGTCATCAACCGTTATGGGAAAAAGGAATAAGACAAAGGTTATTTTTCATTTTTTTTCCCGATGTAATAAAACTAAGGATAAATCTTAGCTGATTCGAGATGCACTCGAAAACAATCCCACTGTTTCCAACTCAGAGTTACAAATCAATGAGTTATACATACCCTATGACTTTTTCCCAACCAATTCCATCTTCCTTTAGTGCTGCCTCGAGTGAGTTGAAAAGTCCATCAGCATCTCCCTCTTTAACTGGTATCAAACGATACAGATATGTTACTGGATTCACAACATCCAAAAATCGAACGTTAACGCAAAATAGCTTCTTCATTGTGATGTCTGTTGCCTTGTCACATAAAATTGAAAATCCAAGTCCATTCTTCATCTTTTCCACCAAAGTTTCATGAGAACGAACAGCGAGACATTCGGTCAACAAATATGTTCCCTTGGTTGCATTGCAGGTCATTCCATTAATTGCCTTTGAATCATTTCCAATAAAATGGAAAGTTTCCACTAACTGATTTAGTAAATTGAATGAGAGATTTTTTTCTTGCTATCAAAGCAACAACGTTGAGTTCAGCCTTGAATCTTGGATACATAGACGTAGAGACAAATGCAGTAACTGGTCGATTGGTTTCCACAGTTTATGCGTTGTTTTTATGCTGACCTGCCTTGGTATGTGAAATCAATTCTGATTTCCCAACGACAAGATCCTTTCTACAATAATTACAATATGCTTTTCCCTTGAACTGCTTTGATACGGATAGCCAACCTCTCTCGCCCATTCTTCCCTCTTCCACTCTTTCCTCTAATTCTGAGTTCTATATTTCTGTGTTTCTTTGGGCATGTTTAAAGAAACTGCTTTCACACTATGAAGATACTATTTCTCAACTCTCTGCACGTGAAGTCTAACTCAGATTTAGATAGTAGTTTAATCTGTGCTGTTTGTTTTATTGCTTTGTTGTTGAAAGGTTTTGAAATGGTGGCTCTCCCTAAAGGATTCTCGGAAACCAAAGGGGAAAATAAGTCGGATATTACAAAAACAAAGCAATTGTCACCTTACAGTTTCGGAAGCAAAACATTTCATTCATTTCATTTATTTAAATTTTTCTTTTCCATAAATTATCACCAAAAAACACAAATCTTCTAGATAAATTCAACACGTAGTTGAAAAATGAATATGTATATAATAATACTATTTTTTTATACGAAATATAACATAATAATCAAAGAAACGTGGAAACTCGTAGAAGGTCAAGTTTGACTTTATCATCGAGAACCAATTAAAATTATTGAGAAAATTATCAGTATTGAGAAATTTGGTTAAAATTATTATTTATCCATTAATATAAGTTTATAACAAAAATCGTTAACTTATCTACGCATACAAGAAAAATATGTTATACAAATAAAAATTCTTAAAAAACAAAAAACAGCTGCTCAGGAAAAGCTTTTAAGTTAGCGGCCTATCACAACACAATAACACACTTTTTGTAATGTTTTAATTAGGATTTAATCTGGTTTGTCAGAGCAGAAAACAGCTTAATCAGGCAGAAGAGATCATAATCGTGCTTTTCCGTTATAACTGACAAGTTTTCCCCTAAAGCTAGTCATTTTCCCTATAGGTTTCCCCTACTTCCTACACGGCTCTGTTTTCCCTTACTGTAGGGAAATTCCCCCACGTGTGGGAGCACTGCTGCGGACGCAAAGTGTAAACAAGTAACTCAAACCGAAGTCCAACCCAGACCTTACAATCGTTACGCTTCCACATCCGCAAGAACATTGGTGAACCCCACAACTAACTCTGTTTCATTTCAGACTAATATCGTCCGTAAAAAAGCCAAAGTCAGCAGTTTCCTTCACATAAAAACTCATTTTATCTAAATGTAAACTTGAAAGTTTTAGTTATTCACCAACCAATCAAACTTGCGACGACGTATTAAATCCGATTGAAAATATTGAAGTAAGAAATGAAACAGCGCAAAAAAGTGATCCCCATGTACCGATAGACCCAAATGTAAATACTCCCCTTAAGTTAAACTTTAACAATTTTGTAAATAATTATCTGAAAACGAAGAAAAATTCGACTGTGATGTTTCATCAATGTATAGTCTGAACAAAGACTTGTCAAGCGATGGTTCAGAAGTAGAGGAAGAAGTAACCTGGCATTTGGCAAAGTCAATATAAAAAAAATTGAACAAATCGGCAAAAAAGAACTGCGGAGTAATTTCAAGGTGGATCCCCTCAATAGGAAATCACTTTTGGTGGAGCGTTCGGACTTGCAATGGCGATCCGATACTTTTATTTGAAAAGTTCACTTCAGTTGTTTATCACACCGCCAACAAACATTATTGGGGTGGTAACAGAAAGTTCAAACAGTGTGAACACGATCTGTTAACTCCCAGCGAAAGCTTATACAATGGGTCTTAGAAGCGTGGAATGAATTGAGCAGTGAGATGATCATCAAATCTTTCAAGTCATGTGATTTAAACTTAGCTACGGATGGATCAGAGGATGGGCAAATCCATTGTTTCAAAACGGATTCGTCTTGTTCGACTGGTGCTGCTTTATTGAAACAGGCAACGGAAGCACTGGATGAGGATCAATCTTCTGAAAATCCTTTTCAAATTTTCGAGTCTGACGTCAGCGAATGCTATGAAAGTTTTCATGTCAAAGAAGAGGACTCTGATGGCGACAGTGATATTGACATTGACATTCTTTGACATCTTTGTATAACGTAAACACATCTTTTGTGTAAAACATTTTTACAAAATCTTTTGCTATGTTTTTTAGGAAAAAAAACATTGTTTAAATTCTGTTTTCATCTCATTTTTCTTTGTGCAATAAACGCCGCATCCAAAAGCTGGATTTTGTAATAAACGCCGCGGCGTTTATTAGAGGAAATACGGTATATATAAAATCTTAGCTATATATTTATTCATCTGAATCCGAGTACAATCCACCATTTGCTCTTTGTGAATACTCCCAAGCGCATCACTTCTTTTTTTTCTCGCTCCCTTGTACTTTGACCAACCATCTCTTCCTTACATACTCACTATTTTCAAAACTTTTTAGCTATTCCTAGGAGAATTTCTTTTTCGGTTCAAACAAGTATGTTTTACAAGACATTTACTGTTTCGCAATGTAAACCAGGATTTTGTAAGATTTATCAGTACAATCATTTGTTGTTACTCCATAATACGTCACAGTTTAAAAAGGTCTGAACACTAATTTGAAAACCGGGCCGACCATGTTGTAAACAACATTTGAGAACAGTTAGAAAAATGGGTAAAATTTGTTTTTAAAAAGCCAACGAATGGTTTGGCATTGCAAAAAAATGAAAAAGCAATTCGTTTTCATCTTTTGTGTTGAACCAACAAAATAGGTTTACATGTTTTTAGACCTCGGAATCCCTTTAAGAGGTACTTATATCAATTGTGGGGCAGGACCGAAAGGTTGTCACAAAATAAGAAGCAAGCAAATGTTACTACAACAGAAGTTTCAAGATACCTATGTATATCTGTTGATTTTCTAATCCTATTCATTTAATGTTCCTGACATTAGGAAGGTGATTGTAATTTAGCCAATGACATCTTTGCTGTGTTTGAACTCGTTTGATTGGGAAGATCAAAGATTTGTCACGAAGAGGTAATGGTAACTGATAATGACCGTTAACTGTTACAGTGTCGTCTTCCATTATCTTCAGGAACTTCGAATCTTCTTGCGACACGGTCCATTCGTCAGAATCACATAGTGCTTCGCTGAAATCAATGTTGTACATGTCCACTAGCATCGTCGCGATGGAACTTTCCTTCACACCTTGGAGATGTCTTTTACAATTTGGGTGCAGCGCTGTACATTTGACGAAGATTACGAAATAGGTCCCATAACGCACCAACCACCGTCTTAAGTGCATACGGTCCTCCATTTTGACTTGGGATTATTCTGATTGGTTCGAGTGCACTTGGGCAGTTACTTCCTATCAGGATGCCCAACGATACCTTTTCATCATCCCTTGGCGGCATGTGTTGATTTGCTTGCAAATATTTGAATCTTTCGACCTTGTGCTGTGTTGGAACCTTGTCCTGATCCACTGGCAAATCATTCCTAATGAATGTGGTTGGCAACGTCACTACTGGAACTTTTGGATACTGACCAACCATACACCATCGAACAACTTTCGACTGATTCACCATGGAGTGTCTTTAGACGGATGGTGGTGTTTGTCTTCTTTTGTTCCAGCTGGTCCAACAATTCCTTTTTGATGAACATACCTTGACTTCCTGTGTCGAATAGTGATGGTGTCACGATAAAAACATTCTTGATAGCCCTAGCAAAGCATCAGCTATTCAGGTTGGAGGTCTACAAACAAGTGTAATTTAAAATCTCCATTTGAATGTAGTTTCAAGATAAATTGAGAAGCAGAACTAGAAATTAATAAATGTATTTGTATCTTTGCTGATATTTATCCTATTACATGCAGCCCAGCCAAGATTATCTGAAAAGGTGAGAGTATTATATGTCCATCTCTCTAAAAGATAGGCAATTCTATGATTACAGTCTTTTTTTATAAGAACCAGATAATTTCTGCCTAGGCTCAATGTTCTTAATTTTTTGAAAATGTTAGGCTCAAATGTTCTTAATTTTTTTTATATTTGAGAAGCTACATGCTGTCAATTTTCCAAGCAAGCTCATTAAAATTTGTTTTCCAAAAGAATGTAGGGTTGAGTGCTTTGGTAGACCATACAAGTTTGCAATGAGGCAATTTGGGGCAACCACAGATTGAAATTTGATGGCATGAACCCTTTTATGTCCATTGTAAACAACCCGTTGGTTTCTTCCACGTCTGCAAATTGGGCGAACTGTGCCATCAACAAAACCCCAACAGTTGTCGAGTGCTGCTCCTTTGTTGTGGACTGCATCTACAAATAGATTTTCTGGAGATAACCAAGGCTGATTTAAGTTTGTAAGCAAATGGTTAAATCGGTCGAAAACCATATCTGTAATTAAATTTACAACCATGCAGAGTTGTGGGACAGGCCTACCAAATCTTGGAATTAAATCACAGTATCTGCATGGATGGGCAAAACGCTTCAGACAAATACACATGGCTTCAACAGAATCAACAACAAGACCATTGTAACATCTCACCACATCTGGTAGTTGGAATGTATTAACCAATGTATATATATCTTCCTTGCAGACTCGAAATTCGACTTCACATTCGTTGTCTTCCATTTGCTCCAAATTGAAGTTTGCATATTGCCAATAGGGCAAGCCGATATGTAAATTTCTTCTAGCCCTAGGTTCATCTAATAGCAGTAAAAGATCGTCGTCATTTAAAATATTGTCACCGTGCAATTGAAGCATACGATCGCGAAGTTCAATGTTAGCATCCGCCATGATTTTAGATGAATGAACCTTTTCAATTTTGGCGCAAAAACAGCTGCGTCGTCGTTTTTCGTAACAAAAATCACAAGACAACGTGGCCGCGCTAGTTCGCAGAACCACACGCGTCGTCGTCGTGAGCTGAGTCGTGGATCGTAAACTCTTTAACCTGTCTAGGGAGACAACCTTATATCAATCACTCGATCCGTGGCTTCGAAATACTGGGTTGACGTCCAGCGGGAACAGCCTTAATTAACGTTAATTGGGGAAAGATGGGCCTTTTTACATTTTGGTTAACGAACCTTCTTAGAGATGATGACTAGATAAAATTACTGTTTTTCGTGATCCTTAACCATATCGTAACATATGAAATGTCCATTTCACAAACTCCATACCGCATCGATCGTCGCCAAGGGTTAACAAGGGTCGCGTCTCCCAGTGGCAAGCAAGGCTGGGGTCGAAAAGTATCTTACTGGCCATCATTATAGTGAAGTAGCCTCTTCCGGGTGGTCTAGAACTAAAAGGTTACGAACTCATAACACCAAACACCATTACAACATTTGTATAGGATCAATAAACACCACCACCACCATGAAAGATCCAATGAAGCTTGCACAATGTATTTCAGTATAAGTTTCTGTACACAGTAAAAGAACAGTATTACCTTTGTTCAAGAAACCCATATTTTTGGACAAAGTGTCACCAAGTTTGAAGATACAGAACTAGCTGGATGGGCATTTATTAACTCTGGGTTAAAAAGTAAGCTAGGGCAGGACTTGGCATAGTTCTTTCTCCAGATATTAAGTTAAGAGACATCAACGACAAGATCATAGGAAGTCATCATAATGGGCGATTTTAATGTCAACTTCAGCAACAAGACAACCAACGGGGAATTCAAGACGATAATGACGTTACATGGTTTCAAACAAGTCATTAAATCTGCCACACGGATATCAAAGGACTGTTCAACGTTAATAGACTTGATATTTTCAAACAGTCCCTCCACCTTACCGTTTTCCGCTGTTGTATCTAGTTCGCTCAGCGATCACGAACTTATCGGATGCATTCGCAAAATAAACTTCCAGAAATATCCTTATCGATCAATTAAATGCAGAAACTACGATTCAAATCAATTAGCACATGACGCACAGAACATAAACTGGCAGCCGCTATAGGACAATAACACCAGCGTAAACACGGCTGTCAACTTTTTCACGTGTCAGGTAAATAAATTATTTAATAAACATGCACCTATTGTCGAGAAATGTGTCCGTGATACGTGGATTGATGAACCCACTAAAACTCGCCTTAATCCTCAAAAGTTCTGGAATGCGATAAAATCGATCTACCCCAGTAACATAAAAACAAATGTACCTTCATCGAGAAATTCAGAGTCTACTTTGCTAATGTAGCGAAGAAATTGAAATCTACTTCCATTCATTTGACAAACTTTGTTCGGCGATATAATGTAAAAAAGCCACTACGCACCAACAGATTGTTTCAATTTTCTAACGTTTCAACTGAATTCGTTTAAAATGAACTCCGAAATCTAAAGAGAAACAAAGCTAGCAGTATCGACGATCTTCCACCAAATATGTTGAAGGATTGTGCTGTCGCTTTGGCACACATAATCAACCTGTCAATCCACACAAGCACCGTACCGGCCCTTTGGAAGTCAGCAAGAGTAGCACCCATATTCAAATCGGGTAATACAGAACTAGTTGAGAACTGCAGACCGATTTCAATACTGCCAGTAATGTCAAAAATTTTCGAGAAAGCTGTTCATAATCAGTTCTATTCGTTCCTGCAGGACAACAAACTACTGTTGGATTGCCAGTTTGGGTTTCGAAAGAAACGATCAACGAAACTGGCCTCGACCCTGTTCTGTGACCTAATTCGAAACCATATGGACAAAGGGAAACTAATAGGCTGTGTCTACCTTATTATACAAAATTAACGAATAATAAAATTAACGCCAAAAAACCAACGCGAGAAAAAATTACGCGGTCCAAAACTCATTTTGCTTTAAAACGGACAAAATTAACGCGGTTTCCTGAATTTTTACCTATTGCAGAAGAAAATTAACGCGGTTAGGGAATTTTTGGTGATTTTATATTTTTTCTTTAAAAACCCTTTTCTGTAAAAATTACAAATTTTCTATCGAACTAAATGGGTTCAACGGACTCCCATCGCATGTAATGTTATTTCTGGCATCTGCCACTGCTTTTGAGATGCCAACAGCTTTCCACCCATTCATAATCGTTTCCATCCCTTTTGTTGACTTAAAGTGTTCATAGATCGATCCCATAAGTTTACCATCATGCATTGGTTTTAGAGTCGAAAGTTTTAAGTCGATATCGATAGTAGTCGGATGATTGGGCTTTAAATGTATCGCAAATTAGCAATACCTTAGCATCATATGGTAAATTCAACTTTCTTCTTGTTTTTTTTCAGCATAAGGGTCGATAACTTTTTTCAATAAACGAACTGTTTCAGTTTCATTGCTCCAGTGGGTTTCATTAAAAGATAGGCAAAACCCTTCAGGGAATCGCACAGATGGTAACGATCTAGAAGTTTTGCCTTTGTAAATGATTTGGAATGAAAGAATATCCCCTTTCAATGTTTCTGAAAGAGTAACAGTGACGCACCTTTTATCGGCTGCACCTTTTTTGCAACATGTTTCTCTCCCTTTTTTGCCATTGTTATGTTATCTGTTGGCACATACTTTGAAGGAGTTTGATCCACGTTGTGAATCAGCTCGTCTGGAATGTCATATTTCCTTACAGCCTCCATGATGCCATTCAAAAACAAGCATCTTCCTTCTTCCCAAGCTGCACGGTTTATCTTTGGTCGCAATGTTGTAACCATTCTTCATGTGAAATTCATTCGTCTATACAAATACCGTACCCAGCCGCTTGATACATTAAAGTCCAAATACTGTCCATATTTGGGGAGATTTGATCGCATTAATCCCATAAGTACACCATAAACAACAGTTCGATTAATGTTTCCACCCACATCACGCAAGCCGCATCACGCAAGAACTTTCGTAGCTTCAAGTCAAGTTCGTCAGGGAGAGCTAGTGATCTGCGACGTTTTTCACTGATAACGATTGGTTATTCTGGTGCTTTATTCGTAATTTGGGAACGATACTTTTTGAGCCATCTTCTGATTGTGCTCTCCGTGAGGTTCGGAAAATCATCAATAAAATTATTTACCGCACGCGCTGGTCCATTTCGATGGACAAATGCAGCTATTCTCAATTTCTCCCTTTCCTTGTACACCATTCGTCTCCTTTTAGGTCTTACTTCTGCTTCAGAAATCCCCTCACAAACGTTTTTCAGTTCATTTTCAGTTAATCCAGTCATTTCTTCAGTAAAGTGTTCCAATGCATCTTTATATGCGGTTATAGTAGCACTGGTGTCGTTAGCTGAAGGCTTAAAATATGACAGAAGATTTGTGTGGCGGCTCATTGTCAACAACGAGAGTGAAAGACAAACACGCTTAAAATTTGTGCTTGTTAAACATGTGAAGTCATTGTATTGCGCAATTACGAAAACATTCGAAAAATGATTCGAAACTTGTTGTGTTGCTTTTCGGTAAACTTGTTTAAAAGTAAAAATTGCTTCAACGAATGAATTGGAAGTTTTATATTCATTCCAATTTACAACCGGTCTAAGAGGCTTTCACGTGTATAAAGAAACTGTAAAATGGAAGCCATTCAAAGGTCAAATAATTTCTTTCAAACAAGAGATGGCTAACGAACACGACCGATTTGCTGTTGCTGGAAAGGTCATGCTTCCTAATAAAATTTCTCCCATTACTGCGGGCCATATTCCTAGCGAAATAAGCAGGTATACATGGTATGCAATTTTGGAAGGTGCACGAATATCAGGCGAGGTGATAGATGAGAAGCATAAGCCTTCTCCCCTTGTACAAGGTGGGCTTGAGATCATGATACATGTTAAAATTTAATGGAATAGCGATAAGAAATTGTCAATATTCAAATCAAAGATTGAATCCGTACAGTATCCTATACACGACGATTACATGGACAATTCCAAGGAAACCAAGGTGAATTACTCAAAGAGTTCAAAAACTTCGATAGCAGCGATGATGACGATGCATTTGAAGAGGTTTAGGAAAGTGGGAATAATTGCATTGTTTTAACTGATTGACTGTAAATTTTCTACTTTCTTTTAGTGACTCTTTTGCAGGTTTGGATTTCGGCAGAAAATTAACGTTGTTAAAATTAGTGAACACAAAAATTAAGGGATGACTAAATTAACAAATATCAAAATTAACGCGGGTATAAAATTAACGTGGATAAAAAAACGCATTAATTTCATCATTCGTTAATTTTGTATAATAAGGTATTTAGACCTATTAAAGGCCTTTGATACTATAGGCCATAGTATTCTTCTCGAAAAGTTATTTCTGTACGGCGTTCAGGTTCCTGAGCTTGCCTGGTTTACGGACTACCTGTTTAATAAAACTCAGTTAGTAAAAATTCAAAACATTTGATCCAGTCAAAGCAACATCACCACCGGAGTACCTCAAGGACCCATCTTGGGTACGTTAATGTTCATTGTATTTTTTAACGACCTGAGAGATTCTATTGCAAATAGTGAAGTGATACAATATGCTGATGATACTGTCATCTTGTTTGGCCATAAGGATATAGAAACAATCGAAAAAGCACTGAATGAGGATATGAAAGAAATTGGCCATTACTGCAGAGAAAACGAGTTGCTGTTGAACCTGAAGAAGGGAAAAACAGAAGTGATGCTGTTTGGTACGGCACAACGTCTCAAACGTCAACTGAGAAATATAACCATTGTTTACAACAAGGAAAAGAGAAGCTCAATGGGTTACGAGCCAAAAAACCCCCTAAAAACTCGTAGTTCAGGAACTGAGACATTGCAATATTTACGCGAGAAAGACCAAGAATTGAAATTTGCAAGAACTTGCATTGAGACATCAAGAAGGAGACCTACAGAAACATCTGTTTAATCCCATTTGTTGCAAAAATACAAGTCCAAAATGAACAAATGATGAATATCGTGAGATGTATTGCTGGGAGAAAATGACTTTTGACATTTGTTTTGTTTGTCCCTTGTTGTTATTTGAAGACTATCATTATGAGACTTCTATTTTTTTATTTAGGATAATAATTATAAACATTTGAGACTTATTTGTACTCATCATTATAAGGAAAGAAAATTGTACATCATACAAAATAATTTTCTAGTATTGGTGGGTCTATGTTGAAACAAGTAGTAACTTCATTTTTATACAAGCAAGTATGAGCATTTGTTAAAATTGCACAAACTGTACATCTTTCCAACTGCACTTAGTTGAATTTTTAACTTTTTCTTATAATCCTAAAATGCACAATAAGTAACTATTTGACCAAACATCCACTCAACTGTAACGCGAACTTTACTCATACTTTTAATAAATTGCTCTTGTAAAATGGTAATATTATTTATTAATATTATCTTTGAACTCTTAAAGGGTATGCTGGATCACCATAGATGCATAATGGCTCTCCATTTACCCTGTATGAATGTCTCTGTAACCTTGGAAGTAAATTTGAAATTGCTAGCACTCCACTATCGTGTCTTCTACCTTTTACAGGGCCGTATAAATCAGCAATCAACTCGTTCGGTGTAACCACTGACTGGAATTTTGTCCCATGAACTCTCGTGTCCATTATATAAATGTCTCTGAAATTGTGCTAGACGACAGCGAGGGCAGAGTCCAATCAATGAATCCCCAGCCCAGTTCAGGTACAGATCGTCCAAACATTTTAACAAGGTCGCAATATCTGCAAGGATAAGCAAATCTTTTTAAGAACACACAAAAAGCTTCTAATCCGTCAAATTTTGATCTGTTATAAGTTGTAATCTCATATGGTATTCGATAACCATCATTACATAGAAAACGTAACTCAGCTTTACATTCTGGATGAATTATCCAGTTCCAAAAGATCATAGTTCCAGTAAGGATAATCTAAATTTACATTTGCGTTTAGATCGTATAGTAAACATAACTCATCCGTATCAATAAGGTTTTGATTATAAGATATAAACAGGGCTTATCTCGTATTTCTGAAGGACGCCATAATTGTTTACGTTTTCCCCGCCGTCCTAAGATACAGTGAAGCTTAACGCTGTTTTGAAGACGGCAAAACGTACTGAACCAAGTCCGTTTTGTGAAAAATGCCGTCCTCATTTATTGCCGTCGTGTTTGTTTAAAGTCTCTAATTGTGGGGCAAGACCGAAACCTTTTTTCACAAAATAAGAAGGAAAAAAAACTGAAAATCCTACAACTTCTATATATATATAACATCATATATTATGGTTTTTTGTCCCACCGTGAAATATACTGTAAAGAACCAACTGGGACTTCTATGTTCTTTTAAGCAGATGTAGGGCTTCTTCAGCTTTATACAAGTTGCTATAAGAACAACAAGATCAGCTTTTTTGTTTCTTGGATCTAACATGAGTTTTTGTTACGTTGTGACCAATTTTACATAATTCCAGTAAACCGGTTTGGGGTATAATAGAAGAGTTAAAGGGAAATTTTTAAGATATTAGTGTTCTAAGCCTAAATTTAGTTAATATAATAACTTTTCCTTGTCACTGATCTTTTTTTAGTGTAGTGTTATATTTGGGAGAATATTGAGTTTTCGTCACGCTGTGACGGAAATAATGAATTCATGAAAATTCATTTTCAGATTATGATAATCCCCTGGGTAGGTCTAAGTTCCAGTGTAGAAATCTTTCATTGTTATTTTGATTTTTTTAAGGGTGATCAAATAGTTTTCGTTACGGAAATTTTTCGCCCATGATCCAAAAACCACATATTTTTTCTAAAAAATGCCAGAAACCAATCTAGTCTGTCTTTTGACTTGTACTCACGGAGGGTAGTACCATATCTTAGGCTCAAAGAAGGTGTTCATATACTTGCTTCGGACCTCCTTTGATCACAAATTGGAAAAATTTGGTCAAATTGCTTGAAAATATCCCATTCCCCCCAAAAAAGTTCCTTGACAACAAAATTCATTTCAGTATCATTTCTGAAGGGTTGTACTTGTTTCCTCTCTTCATGGGCCATAACCTACGAAATAATTGCAATTACTAGGTTCCACTATTCCCACAAGGATCACAACACAGTTTTTTCTTAACAGACTTTTAAAGTGTCACTACATAAAATAACCTAAGAATGGCCAGTTTTTTGACATTCATTCAAATTTTTCAACCATTTATACATAGATAGTAATCAAGCCATAAAAAATGATAAGCTTTTTGGGAAATTCTTTGGGAGGCGGTGCTGAAGAACTTTTTGCTTTATCCTCATATCCATATATATTTTTTTTATTTACCTTAACATTATGCAGTAGAACATGTTTGTTAAAATCACACCTTTTTTCAGAAAATGTTTCTTTGAAGTAAATTACGATTATCTTTGCTTCGCAAATCATTTGACTTCGTCAAGAAATTTTAACAGTGAATTATAGTACAAAATCAATATATTTATGTGTGTCAAAAATGATACACACAGTACATATAAACTACACGGACACGGACATAATTCGCATTGATGAGATGAAAAGATTCTCACCAGTGCTTCCCTATAAATAATATTAAACAAACAAAGAAACTGTACAAAACATGTAATGCGTGCAAAAAGGTAATGTGTGGGGATGCAAAATCAACAGAACAAAAAATACATAAAATATGACACCCCATCCTTCCCGGGTAATCATTTTTTAAAACCATTAGCTTGAAATCCACCCGTTTCTAGTAGAAGTATGTAATAAACTATCGGTAAATGGGCAGTTGAATATCCTGATAATATATCCTTGTCTATATAGACGGCCGTTTATGATAACTAACTTTTACTTCGTTTCTGTCAACATTGCCGATGATGTTTTTAAAGCGATTCGAGAGTTTGAAGATGCAAACTATGTTAAACTGTATAAAGGATCATCAAGAAAAATCGATTCTCAGTTAAAACGGACATCTAAAAGGACTTTTAATCCTCGGATAGTATTTACTGTTGGCATTTTTATATTTGACAATACATAAGGCATAAGGCCACACACATTTGTTTTCGTGAAAAAACAATTTGAAGAACAAACATGGTAACAATAAAAACTGGTGTTGAGGGATATACAGCTCATCGAGGTATTTCTGAGGAGGTGAATGTCACTGTTGTTAACTGTAACATTTGAAAAGCATGAGTTTTCCATGTAGTCACATGATGACATGTAGGAGGGGCAATAACATAGATGTTTCATCTGGTCCTAATCTTTGTTCACAGCTTTGGTCACGAGAATACTTCCTTGTGAATGATTGTGTGTTTAACACAGATCATCAGAATATTGGGAAAAGCAGCACTGATGTACTTAAGGTTACATCTATTACATCTGCTGATCAAATGAATCCAAAACCAATTCTCAGGCTGAAATATATAAAGGTGTTCCATGTTCTGCAAATCATAGTATTGGTTATTGCTGAGAAGGGAATGTCAGAAATCCGCGCGAAATTTTCATGTTAGGTCCATCCGCAAAAGTTTATCTACACGAAATGCATAAAATTTCGCGCATTTCTCCTCCCCCGAAATTTTCTTCACGCGAAAGTTTCTCCACCTAAAGTACTAAGTTTCAGATTATGAAAACAATTGAAAGTGACATAATGAATGTTATTGACTTCATCATAATGGAGGTGCCTACAGAGAAAGGTAATTAGTAATTATATTTATTTGGGATTACATATATTGTACCTTAGATTGGTGTGGTTCACTAGGGGTTACAAATTGTTGGAGAGAAAGTAGCACACTTATATTGGTTCATACTATTATGTCTTCATTTCTTTTATCTATTTCAGCCTTAACTGGTCAAAATAATTCTGCTTCGTCATCGGCATATATTTTAGGCATTTGTAATTCCCTATATTGGACTACTCTATCTGCATCAAAATCACAGTTCTTGTAATCCATCTTCACTTTGTAGTTATTTAAACAAGTTATTCTAGATTCTCCACCGTTCCTACGTTCCAACGAAACTGACTCTTTTTCACCACAGGTTTTCTCGTTTTTTGCAGCCATTTTGAATTGTGCCAATTTCTAGCCCTCCCTACCTGGCTGGAGCATATATATGGAGAATTTCAAGCCTGCTTTGCGGAGATCTCGGCTAAACAAAGTGAGATCTTGGTTAGGAGGGCTAGCCCTCTCTTCATATGTATGCAATGTGAAAACAACCGTGACCTGTTATATAAGCGGGATCTCGGCTTGAAGGAGGGCTCGTATATACAGGCCCTTAGTAGTACAACCAGAATTATTTCAATATTTATGTGGTTTATCGACTAAACAGTACAAAATTATTTTTGATTGTGTTGCACCTTACACACATCTATCCTATCCAGATTGTGTTGTTAGCGTACCAGTTCGCAGATATACTGATAGAGCCATATAACTATTATCTGTTCTTACACTATGTAGACATGGACTACATCAACGAGTATGCCCTTTATGATGAATGAATCAAAATGGACAATGCAAAGAATTTTTATTGGATGGGTAATTTTTATGACCACAATATTCAATCAGATTCACTTCTTCAAAACCTCCATCTTTTATTTTAAAAAATGCCCAGAAGTTTTATTGAAACAGGCCACGGTTTGATCGATATTTTTGTCTGATGCTTTCAAAGTATAAAAACACTTATACAGGAAAACCCTTAATTAGTATTTCTCCACATGGCGGTGGAATTTTATTTAGCGACATTTACCCAGGACCATCTCAAATAAAAATTAACTGAATATTAACGGAAAAATCGGATACTATATTATTTGTTGATAAAGAACAAGAAATTATGAGTGATCGGGGTTTTTCTATCCAATATATTTTTAAAATTAAATGTATTTCGTTAAATAGACCAAAGCAAAAAGACAGCGACACCACACCCCCGCAACTGAAAATTTTTTTAAAAGCTTTTTTCGTTTGCTTGGAATGGAATAACTGAAAATAAACCTGTTTTACAGTTTAAAAGTGAGTAGTCATGGTATAAATGTCACCCTTGATTTTCCAAGTAGCAGTCAATCCCAGTTCAAGCTTTCTGAGCAGAGAAGTGCGAAGGCAGATAACCAAACTGCCGCCAATAGCAGCTGCTGATAACCATAAGATCTCGAATAATGCATTAAATTATGTTTTGGCTGCATTGATTAGAGAATGCCATGGCGATTTTAACGATTTTGTTTTGAGTAAAAGCATCACATTAAGATCAAGGCAAGTTGTTCGCTCAACTGAATTTGAAGAAATTGATATTGCTTGATTTGAGAAAATCAAGCAAGACTTCAAAAATACATTCATATCAGAATTCTTCACCTTACACTGGGATGAAAAATTGCTAACTGGTGGTAACGACCTTCAAGCAACAGAACACATTGCCATATTATCCAGTCATGGTGATGAATTAAAGTTGCTGGGTACTACGAAGTTAGGTAGTGGATCAGGCTTCAATCATGCCATGTCGATTAAAGATACGCTTGATGTTTGGGATATTGAAGAATTTGTGTGGCAATGTGTCTCGACACGACGGCATCCAACAATGGGAAGTTTAAAGTGTTAATGCAACGAAATTTTCGAATCTTTTTTTTTTGGACTTTATGATACTTCAATCTTTACTGAGTAATTTGACATGGAAATGGCTTATGGGAGCAAATTAATTCCTATCGAAAAACGGTTTTACAGTGATGCAGTAGGTGCTAATTTTTCAAAAGGCGCGTGACGTCACAAGTAGAACACATCCGCGTCAATGCTCAAGAACGTCTTCATTTGCTGGCCTAGATTTTCGAACGCACGCATTTATTTTTTGTTTGGGGGGGGGGGGAGGGGGGGAATTACTGGGGGAAAATTTCCTGACACCGAGTAAAACTAATAAAGAATTAATAGATGGGATCTTAATTAAAATCAATCCCGAGTCGGGATGGCGTTGAATCTTTTTTGTCACCATAAAAGATCTTAGGTGCCTTTATTGAAGGTTGCCCAACTTCGTCCTGAGTACTCCAAACATTGCTGATTGCAGCGGGTATTTCTTTCATCCGTCTTGATTTTCTTATCGTTGTTACCAAAGATGATTTTTCTTTATTGAAGATATTCGATATGCTATCACACCCCGTCCATGCACGAAGAAAGAGTAGATCGTCTTTGATGTCGTCGATAGCTGAATGATAATTCGACCAAAAAACCTTTATACCTTAAGTACCAAAAGACTACGCAACTTAAAAGTAATTTTCAAAGGCACTAGTATCCTTTATTTTAACTGTACACCTTATAGTCATATACAATTATTTTAAAAAGCAAATTTAATCACAGGGATTTTCTTGTACAATACTCCAAGCCTTATTATAACGTTCTTGTACAAAGTAGATATCAGCATATTTGTTGAGTTTCCAATGGTGTAGCAAAATAATGACAATGTCATTATTGTCATGTCAGTATCGTCAGCCACAACATTTACAGTACGTGGTTGTAGAGAAGCATGTTCCAGAGATTTTTCTACAATGAAACTGTCAGCATCTCCAGTGCAATTGTGAAATTCAATGTTTGATTCTCTGAGTAGGTTAGATATAAAGATGATAAACTTAACTTTATTCTCAATGGAGCTGAAATAGCGTTTTTGGTCATATGGATTGTCTGGGATGATTTTGACAAATTTGCTTTGAGGTACTGAATTCCTGCGCAATTGTTCATGACTCTTGGTACTTTCGTCGTCGTAGCCATCAAACACAACAACAGCGTGGTGATTCTGATTCTTTATATAATTGACATACAATTTGCCGACCTCTAAAAACTTCATTCCTTCTTTCTACAGCACTCTATGAAAGAATGCGCCACCACCAATGATTGAAGGCCTTGTTCTGAGCAACTACAATAAAAAAAAAAAAAGTAACCGATTCTGATTTAGGATGATGTAACTATTTGAATTATTTCTATTTATTAATTTATTCATCACTAAAATGTAAAGAAAGAAATATCAAGAAATAATATTCTTTGAATAACATCTAACTTAGTTTTATGTAACTGTTGTTGCGTTTTATCTTATGTTGATTTTGTATCCCCAGAGACATTGCCTTAATAACGCACGATTTCTTCGACTCCCACGAGTTTTCTGGCGTTATAAAAGGCAATGTCCCCAATGACCTTTTTGCACGCTCTTTTTGTAAAGTTTCTTTGTTGTTTTTAGAAGTATTTATAGGGAAGCACTGGTGAGAATCTTTTTATCTCATCAGTCCGAGTAAAGTAAGGATACGTTGAGTTTACGTGTATGCTCTTGACGCGCGTAAATATATTGAGTACCATAATTCACTGATGAAATTACTTGACGAAGTCAATTAGTTTGCGAAGCAAACAGAAATCGTAATACTTCATAATAACTCGTAAGAGTGCCAACATGCTGTCAAGACGAAGAGAGAAGTTTTGATCGCAAAAAAAAGAGGTAACAAACGGAACGAAGTTCTTAACCGATACTTGTAACTTTATCTGAAAGAATTTTACATTTGCTTTGGTTTTATTGTTGCTTTGTGGCTGTTGTTGTATTGTACTGTTGACTGGTGGTTTGGTTCCCGATTTGTGGAGTGGTGATTTGGTTTGTTTTTGGCTTGATTGGTTCGGCAACTGACTGGTTGTGTTGGTTCCGACTTTCGTGTTTTTTCTGACTAGATACTAGCTATTGCGGACTTGATTGGTCAGAACTTCGTTACTACCGCTTGAAGTTGCAACTACACATTAAATCTTGCCGTGTTGTGTTACAGAAGCTGGAAGTTGTAACGATGCATTTATACCCCGCCGCGCATTTGCACGAAACTTTGTTTCGACTTGTAGTTTAACAGTTGCAGTTTCCGTGCCACGAGCCGCCGTTTCCCATTGCAAACAACTGTTTCCGCATCGCGAGCCGCCGTTTCCCATTGCAAACAACTGTTTCCGTATCGCGAGCCGCCGTTTGCTATTGTAAACAACTGTTTCCGCAGCAGTTTCCGCATCGCGAGCCGCCGTTCCCTATTGTAAACAACTGTTTCCGCAGCAGTTTCCGCACTTCCCATTTATCGTGACTAATACCGCGCAAATCGTCCGCCTGATATTGAAACTACTATGGTCTTGCATGAAGAGTTCATGTTACTCCTCAAAGAGAACGATCCCGAATGTAATGACCAATGGATAGAGTAGCTTTCACTCAGAGTGAATACTTGTTTCGCCAGAATTGAGAGTTATCTCATTGAAAGACAGAATGACCCTCCATCGTACGACGCCTTTTCGCGAATTTACATTGAACCACCTGAAAACAAAACCTTCCATAATAGCCTACCGCAGATGTCGCATACCCAAATGTATAAATTGAACGAAAAAGCGAATACAATGGACAATTTCGAGTTTGCAAATGACAGATTCAATTTCTACGACCATTTCGAAAATGGTTCAAATACAGAACAGCAGACAAGTATCACAGTTAGAGAAGGAGCGGATGAAACTAGATACGTTCAAACTCCTATCGATAGTCAGAATCCGATACATACGTACATTAAATTATGAAGGTTCTAAAAGTAGACCAAATAAAGGAGATCATCGCTTGTCGGCCACGCATTTCGAAAGAACGTATTTCGTCGATACTGCCGATAAGAAACAAGCACCTGAGGCTGAAATATGCGGAAGAAAACGAAAGGAGAACGAAGCTTCAAAAAAAGTTAAAACTTCAAGCAGAATACATGACACAAAAATCATCAGAGAATCACATCCTCTCTGTAGAAATGCTGTCGACGATTGGATTGATGATCTTGACCCTTCTTGCCTTCACATAGGGACCAAAACTCCTGAACAAACAGACATTCAAATGCAACTACTCGTTCAGCAAAGGCTACCAAGACAAACATTGGTTATGTTCGACGGTGAAGGAGATAAATGGATTGAATTCATATCAAAACTCCACGACCTCGTTCATAAACAACCGTTTCTTGTTGCTTTTCAAAAACGGACGTACCTTGTACAACATCTGAAGGGCAAAGTTCTAAAGTCAGTAGATGGTTTCGGGAATGATAGTGAAGGTTATGTGGCATCACTAAAACAGCTCAAGTATACGCTTGGTAACAGAACCTTAGTCGCTCATGTAACTATCAGAAAGGTGGCAGGAGGTAAGCAACTAGTCGAAGGAAATGATAAAGCACTCACCGAATTCTACTAATCGTTATCATCTTGTTTAAACAACCTGCAAAAAATGAATGACGTAGGGTGATATCTGCAGTACCGATGTTCTTCGTCAACTTCTTGCACGACTCCCAAAATATCTTTTCCGGAAATGGTCGGAGTATTCTTTTGGCTTACGCCAAAGGGAGGAACCTACCCTTTACTATCTCG
This sequence comes from Candelabrum cocksii, assembly GCA_963930725.1. Lineage (NCBI taxonomy): Eukaryota > Metazoa > Cnidaria > Hydrozoa > Anthoathecata > Candelabridae > Candelabrum > Candelabrum cocksii. Next base: position 8,832,735 of record OZ005677.1, on the reverse strand, counting down.
AACAATGGCTTCAGGCACGGGTGATGGCGTCTAAAGATCCATACTTGCCACACAATAAGGGGAAAAGGTCAGTACATTACAAACGAACACCTCTAAAGAAAACCCAAAATACTGTCCATGTTCTAAAGGAAACCACCTACTATTCAGATGTGACGGCTACAGATTGAAAACTGATGATGTAAAGCTCACGCTTGTCAAGGAAAAGCAGTTATGTTTCAATTGTCTGAGTGCAGCAGAACCACTCAGACGAAACCTGATCAAACAAGTAAACCTAGTCAGATAGTTGGTGTCATGAAAAGTAATCGAAGCGTCTACTTGCAGATCGTACCTGTTAAAGTCAGTAATTCGAGAGGTGATTCGATAGAAACCTATGCTCTACTCGTTAGTGGGAGCCAGTGTACGATTGTCACGAGATCTGTTTGTCGATTTCTCAACTTACCTGGGAAAGTTAAGAAAGTTAACCTTGGAACAATAAAGAATGACGTCATGAGCGCAAAAATTCATCTGCATATTTCTTCAATGGATGGAAGCTTCTCTTTAGAAATCAGAAACATGTATTCACTTCCAGATAAGAACTTCAACATGCCTGGTCAAGACATTCCAATCACTTCTGAAACAAAATGGAATTATCTGAAGGACATAACCTTTCCGGACGTAAAGGCTAATCAAATCCAGATCTTGATTGGTGCAGATGTTCCCGTTTCCAGTGAAGTGAGAAAAGGAGGTACTGGGTTACCATATGCATCGAAGACACCGTTAGGATGGACATTTCATTAGTTGGAGTTTACGAAGGTGGCAGGACAAGCAGTTGGACACATTCGTGAGATGGATTACAGTTCCGATGATGAGTTGTCTACTATTGTTAGACACTTTTGGGAAACGGAATCCTTTGGTACGAAATTCAACTTCGAATCTCCTGAATGTCACTGAACGACAAGAGGATACAGAAAATTATGGACGAAGAAACTACCTTCAGCAATAGGGATTATGTGGTACCCATGTTATGGAAAGACATGATAATCATCACATATGTGAAGTGAAGGAAAAATTGGTCATGGATCACATTAAACTATTCCAAGTTATTGAGTCCCATTACGTACAAAAAGAAGCACAATATGACAATATATACTATAACAATAGTACTTTAATCACCGATGAAATGAAACTTGAACAGGATAATCACCTTCGAGATAAAAGTTGTGGGAGAGAGATTAAAGAAAATTGCAAAAAGAAGCTATTCAACATGAGAATGTGCATTTGACCTGCAAAAAGTATTGTTATGTCCTTATGGTCAAGTTTTTTATTATTTAAGTTCCTTTTATTATTCTCAAAGATTGGCCAATCATAATTTTACAATAACTAAACTAGATAATCTGAAAACTTTGTGCTATTTTTGGAGCGAAGACAAATGTTTAAAAGGATCTTGTGAAGTGGCAACATGTTTATAAAAGTTTATTGAGAAACGTTCTGCAGAAGGGATTGACGAATTGTATCTGTTCTGTGATAGGTGTGGTGGCCAGAACAACAACAGGATTATATATATCATGATCTCAGACATATTGTTTAGATGCAACGTAAAATGCATAAACTTAATATATGTGGTTTCAGGACATTGGCATAGCGATGATGATGATAGTCATTGAACAGATGGCTAGACATAAAACTATCTATACATCGACCGAACGGGAAGCAGTCATTCAGTGTGGCTTTAGGAAAAAAGAATGCTTCCTTGAAGTCCTAGAGTATAAAGATATAATCGATTTTAAGAATGTATCTGCATTTCCTGAATTCAAAACAGTAATGATGGGCAAAACCGAGGAGGAGATGACCGAAGAACAAATCAATCAGCAGAAGATGTTACATGAGTCTATCGGAATGTGAAAAAGAAAAGCAACAAAGGTGTATTAGTCAGAGATTATGCAGGTTAAATTTGAAAAGGCATATCCAGAAACGATGTTTTTTAAATTGAGTATTTCCAAGTAAATCCTGATTGACACTTAGATTATTAACTAATGTTTACGTTCTAAATATTTTATACTTGTATTCATACTTCTTTATCTATCAATGCTATGCTTACTTTTATACTGGAATGAGTCACTTGACTTTTTCACTCATAATACTGCTACCAAGCTGAGGAATTGCTTTCTTTCTTGCCACAAAACCGGTCCAAAATGTTTTTTTAACTGTATTATTTCATTGTTTATTATTCATTAGATTTTTAATATATATATCAAATTATGTCTCACTATTCAAATTTTCAATTAATTCAAATTATTCAAATAAATTCTAATTGTAACATTTTGACATGTATGGGTGTCCACAAAATTATGTAAAAAACCTGAATCCAGTATATAAAAATCATGTAACATGTCAAGAGTATAATAGACTTTTTGTGGACAACCAATAGATTATAGTATTTAAAAAATTCAACCCCGATATTTCGTACTCCCACGGGACCAATGAAATAGTTCGAAAAATCGAAGTATTCAGATAAAAGGGTCGAATTAACTAACTAATTAATTAACTAAGGGCTAATAAAAATGATGTTGACACCGGCAAAGACATTGTGAAATTGCCTCTTTTATATTAGCTATTAGCTGTACTCTGGTTGCTTATATTCTTACTTGTGTTTTATTTTACAATTTTATTAAAGTTATAATATTTATAATACAGCCCGGAACTGTCTATTCTTCTGTAATTCATAGCAAAAGATTATGGGTGTTTAATGAACCATAAATTCATGGCATAATATGTTCCCGATTTAGCCCCCATGAGGGTTTAAAGTAAACACGAAATTTGAGTGTGTGTGGGGGGGGGGGGGGGGTGGCTAATAAAAAAATTTAGATTCAATGATGGGGGCTTATTTGAGGGGGGAGGGCATTTCGAGGATTTACGGTAAGATCTATGGCCGTTAACCCAAGCACATGTGGGTGTGCAGGGCAATTATCGACAATAAATGCTACTTTACGATTCTGAGCTGGGAACTTTCGATCCAACTGCTTGATCCAGATCTCAGAGTCCCTCCAACGTTTTGTTTGTGCCTTGTACATACAGGGTAAGCACTTCACGTTCTTGAAACATCTCGGATTTGTGGCTTTTCCGATGACAAGTAGTGGTAGTTTTTTACCTGCAGCACTCACCACACTCATTCCAGTGAGTCTGACTTTGCTGTGTTTACCACCAGTGCATTTTTCACCTTTCAATTCAAGAGTTTTGTTTGGTAGTGCTTGGAAGAAAAGACCAAATTCGTCAGCGTTAAAGGTATCTTGCAATTCGTACCTTGATAGTATCGTTGGTAGGTGCGTTTCCTTTCACATCTCTGGTGTGCATGATTTTGCTTCACCTAACACCATCTTAAATGTGACAACATTCCGTGCCTTCCCTTCCGTGTCAACCCATCGATTCCATGCTTTAAAATCATCTAATACCAAGTGTCTTTGCTAAATCACTTGCTTTCTCTTGAAGGACTAGTCCACTCACAGGTATGTTATTCGATCTTGCAGACATAAACCACTTAAAACAGCTTTGTCCAAGTTCTCATGTTTCCCTGCTTTGACATTCTTTCTTTTCAAGCTAATTGTTTCGGAGGAAAATGCGGCCATTATCTTCTCTTTATTTGCAGGTAAAAGCCAAGTGGAAATAGTGTTTCTTGGCACAATATACTTTTGAGCTACTAATGACATAGGCTGCCAACTTTCTATTTCTTGTAGCGCCTTGAATTTGTCTTTAATGGAAGTTCTTTTTTTCTTTTGCGACGTGGATATCTTTTTTTCGTTATAAAATTGAATGCATGCATTTGGTAGAACTTGAAACTTTGGACTTTTCAAAACGTTCGAATTTCGTGACAATACGTTTAAGGGGTCGACATGGGTTATTCCTTATTTCAAAAAGAATTGCCAATTGTGCTTGTGCAGGAATATGAAATAAGCTTCTTTGTGATGGGCTACCATGAGTATGGCGAGACATGGACTCCCATCGTCGGAGACGTCTTACAATGCCAAATAGAGCCAGACAATGCTGTAGATAAATATGCAATAGCAGTGATAAGGATAGACTTGTTGGGCACTTGATGAAAGGGAAAAGCGGGAAGTCTGCTAAAACTGTGATCTTTTTTCTGAGAGCAGATGTTTGCAATATGGCAACAGTGAAAAAAAAATGGGAAGGCTGTGAACAAAGGGAAAGGAAAGGGAATGGAAGTCCCCTGCACAATTACATTCACTGGTAGTAAGCAAATGTTAAGCAAACTTAAAGAACTTTTGTAAATAGTGATATTTAATAGAGTAAAAAACTTTTTTTCTAATACATGTGTTATTTTATCATTTTCCAGAATTCTGAATAAATAAAAGTTCGAAATATCGAGGGTATTCATTCGAAGGGACCCTAATTTTAAATTAAGGTTTGGAAAATCGGAAAATATTTTTAGATTCTTATTTTTATTTTAAAAATCTTAAAATCTTATTAGTAATAGGAAAATATTATCTTCTGTGTCCAAAAAAAAATTTTTTTGATGAAAAATGTGTTTGGAAATCCCAATTCTCCACAATGGCATCTATTTTTATGCTCCAATGATTCGCCCACTTAATTTTTGTAGTTAGCGAAATCACTTTGTGTAAATTTTACCTGCGCGTAATTAAAAAACCATGTTGTCGATTATTACGTATAAAAATTAATCACACTTGTTACTCACGTGTTACTTGTTAATCACGTGTTACTTGGACTTTATTGTTGTCACATGATGTGCCAGGACTTTGTATAAAAGAGAAGACTTTGTAATTAAATGTGCAAAATTCACAAATGAATTCACATGTGCAGAAAGCGGCCTAGGTTGTATTTATTTTTATATGTATTTGATGTTATACGAGATTTTATACACAATTTGTTGTTTTTGAAAACAGTTTTTATACCAAAACGTTAATTTAATTCGATTAGGAAATTGCAATTAATATGTTATCTCTGTCTCAATTAGTTGGCATGTTCCTTTAACCATCAAAATAATCATGTTTGCTCGAACAAAGTAATGGGAATCAAAAGTGTTCTGCAGTAGACAAAAAATAACAAAATCAATTATATTTACAGCATGTATTAGCTAGACATCTGTTATATACCTAGGCTGTTTTTTAGCCTAAAGGTGGTTCTGGTATTACATATTTATTTTGTAATTGAAAATGAATCACATTACAAACAACAAAGGTGGGAGGAAACTATGCTATAATGGATACATGTATACCGTTAAAGCTGCATCGAATACTTCAGTTCGATCGCAATGTTCACAAAAGACAGCTTTCCGTCGCAACGGGCTTTTGAGGGTTCATATCAATGATCCTGAGTTAATTTTATCAAACACCTCACAGGCATGCTGGTAGCAATGTTGATATAAATGTAGCAGAAGCAAAACAAGATATAGCACGTATAGCACGACCCGGTCAGAATGTTGTTCTTCGAAATATTCTACCTCTTTTTCCACCTTAAGTTTGGAATGTAAACCGGGCAACAAGAGAAGATGGAGCACGTACCAACAACTTGGAACAGCTCCTTCAATAAAATCATTGGTCACCATAATGCTACCATCTGGGCATGCATTGGAGGAATTCAAAAAGACTGCATGACATCATGTCTTGCTTTGAAAAACTCCCAAATAGGTATCCCCCTAGAGAAAAGGGTCCATAAGAAGACAGGAATTGCAAAGTCGTCTTAAATTATTATGCAATAGACTCAATGACGAAAACATTGAAGAAGCCCAATTTTTAAGAGGTATTGGGCATAACATTAGATATATGATTTAAAAACCGATGTAATCTAGTACATGGATAAAATATAGTACTGAATCAAGAGCTTTTAATAGTTTATGGCTTCGTGGGTTTGAACCATTAATACAAAAAATAAAAACTACATTTTTATGATATTGTTTATAGGCCGCTAAAATATTGTTTTACCAAAAAGTACTATTTTGGGGTGTTTTGTCTCGGGAAGTTTTGTCTCAGGGTTTTTTGTCTTGGGGCGTTTTGTCTGGGGGCGTTTTGTCTGTACACCTTTGATAACATTACCATTAATCTTTAAAGCAGGTAAATTAAGCAAGCATTTTGTTTGGGATTTTTTATGAAAAAGAATAAATTTTGTTTTGTTAGAATTTAAAGATAATTTATTTAATTGAAACCAGGTATTTACGTTAATTAATTCTTTGTTAGTGTTTTCAAAGAGAATATTGATATCATTATGCGAAGAGAAAAGGCTAGTATCATCAGCAAACAAATGGTATCTAAGGAAATTAATTTTGGGAAATCATTTACAAATATAAAAAAAGAGTGGCCCTAAAATAGACCCTTGAGGTACTCCATACAATATGGTTCTCAATTCTGTGATGCTTTTACTAGTTGATATAAATTGCTTTCTATTACAAAGATAGCTTTTAAACCAATCTAAATAGTACGTATTATTTATTATATAAAAGGAATTTTTTTTCAATAAAATAACATGATTGACAGTATCAAAAGCTTGATAAATCGACAAAAACTCCAATTTTGTTTTTACTTTTATCAAAGGATTTTAGAATTTGATTATTCAGTACTAAAATAGTTGTAAATTTGTTGAATGACATTTTTGGAATCCAACTTGTTTTTCATAAATAATTTTGTTTTTTATACAGTGAAAGTGCAGTCTGTTGAACCTAATTTTAGAAAAGCAAGGCAACACAGAAATGGGTCTGTAATTGGTAACACTATCTTTGCGGCCTGCTTTAAAAATAGGGGTAATCTTAGCAATTTTTAATTGATCAGGAAAGATTTCAAAGAAAAATTAAATAAGAATTTAATCGGTTTAGATATTGTGTCAAAAACAATTTTAACAATGTTTGAATTTATGTCGTTAAAACCAGAACTTTTATTTAACTTTAGGAAGTCCACAGTGCTTTTTAACTCTTGACAATAATTTAAAACTTCGTAATTTCCTGATAAATACTTTCATCATAGTTTTGGTATAGAAGCGGCCAGCCGAGGACCAATGTGAACAAAGTAATAACATAAGTAATTATTAGATGCTGAAGCAATTTGGATATGTTCATTTATTTCAATTCCATCAACAATAATTCGGTGTACAGACGTTTTGAAACTGCCGTTCCGAAACTGGCCGTTTCGAAATTGACGATTCGAAACAAAATTGTTTTACGTTTTATAACCTTTTATTAATTTTCGAAATAATTTTGTTCTTCGTTTTTTTAAATTCTTTTAATGTTCGAAACAATTGTGTTTTACGTTTTTTAAACTTCCATTAACGTTTTTAAAATTCGCAAATTCGAGTCACGAATCAATCAAGTGTTTTATCTTCGAACGTTACACGGTTGCCGGCCCCGCGATATGCATTTAAAATATTTCCGCACTTTCATGTGACGGAGCTTGTGTGTATTTGTTCAATATAAATTTTGTGATGACCTTTCTGATATGAATGATTAGTAAATGAAATTTTAAGTATTGAAATCCAGAGACACGATGGCAGAAAGAAACGCTCTATTATCTATTTTATTTCTTATAGACCTCCAAACAAACCGTCGAAATCTATTTATTCATTTAGTGAGGTGGATAGCACAATATTACTTCAAATGGTGATAAAAGCATGAAACTTTCCGTAAATGTTCTAAATTATATTTAGAATTTTTTTTTGACAGACACGCCATTTACAGTCACGTCACTGCTGACGTCAGCACCTTTTTGGCAATTTTTTGTTTTCATCAAATAATGAAAAGTTATACATTTTTGAAAAGGTATTTATCTATTGAACAAATAGTTTGCTTAGGTCATTTAAAAAATAGTTACCAATGAGAAGTTATTGGGCCTTAAAGTTCAAAATGATGACGTCATCAAAAACGCAAAAAAAATATTATGATATACCGCTGGATAGACAATTTTATGCTAAATAAATATAAATATAGAATAACAAATATAAATAAAGAAAATCTCATTAAAACGTTCAAAATTATACAATATACAAAGAAAATCATAGAATAGACAACTAACTATGATAAACTCAAACTTTAATAAAGATCAATTGGCAATCAGTACAGCTCAAATCAGATTTCTTGCACTGACACCGTTTCCCACATGTTTTCTTACAACTATATTTGATAAGTTCTTTGCATGCCTTGCTGACTTCAGGCTGTGTCATCCAGAGGGTTTAATCGTATTTCCATCTTGCGTCCACCCCCATTTCTGGTAATCCTTGAAATGGATGTTTCTTTTTGTCGCAATGTACCAAATACTAAATATAAAAGAAAAGATGAGATATAAATTGCTTCGGTAAATAAAGTTTCAGCGATCTCATTAAAAAAATTACAAGAACCATATCATACCTGCTCCGCAACATTGCTCGCTTAACGTGAAGTTTTAAGCAATTCTTTGTCGGAGGTAATGATTCGACAGATCGTTGTTTTTTTGTAAACAAAATCCTTCGACATTGGTTTACTTCGGTGCACGGACTTGTTCGATCGTATAGCATTACCACAAATCTTTGTTTGTGATCAAAGTCTTTATCGCTCAGTTCATTGTTATCAGACAGGCTAAAAATCAACAATAATTTTGATGCACCTAAAACGTGCTCTTTAGAACACCCCGCGTTTAAGATTTGCAGTGAAGAAAAATCTCGATTCTATCCTATTGTTATTTAACTCGATTTCAAAACTTTCAGCAACGAAATAGCTTTTTATTGGATTATGGTCGATTAAGTCTCTCATAAGCCTTCGTTATGGAAAGCTCCATTCTCTGGATGGAAATAAGCCTGCTACTCTACTTGAGTACTTTTTATCATTTGGGCGTCTCATAGCGAATGGTAATTATGCTGATATATTTGAAAAATATGATAATACAAACCTGACAAAAGTTTCAGTAACTTCTTTAAACGATTCCCAAACATTCCATGCAGTTACTTTGCCTCTGCCACCAAACATGGAAACAGTGTCACATCCTGTTAAAGCAAACATTGCTCTACATTTCTTTTCTGATAAATTCTTTGCATATGTGTGGATGGGAAGGAATCTTTTGTTCTTTCCAACACCAAATTCAATTCAAAGTTCATCCAAATTCAATGAGAAAAAAATGGTAAAGTGAAATTATCACATTGGTGTCCACAGTGTTCAATTCTGTTTTATTCAAATCATTCTTCATGAAAATGCTGAAGTTCTTCAATACTGGTGAATTCTCTCGAACCGAAACTCGAATTCCTCGGTTTTCTCTTGCCTGAAGCTTCAAGCTGCCATCTTTGTAAATGTCAAAAACAGTGTCTAATCTTGATACATGAGGGCCAATATGGAAAAGTGTTTCTTTAGCTCTTCACAGTAGTCGCCAAACATCAAAGCAGCCCTTGGTGAATGTATATTAACAAATGCTGCTCCATCAATCACCTTCATATCAACATTCGGGACCGTTTTCGACGAATCACCGTAGCTTTCAAGGCATGTCAGAAAGTCTGATTTTCCGTTGCATTTCCTCAATCGTCCGTGTTCTAACAAAGACACTGGATACGCATGATTTTCGCGGGCAAAAAAACTGTCCAAATCACCCTCTCTTGACTGGCATGCAATGAACAGATTAGAGTGCAATCGACGATCAGATTTCAAGTTGATTATATTATTTTTGGATTTTGAAGTTACCATAGTATTTTTAGTCCGGAAGAGAGCAAGTTTGTTTTCAGATATTTTTTTTATTATTATTATTGTTGTTATTGCTTAGAACAAGGCCTTAAAGGCCGCTTGAGTGTAAAGAGCTAGAAAAGTTACAGGGAAAGTTACGCAGTTTTCAGATATCGATGAACGTTTGATTTCAACAGTTGAAGGCTATAGACCGATGGAAAGCATGTAGAAGGAAGAGAGTTCCAAAGTCTGGATGTTCGCGGGAAAAAACTTCTTATAGAAATCCCTGTGACAGTTTGGAATGCAAACAGTCCATTGATGAGAAGATGACGAAAACCTAGTTGTACGGTGAAAATTCTGGGAGAAGGTGTAAGAGATGATAGTTCGCTTAAACAACGTCCATAAAAAAACTTGAAAGAGAAGCTACGTTTCGCCGGTGTGATAGGGAGTCCAGTTTCGAAGATAAGTTTGCGCCGATTGCGTTGCAAACACGCCTAGACCAGGTGAATTTTGAGCAAGGTGCCACCTTTTGAGGGAGAAATTCTAATTATGTTCAAGAGTTAGGTACATCATTGGAGTTTACAAAAATCGGTGGTGGAGGTTCTGGGCAGGTGGCAATCAAAGGTTACAGTCCCCAACGAAGCCCCATTTGATATCTGCCCCTAGGAAAAAGGAACATTCAATAACTTTGTTAATATTCCTGTTATATGCATGAAACTTTCCACGATTGTTGTACATGTACACCAACACTGGAAGAAAATGGCATTAAAAAATTTGAGTTGAAAACTGTATATCTTTGCTGACGTCAGCATTTTTGTTGAACAAATGCGTTTTTGCTTATTTCCCGTCATTCATATTCATTATTTACTGTCTTAAAACTTACTTAGTCAATTTATTTATTTATTTTATATATATATATATATATTACGGTGTCACTACTTTGTTCAGCTTTAAGCTATTGAGTGGCACCAACCATATATCTGTACTTATTTATTATTTTTTTAAAGATATTTTTGTGAGAAAAGGTTATGAGATTATGCACAAAGTTTTTGAGGTTCAGATTCAAGAATATTTCTCAATTCCATACAGCGAGGGTTGGAAGATGAAAATGTGTCTATTACATTATTGATGTCAATATCAACATCACGATGTATATGCATTAGGGCAATGCCATTGAGTCTATCATCTCCCATGGTACTTTGCAAGTATGTTTTCAATCTACGCAAAGCAGACACTGACCTCTCACTTGTACAAGTGGTGACAGGCATAGTCCCAAGAATTTGCAAGGCAGTAAATATGTTAGGAAACATATGACTATCACATTTCAGCAATGCACTTTAGACATTATCTGGAACATCAACATGGTTTTCCTTCCAAAAACATTCCCACATATCAACCTCAGCATAAACATTGCTTGGATTAGGAAGATCATCAATATACATGTCACAAAAGGCTTTAAACTTGTTTCTCCATTCTTGTAAATTGGAAAGAACATAATCTGGAATAATAGCAAAACTATCCAGAGCTGTTAAGTTTTGAAAAGTAAACCTTGTGTTTAACTGGACTAAAATATGGTCCAAAAAAGGAATTGAGCATACTGTGCGGTAGTAATCAGTTGCATTATTGGCACCTACATTTTCTCTGTTATGTTGACGCCCACATGTTCTAGGTTTGTTTGGTTCAGTGCCAACAGTTATAGCTAAGTGTGTTGCTTCCTGAAACCATTCATCATGACATATCTCAATACTGTATCTTATGTTCCTTAGTGTAATGGCCGCATACACCCCAAAAGTTTTCTAACGACAACCAGTGCGACAATCAAATTGAATGAAGCACATAAAACAGAATAACCGGCTGCATCCCCTCTGGATTTGTAATTCCATGTTATGTCATCTTTTATGTGATTCAACGAGGCCATAATGGCAGGAAATAACTCAATGAAAGCTTCAAGACCATTAATTCTTTCCACCCAACGAGTCCTACAAACATTAATTGTTTTAGTGTATGAAGAGGTTGAGCACAATTCTGGGATTTTCTTTTTTAACAGGTCTAATCTTTTAGGAGAATTATTAAAAAAATCTGAAACAATCCTTATTTGATCCATCATATTTTGAACTATTTTTATTTCGTGATTTAGCAACACAAAGATTAAGTTGATGAGAATGACAGTGAACATAAAATGCTTTGGGGTAGTCGTTTAAAATCAAAGATGAAACACCTCTAAGACGTCCAGACATATTTCCTGCACCTTGCCCTCTACAATATGACATATTCAATCCAACTTCCCTGATTGTTTGTTTTATTTTCTGCGACAGGGCATTTCCTGTAAGACCACTATCACAAACAGCAAATTTAATGAAAACCTCTCGCACATTTCTGTCTTAATCTACAAGCCGAACAACCACAGGCATTTGTTCTTTTTGACTGACGTCAGAGGCTTCATCAGCATGTACAGCAAAAAATGTAGATGATTTTATTTTTGTAACCCGATGAGTTAAAACAGCATTACCACAAATTGAAATAAGCTCATTCTGTATAGTTTTTGATCATCTCAAGACGCATATCATTAAGTTGAATGTTGATAGGAACTAGTTTATTATCCATCGCATTCTTAAAATTAAGACTTCCATTGAATATTTATGAATTGTAGAGCAGTCGTTATGGCTTTGACATCTATTAATAGCAACAGGCCATGTTCGAAAAGGAATTTTATAAAAATTCAACAGCTTATTACCCTTGGAAATTGACAATGACTTCCCAAACAAGGTACAACTTAAACATAAGATTCCATCATAACGTTTAGAATAACAAAGCCATGGATACCTTTCTAGCCACGTAGGATTAAATTTCCGGCCATTCGTTTTTGGAAAATTTTCAGTTGGTGATGTGAACCCAAACATTTTTTATTAGATCACGTTTTTCTGTGTTGCTTATGCCTTTTAACAAATATAATCCAAGATCATACTTATCACAACTATCCACCGACACAATTGGCTGTAAGTTAAAAGAATTTTCATTTCTTGATCCATTTGAAAGTTTAAAAGCAACAGTTGAAGAGTTAGTGGAATCTTCTGAACTTTTTGTGTTTAACTGACGAGAACTCAAGGGATCATTTTCTGGATCAATATTTAAAGTTTCCAAATATTTTCCAACTGTTTCCAAATATTTTATTAAGTATATATATATATATATATATATATATATATATATATATATATATATATATATATATATATATATATATATATATATACTTAATAAAATATTTGGAAACAGTAATATTACGTAATTAGCGTCATTACTTAATAGAATATCAGCAATAATTTATAAACATGTAAATATTAATATTTAAATAAAGATTCGTACATTTAAAAGATTTGACATTACACATATTAATGAAGACCAAGTGCCCGGCTTTAGAATATGAATGGCTTCACTCCTTACAGCATCAACTTTAAAGTTATATTTTGCATATTCATCAAAGGAAACATTTGATATTCCACAGGTAAATGCTGATCCTTCTGATTTAAAAACCCCACTTAAGACACTATTGCGAAACAAGCTGTGATTTGCATAGAAGGAATGATTTAAATAAAGCTCTATTGCACAAAGATTTCGCAACGTGGCACTCATTGAAATATATCCAACCAATCCCATTGAAACAGATGAAAAGAAACAATTTCCATCCATCGGAACACTGAAAAATGTTAGAAAACTAGTAATTAAGAAAAATTAAGTGTGTAAACAGATTTTTAAAAATAATACGATAAGGAGTATATTGTTTTATAACTAAACACCCGCCTAATAAGGATAGGGCTTATGAGAGATTACTAAGATTAAACATTCATGCAGATGGGCAACATCACAACTTTCCTGAAACTACAGATTTCTGTGTATATCTCTGTCTGAGAGGTAAAGATTCGAAAAAACTTTGTAACTAAATTTCAAACAGAAAAGATTTACCTTAAAGGAACATACTCATCCAAGAAATTCATTGATTCTCCATTTTCAAATAAAAATTTCCGAAGAGATTCTACTGTGGGGTCTGGTGCTCTATTATAAATCTCTCCCTCATCCTTTAAGTGGCATAAATAAAATACACCACAGTGGTTGTGAAAACAACCGTTTTTCCAATGCTTTGAAGTGTTCATTCTTTGTTCTTTAATGAAAATCTCATTTTTATTGTTAATCGCTTGGTTAAGATCCATGATAAACCAAGAAGAGAAAGGTTGCGATCTGATGATCATAAACTAAAACATTTTGCAACAGTAAACAAACGAATGACTTTTAGAATTAAGAAATTAACCCCCTAGATTAACTAACATTGCAATTGAACATGGGGGGGGGGGGGTTCAAATTAAATAGATATAGAGTTCGAAAAATAGTTTTGCAACAGTGAACTCGCCAATGACTTTTAGCTTTTACGATGTATCCCCCTAAAATATCAAAAAGAAACCAGAAATCAGGGGGTGAAATTTGTTATTTTATATTATATCTTTTAACACTAACTGTTGCAAAATGCTAATGTTTTGTTGCAACTCGTTCATTCAAACAATAATAAATGTAATTTTGACTTAGCATACTCGGACATCACGGTTTCAAACGGAAATTGAACCCGCTCTGTATGTCGCAAATATATTTTTATTAATATAAATTATTATTAATTTGCAAAATAGCGAGACGTTCTTTAACCCTTAAATGCCCAAGTCGACGTGTAGTGGTGTAAAAATTCTGATATTTCGCCAATATTATCCTTTATGAGTGTACATTTCTGTTCAATTGATGATTTTTGTAAAAAAGTGCTGACAATGCGACTTTTCAATTGTAGCATATATGATACAATGGGTTACAGAACGTAAATTTTGAAAGTATAAAAATTTTTCCAGATTTTTTTTAACACTTTACTATGAAGGTTTTGGTATGCTATTATTGTGCTATTCTCGAAAAGCTTAAACTGGACAAAAAATCGATATTCATTTGATCCTGAAACAAAAAGAATAAAACATAAAAGCAGTTTCAGGAAGAAGTTATACTTCAAAGGCTGTTATATTTTCAAAAGAATACAACGTTTTAAACAGAAAATTCAAAAAGTAATGAAAACCCTGAAAGCAATTTCTGTCCTTGTTAATACAGAGCCAAACATTGCATTTTTTACAGCTCATGTAGGTAAAGTTATTTTTACAAAAAGAGCAGCGCTGCCTCTTTTCATTCCATATTGGCATGTGATCGTAACCATCTCTACGAATATCCTGTGTTGGAGTTCCTTGGACTCGAGCAGATTTTCTTTTGGGCTGGTTTAGCATTTCATCTAAAGATGGTTTACCAATTTTTCTAGCCGTCCGTGTTAAACTCTCTGCAATCTTGGCCAAGAATCGTTTCAATTGCATAAATTTCGCCTCAGGTTTTGTAATCTTTAGATCACGTCGATATAGGAACCATGCATTTACTGCAGCAATCTTAATGCTATGAAGCCAAATGTAGATATACCATCTTCTTGTTCTTATATTTGGCTTGTATAACAAACACATCATGTCAAGTTTATCGATGCCTCCCATGTATTGGTTGTAGACATAAACAATGTGAGGTTGTGGTACATTTACATGATTCACGGTCGTATCTACGCACAGTATGCTACATAAGAAGATACCAAATTGACAGCTTTATTGTCAAACCAGCGGAGCACAATAATACCAGATTTGATGTCTAACCGGTGGTCAAACAATCCTCTCCCCTGTTTTTTTCAAATCTTTTTCTACCAGTAAAGGGCATTGTTTCATTCGAGGAGCTCTGATAGTACCAACATAGAAGATACTGTGTTGTTTCAATTCCAGTACTAACGCTAAACTTGTAAAAAAGTTGTCTGCAAAGACTTTGAAGTTATGACCATAAGGCAATGTGGAAACCATTTCAAGGACAATGTTAGAGCTGATATCTAGAGCACTGGCATTCTTTGATTGATTTGACTTTCCTTGATAAACATCAAAGTCATACAGGTAACCAGAAATCCCACTCCTTCCCCAAAGTTTAAAACCCCACTTGTGAGGCTTGTTAGGCATGTACTGTCATAGAAGTGACTTCCCTTTGAATGCCACCATAATATCATCTACTGCATGGTGTTCTTCTGGTGATACTTGTTCAAAATTTTGATGCAAGTTGTGTATCCATGGTCGCAGTTTCCACAAGCGGTCATTTGTTTTCACATCATCAGATACCTCAAGTTTGTTAACAAAATGAACATTACGCAAGATATTTTCAAACCTATTTCTTGCCATGACAGAAGATACACCAGTATTTGTCATGAAAGTTTCCCAGTATGATCTTTGAAATGGTAATTTCACCAGACCCATGCGGAAATAAATGCCAAGAAATAACTCAAGCTCTTTACCGGTTATTGCCAAATTAGTCCCATTAGACTGCAAACTGTAAATATTTGTTTGCTTTGCAACATCATCAATCATATCGTTTGTCACAAAGAACTTAAAATATTCATATGGTGTAGCGTTTTTATATGGATCTGGTTTCATGTCGAGCTCCTTGAATTTTGAATCAATGTCCGGCATATCCTTTTTCCTCCAACTCCAGTCATGAGTAACAGATGTATGTCCGGCATATCCTTTTTCCTCCAACTCCAGTCATGAGTAACAGATGTACGATCATTTGTGGCCCTTGATCCATTTGATGTGTTTTTAAATGCTTTACTAGCCAATGTTTCATCGTCACTAGATTGAAAATCATCATCAGCACTTTCCTCAATAGGATCACCAACATCATCATTGATCACTTTTCCAGAGGGAATTTCATCAGGCTCCATCTCAAAGTCACTGTCATTTTCATATTATAAACATCTTTCAAGTCACTTTCACCATCAAAAATATAATTCAAAACATCATCTACAGTTATTTTCTTATCATTATCCATCTAAAAAGGTTGATGAATGCAATAAACAAATGACAATAATATGCACATATTTTGACAAAAGGCCCACTGTAGCAGATTTGCTACAAAGAAATAATCAGCTCGAAAAAATAATGTAAAAGTGTTTATTTCAACTAATACTGATAAAAAATGTTTTCTCAGACATCCTTTTTAATAAAAAACCGAAAGCAGAAAGAAGTTTGATGATCTAGTTCAAGAAAAATAACAATTATTTCGACTGGAATGTTCAGCGCATTTGGTCGCCCCATCTTCCAACTTTCAAATGTGTATTCTTAATAATCAACGCGAATGTAAATAATCAAACTTTACGGAACCGATAGAGCGTGTATCATATTTGCCACAATGGGCATTTTTGCATTAATGCTCTTTTTATGTAAATTTACAGGACTGGATAATTGATGTAGCATATTTGCTACCTGGGGCATTTAAGGGTTAAGTTTTGATTAATAATCCAGTAATTTTAATCGGATTGATAGAAAAAATCAATTTTGTGGAAAAGTCTTCCAACAGTTGCTACAGTCTAGATCCGCCCCTGACACATCATGCAGACTCAACTCTAAACAACATTGCAAAAACTAATCATTGAGGCCGAATATTTTATTTTTATATTATCTTACAACTTATTATTTTATTTCCCTAGCTAGCGAAATATATATATAGAAATTGCGCATTTTGAAATCAAGATGATATTTTTTAATTATAAAGTAAGCCGGAGAGACTTATTTGAGGCATTCAATAAGAATACTATAACAGGTTTTCTGGGAATGAACAGAACAAGTAAGAGTAAGTAAGTAAAATCATTGCACTATCTTAATCTGGTCAATATAAGAATACAAATTTAAAAAAAACAAACAACAAACAAACCAAAAATCCGCCATTTTTTAATAATATTCTGAGAAAATATCGATATGTGCGATTATACTAGTGGTAACCGATGCACATCGATACAGCTCTTATACATAAAAACACACATAAGCTGGACTCGATGGAGCATCGAATTTAATTTTTGCCGTGTTCCGACAGACATCGGTTACACTTAACAGAAACGGGTAAAATGCTTGTCCTGCTCAAAAAAATAAAATAAAAAACTAGAATGAATAAAAGTGTCAGTGTTGGATAAAAGGGAAGAAGAAGTGTTAGAAGCCATGGGTAGAGAATAGAGTTGTGAAGATTCGGAAAGTTGTCGATAGCGATAAATGGTTGCACGTGAGTGGTGTTGAGAATCCTGCTGATTTTCCGACATGCCCTTTTGAATTGTTTTCAGAATCTTGGAAGAATGGGCCGGAGTTTCTTTTACATTCCTCTATTGAATTTAAATTTTTTGAAGCCGAAAATAAGTCTTTGTGGGAGGGAGTGAAAAAAGAGGAGAAAAGAAGTGTTGTCGAATCGTTTACTCTAGCTTCTATTGTTGAAATTAAAAACCAAAAATCTTTGTTCAACATAATAGAGATTGCTCGCTATGGCTCTTTTAAAAGGTTAACAATCTCAAAAGCCGGTTAAACAAAGAAACATGTGTTACGAACGATGTATTGTCCGTTGAGGAATGTCAAAATGCTTTAACAAAGCTTATTTTACAAGATCAAGTTGAAATCAAAAAGAGCAAAAACTTTGAAAAGGTCAAGAAGTCGCTAAAGCTATTTGAAGACATAGGAGTTTTGCGACTACGTGGACGTTTTTCAAATGCTAATCTAACATACGAAAACAAGTATCCTACACTTCTTCGCGGCAAAATTCAATTAACTGAATTAATCATCCGTGACGCGCATGAAGAAACGCTCCATCATGGGGTGGAAACAACGCTTTCACGTATACGGGAGAAGTATTGGATAACAAAAGGAAGAAAAACTGTGCAGAATGTGATTCGACGATGTGTTTTGTGCAAACGATTCAATGCGAGAACTTTTCTTCCCCCTCCTACGCCAGATCTACCATCATTTCGACTGAACTGTGACTTTGCTTTTCAACATACCGGATTAGACTTCGCTGGCCCATTGTATATAAAGGAAAATTGTTGTAAAGACTCTTCTCTTAAGGTTTATATTTTGCTACTCACTTGCGCGACTAGTAGAGCGTTGCATCTCGAATTAGTGCCTGATTTGGGTAATGAATCGTTTTTGCGTGCTGTTACTCGATTTTTTGCCAGGAAAGAATATCCTGATTTGGTCGTCCATGACAATGCCAAAACATTTCGCTCCAAAGAAGTCAGACATTTTTTTGTATCTAAAGGTGTGAATCAAGAGTTCATTTTGGCTTCTGCCCCGCCCCATGGTGGGGTGGGTTTTACGAGAGACTCGTCCGTAATGTCAAATCCACGTTACGAAAAATCTTGGGAAAAGCGTTACTGAGTTATGAAGAACTTTTAACTGTCCTATGTGAAGTTGAGGGCACAATCAACTCTCGTCCTCTAACGTATCTAAACGAAGACGATTTGGATTCGCCTCTTACTCCGTTTCATCTGATATATGGGAGATATATTCTTTCAAAGAACAACCAAAGTGGACGTGCGAAATGGGACACTTCTCAACCTTCAAAGCGTGTCAAATATCTCTCAACACTGATCGAACATTTTTGGAAACGTTTTTATACATGTTATCTTGGTGATTTGAAGCAAACGAATCTTCATCGCAAGGGAGCTGTATGTGCTGGTCATCAATTATCTGTTGGTGATATCGTGTTGCTAAAAGAAGAATCGCTGCCTCGTAATCGTTGGCGATTGGGTCGTGTCGAGAAACTAGTGGTTGGTCGTGATGGACATTGTCGCGGTGCCAGACTTACAACATCTTCCAAAGCTGGTCAACGAACATCGTGTAGTCGTCCGTTGCAGAAGTTGGTTCCATTGATTCAGCCCATTTCAGAATCTAAAGAAAGTTGCGCGCGAAACGAATCCGTAGGTGGTAGTGAGTTTAGCCTAGGGAATACAAAATCCAAGAGGAAAGCTGCATTTGCTGGCCAAGAACTGAGACGTTTACGTGAAAAATTTGCATGAAGCAAATTTTAGGGGGAGTGTAAAAAAAGAAGTTTCTAGAACATTATATGATTGACGTTTTCTATATAAGGAATTTTGTGAGCCATTATGTTTTCGGGTCACGTGTTATATAGGCCTCGTGGCCTCAGTTGTAAAGGTTTTTTTTTGTAGTCAGATTTTAAAAGGAGTTGTGTTTCAGACGCCAAAGGTGTAACATATAACAAGCGAAATCAATGTTTTATTATTGTTCCTGAGATCATCTCCGACCTTTCTAAGAACCAAAAGAGAGTACTATCCTGGTTTTTATAATGTGCATGAGAAACCTCTTCGTCATAAATAATTATACAAAGAAACTTGTTGAAAATTTTATATCAAGATATATATAGCACTCTTGAAAATAAACAAGACGACTTACCATTACTGTTGGAAATGACAGACCTCCTAGGGCGAAAACTCCTAGGACAAAACCCCTCATAATCTCTTCAACATTACAAACAACTCAGATAATGAAGTTTAAAATATTGCGTTTGCTTTAAAAATTGGTAGGTTTACTAATTAGAGAATGCTGATTTCAAATCAAGTACCAGAATTTGGATATTTTCACCCCTAATACCTTATTTGGACCCAAAAGTTTAAAATATTCTGTTTGCTTTGAAAATTGGTAGGTTTGCTAATTAAATGATGCTGATTTCAGACCAAGTACTAGAATTTGGATATTTTCACCCCTAATACCTTATCTGGGCAAATTTGGGCCCAAGTTTAAATTGTTTTTGCTTCGAAAATTTGTAGGTTTGCTAAATAAATGATGCTGATATCAGACCAAGTACCAGAATTTGGATATTTTAGAAAGTACCTCTTAACAGCGCTTTTGTTCAGTCCAAAAACTATTGAAGGCAACCGATTCTGGTTTCCGCACAAAATGCCTTGTCGTTTTAAAAAGTTGGAAACAAAATCTTGGCCAGCCATTTTTTTTCATTGTTAAAGGTATGATCGATTTTGTTACAGGATACATAATTAAAGACTATTTTTTGTAGGTCATTGATTGACAAATCATAAAAAACTGAATCCATTTGGATTATGTATTGGGCCAGCTCCTTTTCTTGATTATCTGGCATAACTTTCCGATAAGCACCAAACAGCCTCATGTGCGGTTTATCACTGGGAATTGTTTTAAGTCATCCATTACTCTCCTATGGAGAGCATCTTTTGGTACTGAAAATACAAGAGCTGCTTTTCTATACGTCATTTCTTTGTTTTTAACAGCCATGATAGCCAAACGCATACTTCATCCCAACTAGCACGGTTCGTCTTACGTACATAATCTTGAACCATCTAAAAATTATAGCAAAAAATGACTGAGAGAAAAGTCTTTTTACGTTTTCGGTATTGACAAAACATTAACAGACATATAAAGGAATATTTATAGTACTAGTTAACCCCAGAAAATCAGGCAGTCAGGAGAGAGACTTTAAAAATCAGCAAAAAAACTTTAGTAGGGCACCGATTTTAGGCAAATCGTTCAAATCGTGATCACATCACAGGTACTCATTAGGATGTGGCTAGTACGAAATGGTAGGGGTGTCCAAAATTTGAGCAGGGAAAGTGTCCGTTCCGGCCTTCAAAATGGCCGACATATCCGTTATACGCCATGAGAAAAACTATGAAATTTTAGCATCGCACATACGGAAAAATAGACCTTCTTGTACAAAATATGCAAGAAAAAGTTCGGAAAGTCTGTTGCCGAACATTTTATGTTATATTGCCATTAAATGTAAAAAATTTGACAAAAATAGCAATGCGCATGCGCAGATTCAATACGTCGAAATTTGAATGTTACACTACTTTTCCAAACAGATTTACCCAAAATGTATCATACGGAAGGTAAGATATCATATTATACTTATTATTTGTGCATGGTGTAATCATTTCAGCAGCCGAAAAGTATGCTATTTTAGTAACCCACACATACCTATTAACCTAACCCTAACCATATCGATTCACATTTATAAAATGCCTAACATTTTGATTGACAGCCACATAGCTCTGTGCATCTCAACTCGCTCTTTCTACATTTGCATCTTCCGTCGACACAATTCTTGCACCCACAACGTATCAATGCTTCCGTGACTTTAGAGATGGGTGGCATAAGGCTCCAAACTGGAAAAAAATCTGGTCTTCCTTCGTCCATCCCCAATGAGCTGGGTCCTGGTCAACTCTGGTGGCTTCAAGACAGTGGTACCACTTGCGCGCTTGCAAAACCGATCGTTTAATATGCTCGCTCAATGCAGCTGCCGTCGGTGGAATGTTCTCCATGGTTTTTCCCCTTGCTTGTGAAGAGGTACCGCCTAGCATCATTTACCTTTTGTCCATCGAACGTGGCACAATACAAGGTAACAATAAACTCCTCCAAAAGATCACTATCCGCTCCACTTATCGCGCCTTGCGATGTTGCCACTCATTCGAAAACTGGAGTTACGCTGGGCATCTTTTTTAGGTTTCATTGAACAACTTCTTACCTTTACGTTTTAGCGAAGAAGTGGTATAGCCACTAAATGCGTGAAAAAACAACCACTAAATGCGTGAAAAAAAGGAAAGCGTTGCAGGTCTGTCGTCCGAGAGAAACCGCGATTTCGTGAACAGGAATGTATTTGAGATGCTTCCCCACGCCAAACTCGAGCCAGAGCTCCCGAAGGCCGTGTATTCTATGGAAGGCGGAAAGCGCAATTACAACAACAGCGAACTTAAGCAACGACGACGGAGTTGGAGACTACGGGCTTCCCCGAATAGAAATGTGTTAAAGCGCATGCGTACTCGGGGAAAATCCCTACCACTCGTATTCTGCCTTTAGTTTAGTTTCTCCCTTAATTTAGGCGAGTGTGTGTGGGGGGGGGGGGGGGGGGAGGGAGGGTACGTGGTGGGGGTAGCGGGGATGGAGGGCAGAGGTGGTAGGTGCCATACATATGCATATAGCAATAAATACTTTAAATTGGTGAGAAAGAATTTAGCTCGCCAAACTGTTTCCAAAATGGCCATTCGCAAATGTTTATCTCTTTCATAGATCACCGACTATTTGGACTACTGAGAAAAATGTTGCGTTATGTAGGGAAGTTTTGGTTCTGGAGCCGTATCGGTTTAGAAAGTCAACGAAAGAAAGGGGTGAAACATGGACCGAAATAGCCAACAATTTGCGTGAAATTGACCCAATGTTTAACGTCGATCAGCGTTCTGTGCGAGAACGATTTTCCTTCTTGGAAAAGAAATATAAAAAGAAGAATGCAGATGACGAAAAATCAACCGGAACTTCTCCAGAAATAACCGAACTTGACGTGCTTTTAGAGGAAATTATTTTAAAAATTGATGAGTGCAAAAAGGGATTTAAGGACCAGAACGATAAGAAGAAACAGAAAAAAAAAGAAGAACTAACTGCAAAAGATATTAGACAAAAGTGTATGGAAACGTTTGCAGAATCAAAAATACGAAACAATGAAGAAGATGACGAAACACCAATAAAAAGAAGAAGAACATCTGGTAATGAAACAATGCTTTACTTAAAGGAGAAAGCGGAATTGAAGGAACAGGAACTGGAGCTAAAGGGACAAGGTCAGCGATTAAAAGTTCAATCTATTGACCAACAACAGCAACAGTTTTCTTTCATGATGAATTCACAAAATAGAATATTAAAAACGTTTCAAAATCAGCAACAACAACAGCAACAGCAAACTAATGCAATGTTACAAACACAACAGCAAACAATGCAACTTCTTTTGAATTGGATCAATAAAAACTAGTATATTTTTATAATTGTATCAGTATTATTACAATATAAAGAACAAGCAACCCTAAAAATATGTATAGTTATTGAAAATATTCTTGAAGTGTGGGTGCTTGAAAGTCAAAATACTTCCATTCTAATTTCCATATAGACATGCTCTAGCATTGTGTAAAAGTCCGCATGTCAAGTACATTTTTCCAACTGCACTTAAACCAATTTTCACGTTTTTTCTAAAATTTAGAAAGGCAAAATAATTGTCCCCAAAAATCCATTCAACAGCGATTCTAACTGTACTCATAGATTTATTAAACGCCTTTTGTTCATCATTTAATGCTGCAGCTTTAAATGGGCTTTGTAAATGTATCCTCAATGGATACGCTGGATCTCCATAGATACAGAGTGGGTTACCATTCTGTGAAAATGAATATTGTCTTAGATTTTTAAGTAGATTTGACTCATTCAAAAGTGCACAATCGTGTCTTCGTCCTTCAATTGGTCCCCATAAGTTGGCAAGTTCTGTTATAACAAACGATTTCTTCCGGTATATGTTTAGGACGTCAATCAAAGTATATAGGTCATTTTTATAAAATCGGAAATAACACTTACATTGATCATCAGAATAGTTCTCCAAACTAAATTTTTCGTATTTCCAATGTTCAATATTTGGATTTCTTGATCTGTTAATAACATAGAGCAATATAACCTCTTTGTCTGAAATCAATTCTTCAGAATGAGCCATTAATATAGCTTCTCGTGTTATACGTAAGTTGGCCATTTCTAGTAAAATCAAAAGACCGTAGTTGTTTTCATCTGGCTTAAGTATCCAAATTTTAATACGACTACGAGGTACTCGCCCCAATCCACCAATCTTTAAACCCCGTAGTCTTGAACTCCGTCCTCGCTGCTTAAGTTCACTAACATCACTGTCAACAGTCTTAATCAAAATGCGTGGAAAAAGTGCAACGGCGTGTTGGACGTGGACGAACATACGTTCATCTGTTTCCTCGATGTTGCATGGAATTAACGAACGTAAATCCACATTCTAATTTGCAACTGCCCCGTCCTCTCGAGATCCAACGAACAGCCCACGTGTATCACAAATGTTCTCAGATAGCGCATCTACAATCAAAGGGAATAGTTTACTTTTGTTTTCATCACATCACAGAAACGTGGCCAATTGTTTGGCACAGTCCCATTTGCTTTTACAACCCTCCTGACACCAGAGCCACGATTTGATCCCGTACCAGATTTCAAACTATCCTTAAAATATCTATCAAATACCAAGTCAAGTCGAGCAGCAGATCGGAGATGATGCTCTATAAATGGTTGAATGACACCGGACACATAATCAGCGAATATCTTACAATCAGTAAGTTTTATCATGTTCACAATTGCCGGTCCGTCAAAAACTTTGGCGTCCACTGGTGGGGTTTCATTGCACTCTGTGTGTTTGACAGCCAAAACTACATCTATGACATCTGAAATTTAAGAAAAACTGAACGGTCATGACATTCTAAATTTGTATAAATAACAATTTAGAAAGCTATTGAATTAATATTTGTGCCAAAACCTGATTTGCTGGTCTTAAATTTCCATTCTCCGAAAGGCCAGGTGGCGCTATTTGGTTCTCGTGTGTGAAAAACTGCTCAAGGTCTCCATCTCTGTTTTGGCAGGCAATGAACAACTGAGAAAACAAAGAAGTATCGCTTCTCGCTGTTTTCAGCTGCACGGCTTTCTTTGTAGATTTCCTTGTTTTGGCACATTTAAAGATCTGCACATTATTTTTAGTGATGGTATCTTATATAGGAATGGTGTTGTTCAAAATGCGCATGCCCATGTATAATCTAAACATATGCGCTATTCCGATGGCTTCAACGGTTTGTGTAGGTGTTTGATCGCCTCTGGTCCAGGTACCAGCTTTGTATCCAGAGCGTACAGGTCATCGCTGTCATCAAGAAATGGATTTCCCAGTCTTGCTGACTTGCAAGCGCATCGTACATTCTCTTTACGTCATCGGCAAAATGTTTCTGTGCAGAAGGGTTGGAATCATGGTGCTCGAGAATATAACCACACTCTGGTAATCTATTCAAATTTATTCGAATTTAGTCAGCGGGACGGTTCTTAAATTCAAAATGGCGACGAAGACCAACATTTATGGCCATCAATATATTGTCACTGTATGGAGTCATAAACGAAAAAACGAAAAAAAAAATTATTTTGGGTTTAGACGATAGATGTCATGTATCACCGTGAAATTCTCATTTGTTCCAAATTATTGCTGTTTACACTAAAATATGCACGAGTAGTTTATGCAGTATTTGATGTATTTTTGTAGATTTGTTTTATCCAGCGAGAATGCACAGTATAAAACTAAAGTATAAATACATTGAAGATTGTACAGACGTATTTTTAACTTCAAAATGGGCTAATTTTTTTATATAGTCTGAAATCCCAATTGTCGGCCATTTTGAAGGCCGGAACGGACACTTCCCCTGCTCAAATTTTGGGCACCCCTTCCATTTCGTACTACCCACATCTTAAAAAGTATCTGTACCAAGTTTCAGAATGTGATCACGATTTGAACGATTTTCACTCTTAGCAGCCCTACTACTTTCAATAAACAACGTATGTCATTACTACATATTAAATTAAAAAGAGAAGAGAATATCAGTGCTATCCTGGTATATTAGTATTGTTATTATTATTGCTGAGAAGAAGAGACAACAACTTTTATTTTCAGAAAAACAAGATGTCTCATCTTCCCCACAAACACCATGGATAAAAGATCTTAAAACTTACCTTAACAGTATTCCGAAAGGTTTTTATGAATTGAAAGTTGTACAGCTACTTGTTATTACTTTCTAAAAATGTACAGGAAAGATACAATAGGATCAATACTTTCAAAGAAAACATTGAAACTACTTCGGTGTTCCTGCTAACAAAAACTTTAAAAATATCAAGTAACACACTAACTATACTAAATATTCATATAATGCAACAGCGTTCCATCTCAATTCAAGTAGATATTTTCTTTTTCATACACTACAATTTCCTTCTTAACCCTTTGTTTCCTAAATTATGAAATAGTATTTAATAAAAGGTTTTTTGTGTGAATATTATTGAGTTTATTACCAAAAAACAATATATAATTGAATTTTTGACCTTGCGAATTATTTTGGGGAAAATTGGGTGTGATTCCAAATTCAAGATTCAGAATTTCAATTAACGTTTTATGTTTCAAGTCATGTACTTCAATGTAATTACAGGACATTTTTATATTTTAAAGGTTACATACTAAAGCTGCACAGGAACAATTTAGATACAAGAAGATGAATGTACATTCTATATAACTACACGACAAGAACATGAAGTATATATATATATATATATATATATATAGTTTGTTTAAGCTAGGTGAAAGTCCTTATACCAATTTCTATCTTGCAACAAACATAGATACACTTTGCATTTTCCGCAGGTCATTCGGCAATACTGTTGGCATAATCGACATCTCTTTTTGTCACTGATTGGCATTGGCCAATGTCCTAAACAATTATTCCGGACATCATTGCATGGCAAAGGAATATGGGGTAAAAGGACTCCAGTCATTTGACAAAGCCGTCGTGAAGGCAACCTTTCTAGGAGATGGAAAACTCTGAATTCAAACCAGGGTGGAAGGAACTCCTCAGTATTAGTTTACAATCCTTCTAGAGATGGTAGCTCGATAATACTACCAATTATCACAACATATGAAATGCCGACTTCACAAATTCCCTACCGCATCGATCGTCGCGCGGGTTACCAAAGATCGCGGCCCTCAGTGAGACGCCACGCTCACGAGGTCGGAAAGTATGTTACTGGCTGTGACAGTTTGTCCCTGTCCTCCAATTCCATCAAGTTACGAGAAACAACGTCTTAGGACCAAAGTTTCTCGCATAGAACACCTAATGTTAGGTTTGAAAACATCAACATTGCAACACTAAACATTCGAACATTATTATGTAACATAAAATTAGCCAACTTTATCCAAAAAGCCAAAAAGGGATGGCAGTTTATTTGGAGTGGCTTCAAATATAAATCTGAAGCAGGTGTAGCTTTTATTCTTGCACCACACCATGTGAAGTTAATATACCCCTTTCACAAATACCTCACACTGTAAACACGAACATGAAATCGAGGCAACCGATGTAGTTTCATCTCTTTTCTTAAAGCCAACAACACTTTTTCTTATCTTATTATTTCAAAAAATCACTTTAAATTTAAAAAAGAAGCTTGAAATGAGTAGAGAACACGTACCAGATGTTGCTGAAGATATACCGAAGAATAAAAAAACGATCTTTTGGACGTCAATGTGCGGCTTTTGGATGTTATAGCTATTTTTATAACTCCGATGGATCACGAACTGGCCTGCATTTCTTCACGTTTCCCCAGAAAAATCCCGAGAAACGTCGTTGGTGTGTCTTAATAAAAAGGGTAGAAGGCATGGATGGTTTTAAAGTGAACAGCTCAACCTATTTGTGTGAAAAACATTTTACATCAGTTGATATAAAGCGAAACCCAAACCACTGGCGTCTTGTTCCTGGTGCTGCACCTTCTTTAAATCTTGTAGCTAGTATTGTCTCTTCAAGAACAGTCAATACACGAAAGCCTCCACCAGATTGTTTTGAAGTATCCCCTAGCTCATCCAAATCTATGGATGCATCTGAACAATCATCAAGTTTTGAAGAAGAACATTCTACTTTTACTTCATCCGTAACCGTATCAACGCAAACTAACTTCTGTTCTATCAACTCCCCTACCTATCAGATCTCCAATCTCAAAATCAAGATTTATCAGCTAAAATCACCTTATTAGAAAAGCAAGTGGAACAACTGAAGTTGCAGTTAGCACAAGTCAAAATGTCTCATTTTTCTGTTGAAAAGTTGAGATCTAATGATTCAGTAACAAGGTTTTACACTGGTTTTCCAAACTTTCCTACATTGATGTCAACATTTGAGTATTTTGAGCCCAAAGTCCAGCAAATGCAATATTGGCGTGGTAACATGCCTTCAAGAAGCTTGGATAATCATTGCAGCAAGTCTTCGCATGGTCAAAAACGCTCCCTCACTCATTTGGAAGAGTTTATTCTTGTCCTGATGAGACTTAAAGTTGTTTTGTTTATCGACGATTTAGCAAATCGTTTTTACATTTCTTCCAGTCAAGTTTCAAAGATTTTTACAACTTGGATTTGTTTTCTTTACCATGAACTCCCACTGCTTTTTAAACCCCCTTCTCAAGAGCTTGTACGACAAAACATGCCTGCTCAGTTTAAAGATTTCCCAACAACAAGATTAATAATTGACTGTACTGAAGTGTTTGCAGAAATCCCATCATCTATGAAAGCATAATCCCAAACATGGTCTGAATATAAACATCATTATACGTGGAAAGCTCTCATTGGGATATCACCCTCTGGATTAATTACCTTTGTCTCAAAGCTATGGTCTGGTAAGGTCTCTGATAAAGAAATAACAAATATCTACTTTTACATTAAACTCGTATATCCAATAAATTCAGAAAGATTCCATAATCACAGTTCCTGAGAGAAACCAGGGGTATTTTTTATTATTATTGAGCCATGTAATGTTTTAATTTGTTGTGGCTTTAAAAAAACCGGAATCCATCCAGCACTGCGTTTCACCATCTGGAGGCTCAGACACAACTTCTGTCTCAATTTTAGAACTTGATAAAAGTTGATGAACTTCAACTTCAATGGTTGAATACTTTTTCTTGTTTTCAGCACCAATGCCAATTCAATGCAACCTGATAACCTTTTCTTTGCCTTTGGAAGTTGAGCGAAAGATGAAGATTTATATTTCTTTGCCAATGGTGGCTTCTGATGAAGCATCAAACCGTGATCAATAGGGCAGGTTTCTTCTGCTACCTTAATGCGTTCTCTCATTTGCTCATTGAGGACATCAAACGCCTCTTCGTTGTCAATTAAATAAGACATAGAGTAGAGCTGCTTTAAATGTTTAAATGATCAGTTATGCCTAGAAAGAAACAAATAAATTACTAAGAAGTATTACAAACATGATACAAAAAACAACAACACAAACTAAAATCTAATAACCTTAACTTAACCTCAAAATATTTTTAAATTAAAACCACTAAATTTAAAAACATAAACATTATTCAATAACAATTGTATTCTTGTGTGTTCAAGTGCCAAATGAGCATAAATAATGTTAAGTTTAAAAATATATACCATTCTTTTGTAGAACATCTATTTTTACTTATAAACCTTATAAACATGTGTTTAAGTTTTGTTTATAACGCGAAGTAACTAAAATCCTGTAAAAACTAAATTCTAAATAACCGGGATATTGTTTCTGAATATTTTCGATAATTACCCTCAGTTGTACACTCAAGCCATATAACGAAACACAAAGAGCTAAATTAAATTCACTCGATGCAAGAGCAAAGAAAATCATCAGTATGGAAAAAGTGATCCCATCGATTGAACATTTTGCTGATAGAGAACGTTGCTTGCTCGTCCGAAAATGCATCACTAATGAAATGAATGGGAAACTTAACAATTACTTCACAGTACTCGAACATAAAATTAGGACCCGAAACAATGAACTTAGTATCAAATTACCAATAGTTAAACTGGAAATTGCTAAAAAAGGATTTTTCTTTGCAGGAGGGCAATTATATAATAAATTACCGATTGAGATTAGAAAAATTAAGGATTTTAGAAAATTTAAAACAATGCTGAGGGCATACCTTACATGATCAGATATTTTGTGACACATGCCTGCAGTATTGATTTCTCTTTTTATCTATAAATATATTTTAACCTTTTGTTTTATTTACCCTAACAATAAATTATTAACTTTTTTAATTTTTGCACAGGACAGACACTGATAGCAGTTTTTTAATTGTATATATGTACATTAAAACTGAAGTTTTTCATCCTGTAAAAATATTCATTTATAATAATATAATAATAGTCACGTGTCTTATGTAGGTCGCAATCGCTTATGGCCAATAGCATTTTCAAGTCAATTATGTCCTTTTCAAGCATGATGACCTTCAAACCAGGATTTCCAGTGAAGGAAAAGTCCTGAACCATATTTGCCGCGTTTTTCCAGTGGTGGTGGATTCATTGGTGCAACTGGATTAGGATCATTAGCAGGGATATACAGCTTGCTTGATCTCTGTCTAATATCAGCATGCCCACCTCTCGTTCTAGCTCTTTTTAATGGCCTTACGAGTCGTTGAGTTGAAGTATCAACTTCTTCAACCTCAGATGTTGATTCGGAACTCTGAGTAGAGTGAGTCAGAGTCAACATTATCTGGGTCATCACAATCACTATCACCTATCAATATGCCAGCTGATTCTTCTGCACTATATCTTTGTAGTGAAGCTTTGGGAAAAATAAGATATAATATAGCTGATATTGAATTTAATTATCTACTAATAATCCGACAAAATTTAAGTACAGAAAAGTTTATAAGAAAAGATAAGATACAAGATCGAAAAGGAGAATGAAACAAACACACAACACTTCTACACTACATACTGTTGTAAAGTTCATATGCATCTAAGGAGGTGTTGATATGGGAAAAGTCAACCTGCAAAACGGGATATCTCGGTTTGCTGAGATCTCGGCTCTCTTATCAAACCCTTATAAATATCTACAAACTGTCATATGAAACACGAGCCATCAATGACCTTCAAAAGACTTGATTTCGACAGTGATAAACCATATCTATACAATGAAGTTCGAAAATCTTTGGCAGAAATTTACAATGAAGACCCAAATACTTTAGAGGGATTGTGACAAGAACAATTGTTTTAAACAAACTTGAATCAGATTCTCAAGAGGAAATAACTAGAATTAAAGCCGAAATAAAGCAGCATAATGTATTACCAAAGGGAAACACAGAATAGAGGAAAAAATTAAAGAGATAACAAAAAAAATTTCTCTAAAGCGTTGATCAATGGCACTTGTTCTGGGAGTGGGAAAATTATTTATGAACATTTTGATGATTTAAAGCTATTCTGGGGTGGTGCAGCAAATTTTGAACCACTTGACTATGGTGTTGATACCACCACAATAATGGATATTGAAAACTTTGAGGAGGAACATCTACTTTGCATAATGAAACTTCTATTAGCTCTACTAATTCAATGTTATCAACATCAACATCCAGTCAAAACCAAAATAACGAGAATGAATTATGAGATGAAAATAATCACAAGACTGGAAAATCTACGTTATTAAAGAGCAAATCTTCTGTCCTAAAGCTGGTGGACAATAAACGTAAACATCTTGAAAAATGTTTGTCAGATAAGAATAAAATTGGTGTCCGTCAACACGTAAGTACACGGTTTTTAATCATAGCTAGCTAGTTATATTAAATAGGTATATTTTTAACGTGTAAACACAAAAGATGTATAATCCCTTAATTTCACGATGTTCAAACTTCCAATAACGGCCAACCAAGCCGCTTACTGGCATTTCTTGCATCGACCATTGCACCACAACTGCAAATACTTCAAACAGCCTTCTAATCAGGATATCACGGTGCCAAGCGAAATTTCTGACCGAAGAATTTCTGACTATTCATGATATCCATGACGTAATCTTTGCCGGTGGCGAAAATTTGATTTTGTTATTTCCGCCATTATTGGTGGCAAAAAGAAAAACAAACCATAGAACAAACGCACTCTACTTGTTCAGATTGACATCACAAGTATAAAAGGTTGAGATGGTTAAGTCGTGTAGTGCTGTAAATTGTACGAAAAGGTGTATAGAAGGGAACAAAATACCCTTTTATACTCTCCCAAAAGACAGTGAACGAAGGATGAAGTGGCTGACCTTCCTCAACAGAAAGAAGGGGACACTCCCCAAAACTATATACATCTGTGGAGAACATTTTGTTACTGGGCAAAAGAGCAATGACAAAAATCACCCTGATTATGTCCTATCCATCTCAAAAAGTAAACCCGACGTTGTTGCAAGTGCTCCATTGATTTATCATCACTAAAAAGATCTATGCGGTATCGAAAAATTATTTTTGCTCGAAGTTCAAATCGACGAAGAAAGGTTTCTAAATCTAAAGAAAACCCAGCAAACATTATAAGACCAGGCAGTTCATCTATGCATGTCGGATTTGAGGAGGAACCAATTTGTGACCAGCCTCAATTTAATGTTACAGATGCCCAACATATTCAAAATATGCAGGAAACAAACCAACAAAAATTGAAATTAAAACAATCTGTAACAGAAATCTCTTCTTTAAAAAGAACTTTATAATCGTCAACAATAAATAGCACAATAACAAGAATCAAAATGGATGAACAAACTTTATGCAGAACAATACAAGTTATATTGTTAGTGGAGATCATGAATGCTTAGTATTATTAATTATAATAGGTATTAGTGTGTAGCCAAATTTGCTCACGCCTATTCAAGACATTCACCTTTTTTCTGGACACACCAAATACTTTTAAATATTCAACTATAATAGTTACTTAAATATTAGATAACAACGATATATTTTTTTAAAAATGGGGAGAGTTATGTTATAAAAATTTTTGCAAATCATTATTGTTTTCAATGTGACTTTTTTACCATTTCTTTTTAGGTTCTTGTTCTATACCTAAGCATGATATGTGATACTTTTTAACCGCACAAGATATATCCGAACAAATAACAATTTCCGAATCCACGATAATCTGGCAAGTGCACACATTCTTGGTGCTGTTTTCTTTATTTTGAATTTCAGGAACGGAAACATGACTTTTTGAATACCATCTACCAATAAGTTATTGCAATAAGCAATATTGCAAAAGCAAAAAAAAATTGTGGCTACTGGGACGTTTTTCATGATGAAATCAATATCTTTATGTATCAGTTCGCACACACTATAAGGGTCACTGTACACAAAAAAGTAGCACATATCAACATTTGATAACAACATTTGTAGTTGAACTTGATAATAGTAAGCATGATTACGGGTATGCGGGTCGTATAACATCTTTGACCTCATGGCCATAAGCATTCATGCCCCTCATGCATAGCTGCCACGGAGTTTCTAAATACAAAGTTGGTACCTTGCGTGGGTTAACTCGCCATTGTTTTCCCTCTTAATGGGGTTGGCGTTAGGAAGGACATCCAGCAAAAACATATGCCACAATAAACCATCAGATGATTAAACCAACACAATTGTGGGGAATGTCATCTTTTGAAACCGTGCAACCCACTCTGAGTGGAAAAAGTCACGTAAAAACGGATGACGATGATGATGGTGGCTCAAACCCCTTTGGTATAACGCGACCTGTGACGTACAAGGTATGTAACATCGTTGCGTATTGTTTGCTTTTGGAATAGAAATGTCTGTTCAACCATAATAAAAAAAAAAAATAAAAAAAACTTTACGGAAAAAATAGCCATCGTTATTTTGTTTAATTATGTAGAAATAAATTGATCGGCAGTAACATAAAGTGAAATACAAATTTGAACATACGTAACATTGTGGAGCTATTAGAAGAGTTAGAGGGCAAATTCAGTGTCATTATCTAAAACTGATGGAGTGGAGATCTATGCTACTGTTGGGCAGGACGCATTTACTGTCACGCGAAAAAAGCTCGAGGAAGATGATGAAAGCCACATCAGCCACCCCGCTATTGAGCTGGACCAGAAGGCTGATATCGAAAAGGTCAAATTTGAAAGACAAGAGCCAGATGATGGAGTTGATCAAACAGACAGATCGAATAGAACACCCAAAGTGACAGAAAAGGGTTTGGAATACAAGAGGACAACGTGGTTGAGTAATCGAGAAGTTGTCTACAAAAGACTACATAGACGTGGAAAGGAGGTCGAGAACATGATCGCCATCAACAGTATCAAAGGCGTTGAAAAAGCCTTGGCTAGGTTTGAAGATACTGCCAATGTGTTCCAAGATACTCACGACAGATATAGGAAAGTCATCCCAAAGGGACTGATCGCAGACGACGACAGTTGGTTTGACCAAATTGACGAAGACGTCTTTCACATACGACATCAAGCTCTGAATGCTCTGAGAAGTCTGAGAGATAACTTCGAAAATGCAAGCCGTAAAACAAATGGTTCGTCACACTCATCCAAATCATCAAAATCCACCAGGTCGAGAGCATCGAATGGAACGTCTGTCAAGAATCAAATGGTAAAAGAGCGTCTGAAGTTGGCCGAGCTGGAAGCAGAATCGGAGTTCGTCAACGAGAAGTATAACATCGAAATCGTCAACCATAGAAGGAGATTGGCAAAAACAAAAGCCAGAATGGAAGTTCTGGAACAAATGAAAATTGAAGATGAGGAGATTGAGTGGAAACCAAATGTGGGTCTTGAGAATGAACAAGAAATTCTTTCTATACGAGATCAACGAAATAGAAATGTTCTCGACGAACAAAAACCCGACATTGGTATAAGCGAAACGAGAAGAACAGGATCAATGATGCAAACAACACATCCGCCGTTTTCAACCCAGCACGGCCTGTTAATCAAGCTGGTAAAGCAACAGACTGCGACTGTCGTTGACATGGAAACGTTCGATGGTGATCCGCTAAAAACCGATTATTTTATCGCGTTGTTCAAAGAAGTCATCGAAGCAAACATCGACGATCCCAGAGGGAGACTGTTACGATTGCTTAAATACACTAGCGGTGAAGCAAAAGAAGCAATCCGTCATTGTGTCCAACTTCCTCTAGAAACCTGTTACAACACCGCAATCAACTTACTCAGAAAACGATTTGGTGACAGACATCTTATCCTGTCAACGTATCACAATGAGCTGAGGAATTGGCCATCCCTGAAGTTCAATGACGCTTCTGCCTTTCGACGGTTCCTGAATTTTGTCATCAAATGTCAAAGTTTTGTTTGCGACGAATCGAGCATTCTGGATACACCAGACACAATTTGCTTGTTGGTATCAAAATTGCCACCACCACTGATCGATCGCTGAAATCGAAAGGCTATGATGTATCGCCAAAAGAAACAAAGTGAACCTAAGATGTCCGAATTCGTGACGTTTATCGAGGACAAAACTACCCTAGTCAACGATCCACTATTCTCGAGAGAAGCAGTGAAGCAAGTCGTTGGCTACAAGGAGAAACTCCCCGACAAGAGAAGTATTCGTAACAACCTCAAAACGCTCATGATTGGAAACGACCTCAAGGAGTCGCCAAGCTCTCCGTGGTACGAAAAAAATATGCGAAGTATGTCGAGGTCCACACGAGGTTGGTAAGTGCCCAACCCTCTTATCAAAGCCCGTTGATGATAGAAGTAAGATGATTGGTCAACTGAAGCTATGTTTTGGATGCTTAAAACCAATGAAGCCTGTCCATAACTCACGAACATGTCAAAACCGAAAGACGTGCAATGTATGCAACGATCCGCATCCAACTTGTCTTCATGGTTTCAAATTCAGGCCAAAAGTACACGAAAGCGAACGAATCAACACGAATGCCAACGAATTTGTTTCAGACAAGTGGTTAAAGAAAGTTGTAGCGACAACTATATCTCCAACAAGAAAAGATGTTCCCGCCGCGACTACAGCCACCAGCACTAACATTCGCACTTGTGCGAAGACGTCATATGGACAAGTGATCAGCATGTGTGTCATACCGGTACGTGTAACGCATCAATCAACTAACACTGAATTTGTTACAATGGCGATGTTGGATAGCTGTAGCCAAGCAACTTTTGCAGCAGGCAGCCTTATCAAACGTCTTGGGATCCTAGGTAGAAAAACTTAGTTATCAATAAAGACTATAAATGGAACCGAAAGAATATCATCGAGCGTGATCAATGGACTTTCCATAAGTTGTTCATCAAAGAATTTGCCAGCCGCCACGCTGAAGCTCCCAAAAGTATACACGAAGGAAGACCTACCAGTGGAGCCTAACGAGATCGCGACACAAGAAAAGGCGAAGCGTTGGTCGTATCTGGAACCAATATTGAATTATATCGGAGATCGCGATGACGTAGCTGTTGAGATACTCATCGGCGCCGATTGTTTGAAGGTTATTGAGCCGTTGGAGGTCATTCCGAGCAAACAAGGAGGACCGTACGCTTACAGAACAACTTTGGGTTGGTGCGTCGTTGGACCTATCACCAATCAAATTAATGAAACCATACAATGCCACAGAGTTTCGGTGAGCAACACGAGCATGCAGCACTTCGAAGTTGCTAAGTCAAGGAAGACCAAATTGATGAGAAGGTTCAACGGCTCTACGATTGGGACTTCATCGAAAATGGAAAAGGTGGTTTCATTGGAATGGAAGAATCCACATTATCGGTTGACGAAAAACATTTTTTGGAAATCATGGAACAAGGATGCACCATAAAGGATGGTCATTATGTGTTACCATTGTCATTCAAAAAAGATGACGTTCAGATGCCGAACAATCGTTACATAGCAGAGAAGCGGCTTGGTTACCTTGAACGTAAATTCACAAAAGATACACAATTTTTCAGTGATTACAAAGGCTTCGTCGATAACCTGATCGACAAAGGACACGCTGTCAAGTCGTTATCTCCTGTGCCGGTTGGAAAGACATGGTATCTACCTCATCGTGGCGTCTACCATCCTCAGAAGACGGGTAAGATACGATTGGTTTTGGATTGTGGCTCGGAACATCAAGGATGTTCGCTGAATAAAGAGCTACTGAGTGGTCCAGATCTGACGAATCAAATTGTGGGAGTTTTGACAAGATTCAGATTGGAAGAAATTGGCATCATGGCGGACGTCTAAGCAATGTTCTACGAACTCTTCATACCAGAAAGCCAACGTTCATTTACAAGATTCTTGTGGTGGGAAGATGGTGATACCACAAAACAACCTATAGATTATGAGATGACAGTTCATATCCTTGGAGCCACGTCGTCAGCTAGCTGTTCAAACTACGCGCTGCAAAGAACCGCACTTGATAACGAACTTGAGTTCGAAGAAGACGTAAGAAGATCGCTGTGCAGAAACTTTTACGTTGACGACATGCTACGATCAAAAGAGAACGTCACTGCATCAACCCAGTTTATTCACGATACCAGACGACTGTGTCAGAAGGGTGGATTCAACTTGACCAAATTTGTCACCAACAATCAACACATTTTAGCTTCAATCCCCGACGAAGTTAAAGGATCATCACTAAAGGACGCCAAGATAACAGTTGGCAAAGTAGATGTAACAGACAGAGCCCTTGGCGTGTCTTGGAATCTTCAGGATGATGCGTTCACCTTTAAGTTCGAGATGAAAGACAAACCGTTGACGAGGAGAGGAATCCTATCTACAGTTAGTTCGATATACGATCCGCTTGGGTTCGTTTCGCCATTTATCCTCAAGGGACGAATCATCCTTCAAAGATTATGCACAAGAAAACATGGTTGGGACGATCGATTACCTAAAGAAATTGAAAAATCTTGGTGCAGTTGGAAAGAAAAATTGAGTCAACTCGAAAACGAGTTTTCAGTTTTAGTGATCACGATTTAATTGGTTTCAATCGAAAACAAAACCGAGTAAAAACTTCTCCAAAATCTATTCGTTATCGAAATTATAGACATTATGATCATTGCAAGCTGCAACAAGACCTTAGAAATGTAGATTGGTCATCAGTGTATAACTCGCACTCCGTCTCAGATTCTGTTCAGGCGTTGAGCCAAATTATATCCGAAAACAATGATAGACACGCCCCATTCGTTACGAAAAGAACGAACACAAACATCTGTCCATGGCTGACACAAAAAGTCAAAAACGAAATGAACTACAGAGACGTGCTCCAGAAAAAGTTCCGCAAGTCGAATTCGCGATTTTATTGAAGTTCCCGAAAAATGGATCGCTAGATTTGGAAATCGAACCCCGTGTATATATGTATTGTTAGTTTTTTTGCTGTGAATATATTCTAAATAAAACGCGTTTCTATATCTTTACGTTCTCTCTCTCTCTATACATTTAACGTCTATTTTCCATGCTGGCACGGGTTAGACGGGTTTACTGATGGAACGCCTCCATCCTACTCTATCCTGCGCCAACCCAGACTGAATACGTTTCTCAACGAGATCTTTCTTCACAACCTGGCTCCATGTTGTCCGTGGCCTGCCTCTGCCACACTTACCATCTACAACTAAATCTCTACACTTCTTAACCCAGTTATTATCATTCATTCTCTCAACATGACCAAACCATCTTAGCCGACGCCTTTGCAAAGATTTTCTAACACTTTCTAGTCCACAGCGTTCTCTTAACTCATTTGAAGGCTTCCTATCCTTCAATGTCACATTTGACATCCATCTAATCATTCTCATGTCATTACGCTCTAGTCTGTTTAGTTCAACAATTCTAACTCCCCATGTCTCCCCACTATATAGAAAAATACTCCTTACACAAGCATCATACACCCTTCCTTTTGTGCGAAGAGATATCACTCTAGAAGTTAGGAGAGGTAAAAGTTCTCTAAACTTTTTCCACCCAGATCTAATTCGGGTTATACAACTTTGTTCTGTGCCACCTCCTGTACTAATCATGTCGCCCAAATAACAAAAGCCATCCTTTGTCTCTAAAAAGTCATCACCTATTGGCACAGATTCTACTGGCTGTCCAGTTGCTAAGGTAATATCACCAGTAGACACCCTACACACATAGTCCACCACTGAGGTAAGTCGACCCTTTATACCACTACACTTCTTATGAACCCAATGATCACAATATTTGCAATATATTGAGTTATTACCAACACCCTTACTACATACAGAGCATGGCCATCTACCTGAAGCAATAGGTACTGAAATGCCAACTCCACTGACCCTAACTTTTGTCTTACCCATGTTAACTCTAAGCCCTTTTGACTCTATACCTTTCTTCCAAGTAGCAAATTTTGCAGTTAACTCTTCTAGACTATCTGAAATAAGCACAAGATCATCGGCATACAATAATTCCCATGGACACCCTACTCTAAACTCCTGAGATAAAGCCTCCAAAACCATGATAAAGAGTAACGGGCTAAGAACAGATCTCTGATGAACACCAACCTTGACTCCAAATTCCTTGCTATGGATCATATCCATTCACTCTGACATGACTTCTGGCATTTTTATACATAGACATAACAACTGACACTATCCATTCATCGACTCTTAACCTTCGCATCGCCTTCCAGATTACTTCACGTGGTACTCTGTCAAAAGCTTTTTCTAAATCAACAAATGCAAAATGTAACCTCTTATTCTTTTGCAGATATTTCTCCTACAACTACCTGACTATAAAAATTGCATCAATAGTTCCCCGTCCGTCATCAATATTCAATTATATCTCTAATAAATCTTGTCAATATCCTTTCTAATACTTTCATAACTTGGTCTAACATTTTCAGCCCTCTATAATTACTTCTCTCCAGGGCATCACCTTTACCTTTATAGCAGTTTACTATAGAGCTAATTTCCCGTAATTTAACGTTGTAAAACATATTGTCGAGATATATTAATGTATCAAATTTGAATTTTTTTTCGCCTAATGGACGCTACCTAGTCCCTAGCTCTTTAACCTAATACGATTATTATCTTGCGTTAATGTACTGGGACTAGGTAAAAAAATATATTACTATACCTGTAAGGCAAGATTTTTTGGCATGTCAATTCCGTCCAAACTCCTTTAAACAATGAGTATTTCGAAAGTTGGAAAAACTACGGCGAAAATAAATTTGCGAAGTGAAATCAGT
Source organism: Candelabrum cocksii (assembly GCA_963930725.1). Lineage (NCBI taxonomy): Eukaryota > Metazoa > Cnidaria > Hydrozoa > Anthoathecata > Candelabridae > Candelabrum > Candelabrum cocksii. The sequence continues at coordinate 8,792,708 of OZ005677.1, read as the reverse complement.
CGTAACAGTTAAATGACACAAAACATGCGGGCGTGTTTGACGATACACCCGAAGATTTTTCATTTCTCCTTCGGCGGCCGACTTATTTGCCGCACTATGAATCCGCTGGGCTGTACTGAGTTTCTGGTTGTAGCAACTTATCGTCGCTGCCGTCCGTCAGCGGTTATCAAACAAACCTGTTTTCTACCAGCACTTTCTAATAAAATCTTCGTATTTTAGGGAGGTCAACTTTTCTCACACTTTGCCAGCTCAGTGTGGGTAATCAGGATGAGACGTTCAGATGATGTAAGCTTTTTTTCATGGCAAAACCAATGTCTACTCTCTGGTCTGTAATCGACGGGAGGACTGTAATTATCTAGCAATTTTTTTCGATTTTTTTTTAATAGAAGCTTCTTAGAACATGTTTTATATAATAACAAATAATCTTAAGATCTTATTATCAAAAGTTAAATAAAATATAATGATAGTTTTAAGGTTTATTTTTATTCTAAAATGATAATAACAAAGATTAAGGAGCGCAGAGCCCGTTTAATTTTTTTTATGGGCGCTGCGCTCGCACGTTTAACACGGGAGCACGCTATCGCCCTAGCAAACATGTACTTTTAATTTTGTTTAATTCAGTTATTTAACAGTTCAGTTTATAATGATAACAAATAATCGTTTTAATGTTCATTATTTAGTATATATAATGCTAAAGAAACAAAAACAAAATCACTCCCTTGTAAGTACTCTCACTTATACACGTTGTTTCACGTATTACTTATCTTAAACATTTCTTTCTTGGAAAACTACAATGCGACGACTTAATATATATTTATTCATATTCGTATAGACATATTCGAATCATCTTATTTGTAAAAATCGTGTTGTTAACGTTTTTAACGAATTACCAAGATCACTTCGAGAAGCTAAAAAAGAAAATTATCGCTGTTATAAAACCAAAACTAAAGAATATTTTTTGAACTGTGCGAGAATTAGACTAAATTACACATCCAATTTTTTGTATATAATTATGTCCCTGTATCCAGAAAATTGAATTTTGTAACATTTGTAATATGTAAATTTTTACTAATATTTTTATTTTGTTTTTAACCTTTCTTTTTTTATATAGCACGAATAGCCATTGTATTGATAATAGATTATGCAAATAAATCGTTATTATTATTATATTAAATCTCAATCGTGAAAAAACCATACATAATAAATGTCATGGCTAGATAGAGACCAGAGAATAACCATTCATTGTGTTCTATCGCAATGAGGTTTTTCACCAACTGAGCAACGCCTGTGTCAACAACCTGCCATAAGTCGGTGCCGTATTTCAATCCATACCATACTAGACCTTTCATACCATTGAATTTTTCTTTGAAATTGGCTGTGCTTCAAAATTGTTACAAAACAGAACAAATTTTATCGAGGTTCTCTTCTTCTACAAACTACTTCTTTTCCCTACACGAGATACACGTTGCTTCGCAAACCCAAGCATTTGGTTGGAAAAAGACATTGTCACGGAAAATGATGACTATTTTGGGCTGGTTTCAAAATTTCCGCCGATATAGTCCGAAAAGCGATAACGAAAACGAAATGTGGGAAATGATCTGGTCCTTCCGGAATAATCATTATGATGATTAAGGCTGCAGGCAATTCATTCATCGAAGAACTCACGGTATTGATGAAGGTAATGTTCCAACTGACTGGAATCTGTCCTTCATTGTGAATCTCTTCAAAGGTAAAGGAGATGCACTATTGAGATAAAATTACAAGGGTCTGAAACTTCAAGAATAAGCGATGAAAGTTAGGGAACATATATTCAATTCTATCATCCGTGGAAATGTATCGATTGATGAAAAGCAGTGGCCAAATGGCTTCATGCCTGGACGAAGCACCACTGACGCTATATTCATTCCAAGAAAACTGCAAGAGATGTATTTTGGGAAGAAGAGAAATCTTTACTTTGCGTTTGTTGACTTAAGGCGTTCGATCGCGTCCCACGTGCAGTGCAGTGGTGGGCGATGCGTAAAGTAGGCATCAACGAATGGATTATACGCACAGGGCAGGCAATGTACAGCAATGCTCAGTCAAAGGTCAGAGTCGGCAGCAGTTACAGTGAGTCCATTGACGTATTGATTGTAAAAATTTCTTATATCTCAGCGATTAATCCAGATAATGACATATAAACAGGGATGCTAATATCTCCTGGAATTATTTGGTTATCCATCTTAAATAAGGATAGCAGCCATTTGCACATATAGTGTTCTATTTAAAGTTTTTTTCCTTATTCAGACATAGCGCTGTGTCACACTTTTCACAAACTGAAACAAGATTTGTTCGCTGAGGAGACGTTTAATTTCTCATCCTTATTTTGTTCCTGCTATAAAAGAAATTTTGCACTAAAATGTAAAAAGAAAACAGTGCTTCTCTTGCTACTTCTTCTGTGTGGAGATATTGAGTCCCAGCCTGGCCCAGAACAGTTTTCCAGACATGAATTTCAAGAACGTTTTATGTCAAAAAAAGGTATGAAGATTGTACATCAAAACATAAGAGGCATTTTGTCGAACTTTGACATGCTACAAGAGTTTGTACACTCGCAAGAATCTTTGGATATTATTACCCTTTCGGAGACTCACTTACAAGCCGACCAGAAAAATTGTTATATTTTGGATGGGTACAATTTTTTATTCAGAAATCGTGAATCCGGAAAAGGAGGCGGTGTTGCAATTTACATTAAAAACAACATCACATATAAACGCAGACAAGACCTCGAAAACTCTCTCACAGAGTGTATATGGATTGAAGTTACGCAAAAATATTCAAAATCGTTTCTCGTTGGATGCTTTTACAGTCCCCCAGAGACCTCGACATATCATTCAGATAATTATAATGTATTGCTACAAAATCACCTAAACTGTGTAGTTCAGCAGAACAAAGAAGTTATTATGCTAGGTGATTTTAATATTAATTATCATAAAAACAATAACATCATTTTCAAAGACATATTCTGCCAAATGGGATTCAAACAGATAATAGAGCAATCAACACGAACAACCGATCATTCATCGACACTTATTGACTTAATCTTCACGAATCAACCATCAAAAATATCATCGAAATGTGTTGTAGCATCGTCTTAAGTGATCATGACATGGTTGGCTGCATACGTAAATTAAATTCACGAAAGAATGCACCAAAAACAATCAAATGCCGTCAATACGCTCGTTACAATGAAAATGATTTAAGGAATGACGTAACAAACATCGACTGGAGCCCGTTGTATGTAATAACAGATGCATCAGAAGCAGTAAATTATTTTACTCGTCTGCTAAAAACTGTTTTTGATTCACATGCGCCTATTATCGAAAAACGAGTCAAGGGGAATATATGCCCTTGGTTGACACCTGAAGTACGATCATTGATGAACAATCGAGACAAAGTGTTACGAAAAGCCAGGAAACACAACGTAACAGCTGATTGGGAGACATACAAACGATTGCGAAATCAGTGCACAAGTAAAATCCGACAAGCTAAAGGTAGCTATCATTGTGAACTGCTAAAAAACAACACTGAAAACCCCAGAAAGTTTTGGTCCACAATCAAAAGCTTGTTCCCAACAAAGTCTACAAGCTCTTCAAACTCAAATCCAACGACTGATGAGCGCAAAGCGATGGTGAAGTCACTCTCCGAGTATTTTAGAGATGCAATAGCGTCCCTGAAAAAAGCCTCGATACCGCTTAAAAACTTTACCTGGAAATACAACCATCGACCAATCCGGACAGTACACAATTTTAAGATGGAATATATCTCACGAGTGTTTGTTCATAATGAACTCAAGAAATTACAACGAAAAAAGGCAACTGGATTAGACGAACTTCCGCCGGGGCTCCTGAAAGATTGTGCGCATCAAATTTCACAGCCCCTGTGTTACATATTAAACCTTTCAATAAGAACTACTAAAGTACCCTCCATCTGGAAGAAAGCAAAGGTGATACCTGTTTTCAAGTCGGGGAATTCTGAACTTCCGCAAAATTATCGTCCGATATCGGTTTTACCTGTGATGTCCAAGATCCTTGAAAAAGCTGTGCATAAGCAGCTTCTAGACTACCTCAAAAACTACAAACTATTGACCGAATACCAGTTTGGTTTCAGGAGAAAAAGATCGACGAAAATGGCTGCAACCCTCCTGTGCGATTCCATCAGGAAGGAACTTGACAGTGGGAAAATGGTTGGGGCAGTGTATATTGACCTGTCAAAAGCCTTTGACACTATAGGTCATAGTGTTCTACTAGATAAACTTGCTACCTTCGGTGTGAATGGTACGGAGTTGAACTGGTTTATGAGCTATTTGTTTGGAAGAACCCAGGCTGTTGAGATTGAAAATGTGCAGTCGGATCCAGCATTAATAAACTGCGGAGTTCCACAGGGGTCTATCTTAGGTCCCCTGCTTTTTATCATATTTTTTAATGACCTTATCGATAGTGTCAATGTCAATATAATAAAATACGCTGACGACACAGTAATATATTGTTCCAGTAACACGAGTCAAGAAATAGAAAACTTGCTCAACAACGAAATGGAAAAGATCGGCGAATACTGCAAAGAAAATGAACTAATATTAAATTTCAAGAAGGGTAAAACGGAAACAATGCTATTTGGAACCCAGAAACGTTTAAATATGCATGGAAATAAACTTAATATAACATACAAAGGCACAAAAATAAGCTTCGTCAGCAACTATGTGTACCTGGGAAATACACTAGACATGAACTTGAACATGAACACGAACTTTGAAAAGAAGTACAAACTTGCCAGCAGCCGACTTAGATTACTCAAACGTATCCGGTGTTATCTTACAGCAGATGCTGCAACGAAAATCTTTAAATCAATGATAATGCCAATACTAACTTATGCTGCCTCGCTGAAGCCATCCTTCACACAAACACAATCATCCAGAATAAATTCTCTTCACCAAAGAGCGAAATATGTCACGAAAAACCAAGACCTCGTAAGTGTTTATAACGAGATCAATCGACAAAACTGCATGTTTGTGAAAAAGTGCGTAAACAAGGAAACCAATAGCGCAGAATTCAACAACTATTTTGAAGTCCTGACAAACTGTAGGCAAACGAGAAATAGTGGTCACTCGTTAAAGCTACCAGCAATAAAGCTCGAGGTGGCAAGAAAAAGTTTCTATTTTTGTGGAGCTAGAATATATAATACACTCCCTTTAGAGATCAGAGAAAAGCAGAAAACGTCTGATTTTCGCTCTGCTCTGAAAAAGCATATTTTTTAATTTTTTAATCTTAAATTTATAACTAGCTAGCACCTCACATTTTTAGATACTTTTCTTTTTCTTTTTAATTTTTTTTTAATATTTTTATTTCTCGAATTTTTAATCAAACAGGACAAACTAGGAAAGCAGTTTTACTTGTATATATTGTATATATGTAAATACTGAAGTTTTTATCCTGTCTAAAGATTGACTAATAAATAAATAAAATAAATAAAATGAATATGTCAAGGCGGAGCACTTGTCATATTTGCAACGAGCCCACTTTTCATTGAATATGGGCCAATATCCAACTTGATCAGAACGAATTGCTACATGGGGAATGTCAATTTTTGGACCGGCACGTGGTGTGATGTCAGCAAGTGGTGAGCGACCCGCTTTCCGCTTACGCGACGCCTGGTACTTTGACAACAAATCTGCCACAGCCAATTTAAATCTCACTAGTGGAGTTGATGCATTACGCTTACGATTCCGCCATAGAATCCAGGCATTGACAATGGACATATCGATCAAGTGGAAAAAGACATCTTAATCGATAATAATCATAATTATTTTTTTTGCCGATTTATACCACTTTTTCGACCGAATCTTGTTCCGGTAATATCCAAGTAGAGAATCAAGTCGACTCCACCCATGTGCTTGTTGTAGATGGTGACAATTCCCAGGCAGGAAATGTTGATGTGGCACGTATCTTTCCTTGTAAACCTTCTAACTTCAGTTGAAGGTTCACTTCCAATAAAATTTGACAACAAGGTTACAACTTTGTTGTCAATCCAGGAAACTACCGATACATTGACCCCGTCAACCTTGGCAACATGTTCCGTAAATGTTCCACGACCCCTTTTCTTCATTTCTTTGTCTGACAAGACTAGCCATCTTCCAACATGGTTCCTACGTGCAGTTCCAACCATTTGAATCCCCCTCTTGAACATATAAACATTCAAACCAATGCTGTTGAACCAATTGTCAACATACAATTTATGATTGACGTTATCGGGCAAGATTTGGGCTAGGCGCATCACAACGTTACTACTTGCCCCAAGGTCTTGTTCATTCTCAAGGCAAATGTTATCACTTCCTCCACAGAAAACTTCAAAGTAGCTAAAGCCAGAGACGCCACTCAGAACGAAAACTTTAAACCCCCATTTGTGCGGTTTCTTAGGGTTGTATTGTTTGATTGAATTTTCTCCCTTTGAATAGGACAATTTGCTTATCAACCGCCAAACTTTCTTCAATTGGAATACTGTTCAGCTGTTCATTCATTTTGTATTTTCCATCAGAAAATTCTTAAATCGTAAAATTGTTTTTTTGATCTTGCCTGTTGACCTAGGTACTCTCAGGTGCTTAATACAAGGGGGGGGGGTCTCCATATTTTCCTCCAGATCTTATAACCGGGGGAGGAGGGTCTTAATAAAGGGGGGATTTTTCTCAGATTTAATAAACTCGGGGGGGGGGGGGTCCTCAGAATTAATAAACGGTGGGGGAGGGGGAGTCTTAATAAAAAAGGGGGGGGGGGGGTGTTTCTTTCCAAATCTTTTTCTTCAAATGTATATTTACCTCGGAGAATTCGTAAAAACGTCCGATCTGATGCCATCTTACATAAGTATCAATTAGTAATCTTTACTGCTCTGTATGAGAAGTAAAAGTACTTTAACAAATTCTCGACAACATGAAAACCATTCAAAACAAAAACAAATCAATGCTTTTTTAACTAAGGCCTGATAATTACATTGAAAGTTTTTATTTTTATCAGTGAAATACAGTGTTCGTTTTTGACAACAAGCGAAAATTAATAAACTGGGGTTCTTAAATTTCAAAGTGCGATGGGATTTTAATAGACCTAGCGACCCTTTACAAATTCCCTTCACTGGTATTCCATTCATTTTGATTAGCAGACAATCGTATCAATGTCACCAGGGAAAAGATTTAAATATCAAAAAGAAAGAAAGGTTCCAAAAGAAAAGGAAAGTAGCAAGCTTTACAGAGCACCATTTTTGTAAAAGAAAATTAACACAAAATACGAAGAAAAAACACTGTCCCGTGGTTTTCAACGTAAAAAACTATTTTTTCCCGGCATTCAAGATAAAAAAATATTCTCGTTACAACAGAGACAAAGCAACTAAAAGCTTGAATGAATTCACCTCGAAATTCTTACGTGTCGAAAATTTAGAAGACACTAGTCATGTTCCGGAATTCATTATACACCTTCCATTGGGAGGGCATCATAACACAGGGATAGCTGCTGGTATAATTGAGCCTTTAAATGATAGAATATCCAATTTCCTCAAAAAGCTGATTCGTGCTGGCTGTCGACGGGTTAAAGATTTGGAATCACGAGCACTTGATTTCGTAAATGAAGAGTTGTTTCGAGGTGAATCAAGTCTTCTTGCATACAGAAGCAGATTTTATCCCGAAAAGAGAAAAAATAGAAACTTGATAACCTTTGTTAAGTTAGAAACACGACATTCAAAAATCGACCTGGAGAATATAATGCTTTTGGTAGCAAAGTGTACTAATGCTAAATTTAGATTCTCGCTGAGTTATATTAATAAAATTCGTACTATATCATATATACAATTGTTAAATCAATTGAACTAACTAGATATTCTTAAACAAAAGAGTTCCATCGATTATGTTTCTTGAGACAAACGTGCGTTGGACTTATTACGATGGTCCTAAACTTTTTTCTTTCTACAAACCATCCTTACAACCTGATTACTTGATGAATAATTAGATAATTACATACACATTATTTCAGTGAATATATTGTAATACATTTGAGATCCGTCATAATGTATTTTGAAACAGTAAAATAAACAATAGCATGCCATAACAGGACCAATGTAGCTCCCAAGGAAGAAGCTGTTGAAGGCAGAGATGAGATCAGGAAAGAAAATAAGATTCATGGCGATGACGACGAATACGATCCAGTTCCGAATGAAATTGTAGAAAGAAAGATGCTGTTTGTCTACCAATCGGATGAAATGAAAAGACTGTATCAGCGTTATGCATCGACTCTGGTGTTGCTGGATGCAACATATCGCACAACAAAGAATGTACTGCCACTCTACTTCGTCGATGTTCAAACTAACGTAAATTACCAGGTTGGTGAATTGTATACAAATGTACTATCCTATCCTATACTATCTGCAGATTAACTAAGTCATTTATATTTGGTTCCTTTTTCTCAAAGATCACTTTGTTTTATAACAATGATGCTTCATAGGTTCTGGTTTATTATTTAGTTGCCAAGTATAACTACAATAGCTGTTTAATTTTTCATCTCCTAAAAAGGTGGCTGCTGTAATTGTTTGCCAGGAAGAAACAACGGAAATGATAAAAGATGTACTGCAAGTAAACAAAGGAGAAAAACACATGATGCACTCATTCTGGTGATAATTGTTTTTCAAACTTGGGAATTCACTGAATCTTCATCAACCGATCTATGTATTTTAGATTGGAACCCTAACATCAATCCAAAATACAGAATGGTTGACTTTGATAATGCTGAAATCCTTTCATTGGAGACTGTGTTTGCTGGAGTTAAAGTGTTTCTTTGTGATTTTCACCGTGAACAATCATGGCATCGGTAATTATTAGGGACTTTACAAAGAGATAACGGAAACGGCAACGAGTACGCCAACGCGAGTTTTGTTTGAACTTTTCGTCGGCGTTTACCGCTACAAGTTAATTATCGTTACGATACAAAACGCGATACCTGACGAATTTCACTTTGCGCGGAAAATTATGTAAACAAACATCGCGGATTTAATTTTATAACGTAAAGATGCCAAAATTCAAAACTACTCGAGATCAGCTATTATTATCCCACGTAGATGGATTCATAAACGACGAAGAACCTATTTTATTGTATTCATAAATAAGTCTCAAAACCTTGATTTACCTTGATGAATGTAAAAGCGAATTTCGATTTTTGAAAACAGATATTTATTGTCTCATTGATGGCTTATGTACTTGTTATAATGGGGTTAAATTTAGTGTCGAGGAAGGGTTCTGTATATTTTTTAAGCGTTTTGCTTACCCATGCAGATATCAAAACCGGATTCCTCGGTTTCCAAGACCTGTTCCATAGTTGTGCATGATATCAAACTATATGGTGGATATTCTGTACACCAATTGGAGGCATTTACTAACTAGTTTTGAACAAGAATGGCTTTCCCCTCAAAACTTAGAAAACTATGCAAATACGATACATAGAAGAGGTGCGTCCCTAGAAAACTGTTTGGCGTTTGTAGATGGAACAGTCAGAACACTTTTCCGTCCTGGACAACACCAACGGATATTATATAATGGATATAAAAGGTACCATGACATTAAATTTCAATCAGTAGCATGTCCAAATGGCCTTATTGCAAACTTTTATGAGCCTGTCGAAGGCAAACGTCACAATAGTGTAATGCTGGCTGATTCAAATCTTTTAAATAATTTGGAACATGGCCTACTATAACTACACGGCCGGATATCTTGCCTTTGCGCCAAAAAATTAGTGGGGTAACATTTTAGTGGATGAATATTTGCTCCACTAATTCGCGCTCATCCGTGGTCGATTCTACACAGATAAATAATAATAAAAATTAAAATCTTCACAGATTATTTGTTTAATTAAGTGTGCACAAAAATCTAAGATTGCCGAATTTTTAGTTGTAAACAAGATGTTGGTATAATGTAACATGGCTTTTTAAACTACTGATAAGATATATATACATCTATTTTCTTTGATGAATATTGATTATTTTTGTTGCAACTATGGTTAGAACTTGCAGTGTAGTCAATTGTACGACAGGTTATAGGAAACAAGAAAAAAGTGAAAATGAGTGGTGGAAGGGTTTTGGTTGGTCTTAGAGAATGCCAAATATCTGAGGGTATTTTAGCTGCTTCTAGTCTTTTAAGAGAAGAAATAAATGTTTGGAAAGAAGATATCAGACCAGAAACTCAAGATGAAAAGGAAATTATTTTATTGAATTAAAAAGTATTTCTGATGAAATTGATTCCTGTATTTTAGATTCAGTTAGTCATCCAATTTAGTTGCTGGTTATATTGCAAAAAAATGTTTAGAAAAAGTTAGTTGTGAAAAATGCAATAATCTTCTCATATTATCTTGTAGCAATTGCAAAGTAATATGAGAAAAATGAATTCTTAAATGAACTTTTACGAAATGTACGATTTTACTCAATTCTTAGAAATACCGAATGAGATGATCAATTTATTTATTTTTCTCGGAAATTCAATAATAAAATATTTCTATTGACTGAATGCAACCGTTTGACGAATTCAGTTTGGTTTGTTTCGACATCGTTGCTGCGGCTGCCGGTTTTCCCAACCTTACTAATGTTACATATCGAGAGTTGGTGGCAGAAACCACAACTGTGCCAAATGCAATAGCATGGGCAAAAGCGCATGGTTTGCTACCACAAGCATGGGTTTTCCCTGCACAGAACTGTGGTAGAAATATGCAAGAATATCAACGGCTCGATGGGCAGGATGGTTTGACATGGAGATGCGCTTGTGGAAAACGTATCGGATACCGAATTGATACATTCTTTGAACATTCGCATCTTTCTATATCACAAATGATTGACTTCCTATACCACTGGTTGTTTGAGGATTTCTCTTGTAAGAAAGCCAAACGAGAGATCGGAATCGGCAGTTTACACACCACTGGATTGGTGCAATTTCATGCGTGATATTTGTGCGGAATATTTCATCGCACATCCCCGAGTTATTGGAGGACAAAGCGCAACAGAACAGATTGACGAAAGCGTGTTCACAAGAAGAAAATAATCGCGGGAGAATGTTCCCGGCACAGTGGGTTTTTGGCGGTTATGATGTGCAGTCAAAATTAGGATTCCTCGTTGCTGTACCATGACGTGATGCAGGAACATTATTGCCAATTCTACAGCACTATGTGCATCCAGGGACAACTGTATGTTCAGATTTATGGATAGCGTATAACACTGTTGACAATGCAGGTTATCAGCATTTGACTGTCAACCACTAACTTTATTTTGTAGACCCAAAAACTGGAGTCCACACCAACAACGTTGAGAACATGTGGGAACGTGAAAAGCGCAGAAATAAAAAGGAATGTGGCACCCTCCGGAATGTTGGGTAGCTATTTGATTGAATTCATGTGTCGATTAGAGTTCTGAGCTGAGCCATTTGAAAACATTGTAGCACACATTCGTGAAGTTTATCCATTGTAAGAATCACACAGATGTTGTTGTTTAATAGTTGTGTTTTCATATTCTAAAAATTTTTAAGGTGCACGTAAAGTGCATAAGTGTCCAGCTGAATAATGTTCTTAGAAATTACCTTTACAAAAACCTTTTGATTTTTCATGTTCTGATCATGTTGTTTTAATAAAGTATATCTACCGAACAATAAAAATATATTTTTTAATAACGTCTTTGTGATACTGTGAGAAATGATGCAGTCAAAGACTTTAAGCGAAGACAAACCGGAAGAGTGAACTATTCTTGAATTTTAATATGATTGATTTTACTAATAGGCATCAATTAGACATTATCATTTGATATTATTTTTATCTTTATTTTTATCATTTGACTTGTATATCGTTGTTCCATGGCAAGGCCATGAGGTGTTCATATAAATCATCATTTGATAGGCATCTCTTCATTTGTTTTTCATTCATTATTAGAATAGATCATATTTATTTATTTACATAATATTTATACAGCGTTTTTCTTCAGTTTTCATAACTGTTATCAATGAAATAGCTGTTTTTAAAAATGTACAATAAACTAAAAATTATAAAATGTACAATAAACTAAAAATTAAAATTAGTAAACAAAAGGAATTTGTGAGTTGAATAAATAAAGCAAGCAATAGAAGTGAAAGGTAAACAAACAAAAGGTGAAATGCTCATGAATTCAAGATACAATACATCGACTGAAAAAAGAACCATACTCTTATGGCTCCACGATTAAGAGACGCATTGTGTTAGAACAGTTTAAACATTGAAAAAAATCTTGGCGTCATTCTTAAATTTTCTGAGATCGCTTTCTTTCCTTATATCAAGTGAGAGGCTATTATATACTTTAGCACCTTCAAATTTAAATGCCTTCTTTCCAAATTCAAGACGTGTCTTTGGCAGACGTAATAAAAAACCATTATTTCGTGTTCGTATGACATGATCGATCGATTGGAAGTATCCTTCAAGGTTAGAACAACATTCGTTAACCAAAATCTTTTTAATAGTAACACAAGCTTCTTTCCTAATCAAGTTGACGATCTTTGGCAACGATTGTTCTTGGACGATAGTAACAACCCTATTTTCGAGACTATCAAGTTGCTTCAGCTGGGTGGCAGTGAAGTGAAGGGATGCAGTTGACGAATACGTTAATATCGGAACGATCATTGATTTGTAAATTATTTTGGCAACTTTGTGGTCTACATGATTCTTTAGTTTCATCAACAGACGTAATCGAGTCTGGCCTTTTTGTAAGCTTGTGCAAAATTCTCCGACAACGATAAACTTTGATCGAGAAGGATGCCTAAATATTTGTAGGAAGTTGTTTCATTGATCGGTTCGTTTCGGTACAATACATTAAGTTGTTTGTTACCACGTTTTTTATGAGTCCCAAACAGCATTACTTCTGTTTTTCTTTTGTTTAGGTTGATTACTAATTCATTCTCACAAAGATACTGATCTATTGCTTTTAGGTCTGCTGTTAGTGCATTTTCAATGTCGCAAAGTTCTTTGGCAGCAACATAGATAACAGTGTCATCAGCATATTTCAAAAAGTGAGAATACTTTATGTGGTCCACCAAGTCGTTAAAAAATATTAAAAATAAAAGGGGCCCCAGAATAGACCCTTGAGGAACTCCACGCATTAACGGCTTCTCGGAGCCTGTGGTGTTATCCAATTCAACACTTTGAGTTCTGTTAAATAAGTAGTCAGTAAACCATAAAAGTTCCTTGTTTGCTATGCCATATGACTTTAGTTTGGTTAATAACTGGCTATGGCTAATCGTGTCAAAGGCCTTGCTTAAGTCAATAAAACAAGAACCTACCAGTTTTCTTTTGTCGACTTGCTCCCTGATACCATCGATGAGGAGTGTGGTGGCATGATTGGTAGAGCGATGTTGTCGGTAACCGAATTGACATTCAGTTAGCAGGTTGTTCGTTTCTAAATAGGACAACAGTTGAGAGTGCATTGCTTGTTCAAGTATCTTCGATAATATTGGAAGAACTGAAATTGGTCTAAAGTTTGATGGGTCGTTTGTTGCACCTGATTTATGAAAAGGTTTGATTTTTGCCTTCTTCCAAATGTCTGGTACCTTTCCAGTTCTTATTGATAGATTCAATATGTGACACAACGGTTTGGATATGAATTCACTACAGTCTTTTAGCATATTCGATGGAAGACCGTCAATTCCCGTTGCTTTACGACGTTGAAGATTTTTCAATTGGTTTAATACGAATATTTGTGGTATGTATCCCATATGAAAAATATGGTGAGTTCTTACTCTTAGATTCAGCGGGTATTTCCATGTAAAATTCGATATTAATATGTACTTTTCTTTAAGAAGCTTTATTACGGTAGCAAAGTAATTTCCAAAGGTTTCTAGAGAAATTTTCTCCTTTTGAGTATTACAATTGGCGGATTTAATCTTGTATGGGAACATCTTTTTGATGGTCTCCCAAAATTTTCGTGGGTTGTTTGAGTTTTCGTTAAGAAGATCTTTATGAAAGGTCGTTTTTGCAGCTTTAATTTGGTTATTGCATGTATTCCTAGCTCGTTTGTAACGGTCCCAGTCAGCATGACTTTTTGATAATGCTATAAACAACTAATAATACGATGCTATAAATTTATTAACCATGTCTAGGCCGGGGGATGATTCGTCTCCCCCTCAGACAAAATTTTTAATATCTTTTGAACGGGTAACGATATTGACTCCAAATTTCATGACTGTTCCTAAATTTAGTTATTATGACGTCATAATTGAGTTTTTTATAGCTTTTATCATGAATTTTTTGTACTTATTTTGTATCTTTCTCAAAACTTTTCATGAATCCGTGTATGTGATGACTGCAATGCTAAATGAACTGAATGGAACAAGAGACTTATAATATATTACTTTTTCATTTTTCTTTGAAACTACGTGTATTTATTGTAGAGAAGTATTTCATAACCTTCAAGTTGGTCTGAAAGTTTATATTATATTTTTATGTAATATATTAGCTATATTTTCAGTATTTTTTGTGTCATTTTACTGATATTATTCAATATTTTTCATCGCATTACATTAAAATAACTATATATATATATTTGATATGATTTGTTATTTGTTATATATATTTGTTATGAACAAATTTACAAAAGATAATTTTTTTCAAATGTTACCCCACTAATTATTTGGCGCAAAGGCAAGATATCCGGCCGTGTAGTTATAGTAGGCTATGTTTGGAAAGATACTCAATGAAACCTAATGGGAATCCTTTGTGTATATATGGCGACCCTGCATACCCACTAAGAGTACATCTGCAGCCTGGTTTTAAGGGAGCTTGTTTAACTGACCAACAAAAACTTTGGAACAAAAGCATGAGTGCAGTACGTGTATCAATGGAGTGGATATTTCCAGTCATCATAAACTACTTTAAATTTTTAGATTGAAAGGAGTACTTGTTCAAATATAATATATATATAATATATTACAGCCATTTAAGTGATGTTCTCTTTTGAGGACAACAGGCACTATAGGGATAAAAAGAATCTAAAAATTGGATTAAGTCTTACTGGGAAAATATATATTCTTTGTGCACTAATGCATAATGCCAGAAGCTGTTTATATAGGACAACGACTGCAAGTTATTTTGATTGTGAAGCACCAAGTGTTCAAAACTACTTTTCAGTTTTTAATAACTAGAAATGTAAAAAAACTTTACAAGCCTATTTAGTCAGTTTTTCTATAATAGCCATAAAAGCAGCCTGCTGTTGTTGTTGTGATTGCATCATCATTTGACACATCTGTTGCTGTTGTTGCATCATCGTAATTTAATGTTGCTGTGTCAATAAATTTTGAGCTCTCGTTGCTTCAATCTCTTGTTTTTTCAACTCAAGTTCTTCCTTCCTTACTTGCATTTCATTTTCTGACTTTTCTCTGAGATATCTCACAGTTTCTTTTTCACATCGCAAATCTGTTTCGGAGAAAGTCTCTAAAGAACGTTTGCACATTTCGGCTGCCTTTTCTGTGTCAGCTTCGGATTTTGCTTTTTTCTCACCTATCTGAGTTTGGTATTCTGAATCATAAAGATCAAACTGTTCAACAATGTCAAATATTGAATGATTATATTCAGTAACTTCCGGTGAAATTCCACTGGCTTTTTTTTCTTTTTTTTCATACAAGTTATTTTGGGTGGGAAATAAGGAAGGGACAGGAGTACGGATATTCTTAGCTGAAAAGTGGATTGATAAAGTGATAGATATAGATAGGGTTAATGACAGGATAATTATTATTAAGTTAATAGTGGGTAAGAATGTAGTTTCAGTAGTTTCTGTTTATGGACCCCAGTGTGGTTTGGATGATAGTCTTAAAGATGCTTTTTATGATGGTTTTTTAACGGTGGTATCAAAGTTAGGAGAAAAGGAGATAGTGTTAGTAGCTGGTGACTTTAATGGACATGTTGGAAGTACACCTAAAGGGTACGAAGGTATACATGGAGGTTATGGGTATGGAACTAGAAACACTGAAGGTGAAAGAATTCTAGAGTTTAGTGAAGCTATGGATATGTTGGTAGGTAATACTGTGTTTAAGAAAAGGAATAGCAGACTAGTGACCTTTCAATCAGGCAATTCTAGTACCCAGATTGATTAAATCCTTATCAGGAAGTCAGATCGGAATCTTCTTAGAAATGTAAAGGTTATTGCAGGAGAGGAATGTGTTAGTCAGCAGAGGTTGGTTGTATGTGACTTGAGCATTAAGTCAGGAACTGAGAGGAAAAGGACTTTTGTTCCTTCCTAGAAGAAAAATTTGGAAATTAAGACTCTGCAGTAAGGGATAGTTTTTGTACCAGTTTTAAACAAAACTTGAAGAGAGTAGAAATAAAGACTGATGTTGAAGGTATATGGTCTAAGTTGAAAGGCAGCCTCTTAGGTGCCTCTAAAAGTGTATGTGGATGGACTAAGGGCCCTATCAGGAGACGGGAGACTTGGTGGTGAAATGATGTTGTTGATAAGGCTATTAAGGAGAAAAGAAGGTTATGGAAAGAATGGAAGGCAGGTGGGAATAAAGAGCCATATTTAGAAGCAAAGCGTACAGCAAAGTTAGAAGTTTATACAGCAAAGAAAAGGGCAGAGGAAGAAAGATTTCCCAATTTGCTTGGTAGAGAGGATCAGAAAAACGAAGTTTTTAAAATTGCAAAGCAGAAGAGTAAGACAAATCAGGATATCATTGGAGAAAAGTGTGTGAGAAATGACATCGGAGATTTAGCTTTTGATGATAGTGCTAAAAAATTGGCCTGGGAAAGTTATTATAGTAAATTACTAAATGAGGAGTTTGAATGGGACCGCAGTCTTTTGTCACGTTGTCAGTTTTTTGTTAGTCCAATTGAGGGTCCTGCTGTCAGAATAGAAAAGGATTGGGTTAAATCGGCTCTTAGAAAGATGAAAGATGGTAAAGCTGCTGGTCCCGAGGATGGTATTGACATCATCACTGAGCTGGTAAATGCTATCGTCACTCAAGGTGTAGTCCCTGCAGACTGGGAAATTAGCTCTATAGTAAACTGCTATAAAGGTAAAGGTGATGCCCCGGAGAGAAGTAATTATAAAGGGCTGAAAATGTTAGACCGAGTTATGAAAGTATTAGAAAGGATATTGACAAGATTTATTAGAGATAGGGTGAATATTGATGACATGCAGTTTGGATTTATGCCTGGACGGGGAACTATTGATGCAATTTTTATAGTCAGGCAGTTGTAGGAGAAATATCTGCAAAAGAATAAGAGGTTATATTTTGCATTTGTTGATTTAGAGAAAGCTTTTGACAGAGTACCACGTGAAGTAATCTGGAAGGCGATGCGAAGGTTAAGAGTCGATGAATGGATAGTGTCAGTTGTTATGTCTATGTATGAAAATGCCAGAAGTCATGTCAGAGTGAATGGATCATATAGCAAGGAATTTGGAGTCAAGGTTGGTGTTCATCAGGGATCTGTTCTTAGCCCGTTACTCTTTATCATGGTTTTGGAGGCTTTATCTCAGGAGTTTAGAGTAGGGTGTCCATGGGAATTATTGTATGCAGATGATCTTGTGCTTATTTCAGATAGTCTAGAAGAGTTAACTGCGAAATTTGCTACTTGGAAAAAAGGTATAGAGTCAAAAGGGCTTAGAGTTAACGTGGGTAAGACAAAAGTTATGGTCAGTGGAGGTGGCATTTCAGCACCTATTGCTTCAGGTAGATGGCCATGCTCTGTATGTAGTAAGGGTGTTGGTAATAACTCAATATATTGCAAATATTGTGATCATTGGGTTCATAAGAAGTGTAGTGGTATAAAGGGTCGACTTACTTCAGTGGTGGACTATGTGTGTAGGGTGTGTACTGGTGATATTACCTTAGCAACTGGACAGCCAGTAGAATCTGTGCAAATAGGGTGATGACTTTTTAGAGACAAAGGATGGCTTTTGTTATTTGGGCGACATGATTAGTACAGGAGGTGGCGCAGAACAAAGTTGTATAACTCGAATTAGATCTGGGTGGAAAAAGTTTAGAGAACTTTTACCTCTCCTAACTTCTAGAGTGATATCTCTTGGCACAAAAAGAAGGTGTATGATGCTTGTGTAAGAAGTATTTTTCTATATAGTGGGGAGACATGGGGAGTTAGAACTGTTAAACTAAACAGACTAAAGCGTAATGACATGAGAATGATTAGATGGATGTCAAATGTGACATTGAAGGATAGGATGCCTTCAAATGAGTTAAGAGAACGCTGTGGACTAGAAAGTGTTAGAAAATCTTTGCAAAGGCGTCGGCTTAGATGGTTTGGTCATGTTGAGAGAATGAATGATAATAACTGGGTTAAGAAGTGTAGAGATTTAGTTGTAGATGGTAAGTGTGGCAGAGGCAGATTATTATTACAATCAGTAAAGATAATTATTTCAAAAGACTTGCTGAAAGGCTGAACAATCCCTCAACTCCTGCTAAAAAGTATTGGTCAATCATCAACAAATTTCTAAATAAAACAAAAATTCCAGATATACCATCTCTTGTTACAAATGAAGGAGTTATAAATGATTTTCAAGACAAGGCTAGAATTTTTAATAATTTTTTTGAGAGTCAGTGCTCCATAACTGACAATGGTAGTCAACTTCCTAACTTCTCTTACAAAACCCATCTTCGGAAATCAGATATAACTTTTCTGAGGAGGACATACTTAACATAATTAATAATTTAAACAACAATAAAGCTCATGGGTGCGATGATATATCAATTAGGATGATAAAGCTTTGTGGTAGTTCTATCTTTCATCCATTAACAATCATTCTTCAAAATTCTATTTCTCGTGGTATCTTTCCGGATGAATGGAAAAAAGGCAACATAGTTCCCGTACACAAAAAATCAAACAATAAAAAATTATCGTCCTATATCTTTGCTACCTATTTTTAGTAAGATATTTGAAAAAATTATCTTTGACAATTTATTTTCTTACTTTGATGGGCATAATTTATTTACTGATAAGCAGTCTGGTTTTCGCTCAGGTTACTCTTGTATCAATCAACTTATACTAATTAATCATCAAATATTTAAAGCATTTGATTGTAATCCATCTCTTGAAACCAGAGGTATTTTTCTTGATATGTCTAAAGCCTTTGACAAAGTTTGGCATAAGGGTCTAACTTTTAAATTAAAGAGTTATGGAATCAACGGAGACCTCCTTAATCTATTAAAAAACTATCTTAGTAATAGGAACCAGAGGGTTGCTTTGAATGGTGTATACTCGAGTTGGGAAAAGGTTCTAGCTGGTGTGCCCCCAAGGATCAGTACTTGGTCCTTTGTTATTTTTAATTTATATAAATGATTTGCCAGATAATTTAGTTAGTCTACCAAGACTTTTTGCTGATGACACTTCGCTCTTTCATGAAATTTCGAATATTAACACATCTCAAACTATACTCAACAGTGATCTAAGAAAAGTAAATATGTGGGCATACCAATGGAAAATGTCTTTTAACCCTGATCCTAGCAAACAGGCTGCTGCAGTCCTGTTTTCTAGGAAAAGGCACCTTTCGGTTCATCCTGATTTAACATTCAACAATGCACCTGTTTTTAATGTTTTGTATCAAAAACACCTTGACCTAATTTTAGATGACAAGTTATCCTTCACTGAGCATATTAATGAAAAAATGAAAAAAGTTAATTAAGGCATCGGCCTTCTTAAACACCTCTCTAGATATCTGCCACGAAAGTCCCTTCTTAATATTTACAAAAGTTTTATCAGAACTCATTTAAATTACGGTGATGTCATTTACTATCAACCAAATAATATGACCTTTTGCAATAAATTCGAAACCTGTCAATATAACGCTGCCTTAGCAATAACAGGGGCCATAAGAGGCTCTTCACGTACTAAATTGTATCAGGAACTGGGTTTGGAAAATCTAAGTAAGCGCCGTCGGTTTAGACGAATGTGTCTCTTTTATAAAATTGTTAAACGTCACGCCCCAAAGTAGCTTTTTGACTTATTACCAAGACTTAGTTATAGTCGCAATCCAACACGGTCTCAACTTTTTTATCCCTTTAATTCAAAAACTAATTACTTTAATAATACATTCTTTCCGTATTCTACCCGTGAATGGAATAAGCTTGAACTTTCAACTAAAAATATTATTTCAATTTCTTCTTTTAAAAAAGTCTTAAATCTATCA
The DNA here is from genome assembly GCA_963930725.1 of Candelabrum cocksii. Taxonomy (NCBI): domain Eukaryota; kingdom Metazoa; phylum Cnidaria; class Hydrozoa; order Anthoathecata; family Candelabridae; genus Candelabrum; species Candelabrum cocksii. The sequence goes on along the minus strand of OZ005677.1, from coordinate 8,772,521 downwards.
GACCTTTACCAATTTATGATGTAATGGATCCAATTGGCCTTAAATTACTTACTCGTCTTCGCCTTGAGCTCAGCCACCTTAATGAACATAAATTTAATTTTAACTTTCTTGACACAGTTAATCCACTGTGTAACTGTAGTCTATTAGAATCTGAATCAACCAGTCACTTCCTTTTACGCTGCAACTTTTTAAATAATCTCAGACAACAATTCCTCATTGACTTAGTGAATATTATTGGCTGTATTGACAATATACCTGATAAAAAACCTTTAACTATTCTTCTCTATGGTGATAGTAATCATGATAAAATTATTAATGCATCTATTCTCAAGCTTACTATTACCTTTCTTAAACAATCTGGACGTTTTAATGCACCTCTAATAACTGCCTAACCTTTTATTTCCTTATTCAAACAACCACTTCCTCACCTCTTCTCCTTTTCTTCTTCTCTTATCCCCTTCTTCTTTCCTCTTCCATTTCGGAACCATTTGCATTTTTTAAAAACTATTTTATTATTATTTGGATTATTTTATATTAAGATTTATTTGGCAGTTAGGTTTTTCTAACGCCTTGTTTACATGTAAAGTTAGGATTTATATTTGTAATAACTTTTCATAAAAAAAAAAAAAAAAAATTATATAAACGAGGAGAATACATGAGCTTTTCTAAAAGTTTACTAATATTTTAAAGAAGAGATGTGGGTCTGTAATTAGAACATTCTAACTTTTAACATATTTTAAAAAGTGGTAAGACTGAAGATGTTTTAAGAATACTAGGAAAAGTACCAGTCGGAAAAGAAAGTTTAAATAATTTTGAAAGGATCACAGATATCTTGCTATTTAATTGTTTAAGAACAGTTATACATACTGTTAGGTCCAGTGACTTTTCTATTACGTAAACTAAATATTGATGAAGAAAATTCCATATTATTTGTAGGAGATAAAATGATACCATGAGGATTTTGGTATTTCAAGTATTTTTGGAAGGATGTATGCGAGGAATGAATTTTTGCCAACGAAATACTATGGAACGCCAGAACTGACATAAGTTTAATTACTTTGTGACGTTTAGTCAATTTACAGTTACGTATGGTTCATCCATCTGTACTTTTGGTGTTCTTGTATGGCGATTCGGTCTATCAATGGTAGATTTGGTTGAAATAGACCCATGAAGGGTTATGAAACATTTACCTTTGGTTTCTATGCCCTGCTGTTTGGTTCGTACACGATGATTTTTGTTCGCATGGGCTGTCCTTTCGGTTTACATTTTATTAAATGGTAGTATATTTTCATTAAGAGGCAGTTAAATCATTAACTCAAAAAAAAAATCATTAGGTGGTGGTAAAATCATTAGGTGGTTCAAAATTCATTAGGTGGTGGTAAAATCATTAGGTGTACAAAATCATTAGGTGACACAAAATCATTAGGTGATGGTAAAATCATTAGGTGGTGGTGAGATTATTAGGTGGTGGTAAGATCATTAGGTGGTGCCCCCATTACAACATAGTTATCTCCTTTATAAATTATCTCCGCTAATTTAACAGATGGCATACATCCTGAGCAGTTTAATCGAAAATGGCGGACGAACAAAGATGTACGTTGTTAGATAAACGTGGACTAAAGCATTTAATCAAAACATTTGAAGAACAAAAAATAACTATAGATATAGTACCAAAACTTGCGACTAGTGAGTACGTCAGCGACGCACGAGGCTGTAGAGACGCACAAGATTTTAACATCTTTTAACAATTTTTGCGCTTTTCTTATTAATATTCGACATTTAATATAAATATATTTAAAGACAATATGCCACCGAAGAACGAAACATATACCTTCAATCAACTGAAAGAGATTATCGAAAAAAATGAAGAACCAATGATGAATTTGTTTAACTTAACGGTTGAACGTATGGAAAAAAAGATGGACAATTTGCAGGAAGAAAATATTATTTAAAAAAAATAAATTAAAAGACGTGGAGAAGTCAGTGAGTTTTCAAAGTGAATTGTTTAAGAAAGCCATGAAGAGAATAAATGAGAGTACGGAAAGCAATAATGTTAAAGACATTGAAGAAAAGTTGGCAGAGATTGAAGATCGTAGCAGACGGAACAATTTACGATTTAATGGTATAACGGAAGAGGACGGAGAAACGTGGGAACAAGCGGAGAGTAAAGTCAAACATATTATCGAAGAACGGTTGGGGATGAGTGATGTGGTGAAGATTGAACGAGCACATGGAAGTGGGAGACATGATGGTGGAAATCGGAAGAAGACTGGACGCACAATAGTTGCAAAGTTTTTGAACTTTAAAGACTGGCAAATAATCTAGGAAGAATTTCGATGAAGGAAGTTATGGGAGGCGGGTCTGTTTATAAACGAAGATTTTTCGAGAAAAACCGTTGAAAAGAGAAAGGTTTTGTTCCGGGAGGTGAAGGAGTTGAAGGAAAAAGGGATTAACGCTAAGGTATCATATAACAAAATAATTTATTTTAAAAAGCCTTAATAATACTTACGCATTTACAACTAAATCGATATTTTTATCACCATGGCAATTGATAACGAAAGCATTAGTTTTAAACCGCTTTTAACTTCAAACATACTTTCGCCTGAAAACGACCCTGATGAAAACGTTTTTGGAGATTCTAATTTTGTTAATTTTGAACAAACCCCTTATTTATTTTCTGATGAAATAAGAGAATATCTTGCAGACTACGAGTTTGAGAATAGTATTAATATTTTACACTTAAATATTCGCAGTCTAAGCAAAAATTTTGAAGAATTTAAAATTATGCTTAACGAGGCTTCAAGTGTTTAATGTGATTTGTTTAACTGAGACATGATCTCGTGACAAAGAGTTTACCAATAACTCTCTTTTCAAACTGTCTGGATACAATGAAATTCATGTTGAAAGAAGGTCGTCGAAGCGTGGCGGGGGCGTTTTGATCTATTTACAGAAACAATTGATTTACCGAGTTCTGCATGACTTTAGCAATTCTGACAGCGACAAAGAGACTATTTCAGTCGAAATAAATAACGAGGGTTCCCGCAACATTATAATTAACTGCTGTTATCGACCACCATCAGGAAACATAAAAATGTTTTCAAATTGGCTCAATACTTTTTTTAATTACGCGCTTCACAATCGCAAGATATTTTACTTTATAGGAGATTTCAATATTAATTATCTTGAGTATTACAACAATGCAGTTATTAAGAAATTTTATGATAACTTATCTCTGCATGGTGTTATACCATTGATTAAAAAAGCTACACCAGGGTGGCCAGATCCTGCAAAATCCTTCAAAAACAAAGAGGGTCCTGCAAATCCTGCAAAAACAGCTGTTTTTTCATAAAATCCTGCAAAAATGTCTTTGAGTCCTGCAAAAAGTAATCCTTCAGTTACTTAATTTATAAGTTGTTTCCAATAATGTTTTAATTGTGCTGTATAAGTTTTGTAGTTTTTAGAATATATGATACAGACTATTTTATTTAGTGTTCCTAGTTTCCCTTATGCTTATAATCTTAGTGCTAGGTGAAATTAATTATTTGATTTCCTTTTTAGTAAATAGATATTATAAGTAAAATAAAAATGGTGAACCAAACATATTTTCAAAAAGAATGGCTTAGTAATAAAGTATAAGCTTTGGATAGCAAGAACAAAGGACAATAAATTGGCTAGATGTAATCTTTGTAAAACAGACATTACTTTGTCAAACATGGGTTGTTCTGCATTAGATAAGCATTCACGTGGTAAAAAGCATGTGGAAAAGGTGTCTGACAGGGAGAAAGGTGTGTATTCTTATTTTAAACCAAGATCCGTTAATAATACTTTGAGTACTAGTAGTTCTAACGAAAAGTCAGTCACTCTACCACAACATGTTGAGAAAAAGAACACAGTTGAACACTTATTGGTAAATGATAACACATTAAATGCTGAAATTTTATGGACACTAAAGGTTGTGAAATCACATATGTCTTTTCGATCATGCATTGAGGTCAATCAATTTTTTTTATGGATGTTTCCTGATAGCGAAATTGCTGCAAAATTCACTCTTGGTAAAACAAAGTGTGCTTATTTTATGAACTATGGTATTGGACCTCATTTCAAAAACATCCTTTTAAAATCTATTCAGGAATCACCTTTTTATAGTCTATCTTTTGACGAAAGTTTAAATTCTGTGATGCAGAATTGCCAGATGGACTTAGGCATTCGTTTCTGGAATAAATCCCGTAATGTAGAAGAAAGATACATGGACTCCAAATTTTTACAACGTCCCAATGCATCTGAGCTCTGTGAAAAACTGAAGGACGCCTCAAAAAATTTAGATGACAGTCGTTTTCTTCAATTATCTATGGATGGTCCATCTGTGAATTGGAATGTACTGGAAATGGTTGATAATGGTTTGCTTGAAAAAGACTTGCCTAAGACAATAAGTATTGGAAGATGCAATCAGCATATATTACATGGAGCTTTGCAAACCGGGATCAAAAAATCTGAATGGAAAGTTGAGAAAATTTTAAAGGCAATGTACTGGTTGCTTCATGATTCGCCTGCAAGAAGAGAGATTTATGAACGTGAAGGTGGTACTAATGTTTTCCCGCTGAGGTAAGCTTTTTGCTTTCTATTGACTATGCTTAAACAAATATGAACCAGGTCCGCAAGCATAAAACCATTATCATTTGGTGTAAATGAGCTTACCTAAGCTTTTATTACCGTTATTGTTGATTTATGAAACCCAAACAAGTGTTACCGTTATTTTCCAAGGCTTGTTGCTGTTTTTCTCACGGTTTTCACGGTTCTGTTTGAATTTAAAAATTAATTAAAAGTTATCTGTTAGAATCTGTTCTTCAGTTAGAAATTGATTGTTTTGTTGTTGTTTAATTTGGAATAATAAATTTAAAGAATTTATTTTAGGTTTTGTCCAACACGGTGGATAGAGGATGAACCGGTTGCTGAAAGAGCTGTAGGTATTTGGAAGAATTTCACTAACGTTATCAGCCATTTTGAAACATTATGTAAATCATCAAGACCTAAAAACAAGTCGTACGAAACATTGGTAAATCATTACAAAGATCTGATTATTCCATTAAAACTACAATTCTTTGCATTTGTTGCTGGTATTCTTAAGCCATGCTTGACAAATTTCCAGACCGTCAACCCTATGGTGCCATTTATGTTTGGTGACCTAGAGAAAATCATGAATCAACTCCTGAGCTTGGTAATTAAACGAGATGCATTGCAAATAGCTGAGACCCCCTTGAAGAGGCTTAAGGAAAAATGGTTAACTGATAAAGCCAACCATTTAGAAGATGGATTAGTTGATGTAGGAGCAGCCACGAAAGATCTCCTTAACAATGCTAAAGTGTCAATGGAAAAGAAGAGGAAGTTCAAAGGCCAATGTAAGCAGCTAGTGTTAGATGTGTTGCTGAAAATGTGCGAAGAATCACCACTGAAACATAGTCTTGTAAGAAATGCTTCATGTCTTTCTCCTATCAACATGGTTAGGCAACCAGAAGAAAGTAAAATTTGCATTAGAAGCTTGTCTGACAAGCTATATTCCCTGAAGAAAATATCTTCAGGTGTTGCTGATCACTCAAAGAATCAATTTGATGAGTTGTTGAAAATGGTTAAGTACGAATACAAAGAAAAGTTCCGAACATTCAACTACAAGAAGGATCGTCTAGATGTGTTCCTTAGTAATTACATTGCTACCGAGGAGTATAATGATCTGTGGTATGTTTGTAAAATCGTTTTTATTCTCTCCCATGGCCAAAGCAACATTGAAAGAGGTTTTTCTGTCAATAAAGAGATCCTCCAAGACAACTTACAAGAGAAGTCACTTATTACACAACGTTTGATCTATGATACTTTGAATTGCTTGGACTTGGAACCACATCAGTTTGCTTTTTCACCGGAATTGCGTAAAAGCTGTAAATTTGCATATGCTAAATACAAGGCAGATTTAGATAGACAAAAGGAGGAAAAAGTTGCTGCTAAGAAAGGGTTAAAACGGGCGAATACAACACAGGAGTTAGAAAATGCGAAAAAGCAGAAAGTCCGGTTGGTCAATTCAATCGATGCCTTAAAAGAAGGTCTGATTAAGGAAACCCTAGCTGCAGATAAAAAGAAAGATTTAACATGTGTTGCAAAAGCTGCCGCATTTTGCCATGGCATTCAAGCAAAAGAGGAGCTTGAAGAGTGTCATAAAAAAACCGAGCTAGACAGTATTTTAAACAAGTGACATTTATACAGTTGTTTATTAAGCCAGGACTAAGGGTCATTTATGTATTTGGTTCGAAATTATTACACGTTTTTTTATATATAATATGAAATGTAAGCAATCCTCTAAGTCTTGTGTTTCTTAAATCTTTGTCATGCAATTTTTTAATTGTGGTAGACCTGAAATAAAGGTGTAAGTAAACTGATAGAGGTGTTTAGAGATGTGTCTTTGTTTCCCTAATGCTTTATTTGGTCTCCAATATCATTTGAATCTAATTGTCACTGAATTTCCGATCATTTTCTTCAGATTCGATACAAAAAGTCTTGCAAAAACTAATATTTCACCTGCAAAAACATAGGTTTTTTGCCAGAAAAGTCCTGCAATTCTGTTTTGAAATTTTGCTGGCCACCCTGTACACGTGTGACAAAAAACACATCTACAGAGATAGATAATATATTTACTAACTGCTTCTTTAATAAAACACTGCTAAAAGGAATTATAAAAACATCTATATCAGACCATTTCCCTATCTTTGTTGCATTTAAAAACAATAATAGTAAATTTTTTAACACTTTGAAGACCTATTTAATGAAAAGAAAGTTCAACGAAAAATCAATAAGCAATTTTCGCGATGATCTTCGAATGGTTCTTTGTAATTTCCCCTTCTTTTGACATGCTGATGTAAACAGGTTATATAATGAATTTCATGGTCTTATTATGTCATATTACAACAAAAACTTCCCGCTAATTAAATATAATATAAAATCTAAGGATATATTATCACCGTGGATAACAGAAGGTATGAAAAAGTCTTCCAAAAAGAAACAATGATTGTACATCAATTATCTCAAATATAAAACAAACGATACAGAAAGAAAATACAAAGATTTCAAAAACTTATTTGAGAAACTACGAAAGAAAAGTAAACAAAATTACTACAAAAATCTAATAAACAGATATAATTGTGACAAAAGAAAGATATGGCAGGTGATGAAAGAAATTTTTGGGAAAAAAAAGTAATTTCAGACAGCCTTCCTAATACGTTAAACATTAACAACAAAAGAGTAACAAATAAAAAACAATTTCCAACTATTTAAATAACTTTTTCACAACTATTGGAAAAAATCTTTCTAATAAAATTCCGAAAATTAGAACTGATTTTAATACATATTTAACGAGAGTGAATGAGACCATGTTAGATAATGACTTGACTTTTGAAGAGTTTGAAACTGCATATAAATCTATTAAGAGAAATAAAGCCAGTGGAGTTGATGATATAAATTGCAATGTGTTAATTGACAGCTATGAAGAAGTAAAACATCCTCTCTATATTGTTTTTAAGAGATCGTTAACTGATGGCATCTTTCCAGATATGCTTAAAGTTGCGAGAGTTTGTCCTATTTATAAATCCGGAGACAGCTCTTTCCTAGGCAACTACCGACCCATCTCTATATTACCTTTTTTTCAAAGATATTAGAAAAAATTATGTACAATCGTCTACACACCCACATATGTAAAAATAACATTTTTTTCCCCAAGCAGTTTGGTTTTAAAAAGAACACTGCAACTGAACATGCTATTTTGCAATTAACAAACGAAATTACACAATCCTTTTCAAAAAATGAGTTTACTCTTGGCGTTTTTCTCGACCTCTCAAAATAGTCCAGGAGTATTAGACAAAAAATGGGCCAAAGGTAGAAATAAATATGCTAAAGCTGAATTTTTCAGGATAGGTCCCTAATGTTGTCTGAAACAACATACTAAAAGTCCCCGGGTTTCCCGCGTGTGCTTCCACCCATTTAGGCCATTTTTCAAAATGGCCGCCATCTTAGTGATAATTGTCATATCTTGGTAACCGGTGGGTGTAAATCAATTATTTTGGTGTCAAAATACTCAGAAGACCCATATTTATATTCATTTTAATGGAACAGTTTAACTAAAAATTACCCGAAATGCCATTTTTGACCTTTGACCCTAAGACCGAGATACCGCGATATCTCATTAACGGCTAGCCGTAGAAAATTAAAAATGGTTCCAAATTATTTAGAATACCCAACTTTCTATTCGCTCTAATGAAAGAAAAATATCAAAAACCCCGTATAAACCCCTATTTTGACCTTTGAACTATTGACCTGGTGATAGAAATATCATTTAGTATCAAAATACACAGAACACCATTTTTTATATTTCCTCTTATCTATTGTGTATGCTCCAAATTGTCCTTTTTGGCTTCCCATATAAAATTACCCATAATTCATTGCTGGTGTTGTCTTGTTGGTTGGTTGAAAGTTTCCTTCTAATTTGAATATGGATGATAATAGAAAAAAACAAAGGACGAGGTGAGATATGAAAATATATATTTGTGAAAAATGTTTTCCAGATACATTTTACCTATAAATAAACTGAAGATTTAGATTTTATTCCAATATATACTTTAAATTTGGGCCTAGGCTAATTGACTAGGCCATCAAAATTAGTTGGTTACAAAACTGTAATAGGACTTTGACTCTGATTAAGGTCTAGGCACTCTACATAAATAAAGAAGTTGTTTTGTTTGAATAACGATTATAAAGAAGCAAACACTTTTGGTATTAGATAGATTTATAAAACAAAGATCAAATTTTGATTTTTGTTGAATGTTACACAGCACTGCTTTTCCACAGGTTAATGTCTGAATGTGTGATATGCAAGGAAGAAATTGTTACCGCCGATGATATATCAATGGTGACATCCAAAGGGCTTCAAACACTGATATCATCTAGTCTAGCACGTGATGATGGGTTGGATGTTGAATTTAAAAATATGACACTGCCACAGTCACTGCATACAAGTTGCAGAAAACAGTATACTAGACCAACTAGTATAAAGTCATATCAGAACAAAAGTGATTTGGTCAAAACATCTTCTGAAGATTTGAAGACATTACGTTCTTGCACCGAAAGAGCTTTTGACTTCAAAAAGGATTGCTTGTTTTGTGGAGAGGACGCACAAATCCCTGTTAAACACAGTTTAAAGCGTAGAAGGTCTGTAAGTAAAGTTGAGACAATAGAATTACGGGAAAACATTTTACAACGAGCTAATGAGCGTAATGATCAATTTGGAAGGACTGTATTAGCTCGAGTACAAAGTTGCATTGACCTCATTGCTGCTGAATCCGTATACCATACTGATTGTCGACTACGGTTTTTTCTTCATAACGTACAAGATGAATCTTGCAAACGTCCACGTGACAGGCCTGAGAATGAGTATAAATCTGCAGCTTTTCAGAAACTCTGCAACTATTTAGATGAAAATGATGAGTGCCAGTACTCCCTAGCGGAGCTGCTTGAGTTGATGGAAATGTATCTTGATGGACATGAGGGTTACACTATAAAACACTTGCAGTCAAAGTTATTAGAGCACTATGGCACAAAAATAACTATAACAAATGTCTCTGGAAAACCTAGTGTTGTGTGTTTTAGTGATGCTGCCCATGCCATTCTACATGAAAAATGGTACAAATTAAAATGTTCAGATCCAGCAAATGAAAAAAGGCGGATAATATGGGTCTTCTGAGTATTTTGACACCAAAATAATTGATTTAGACCCACCGGTTACCAAGATATGACAATTATCACTAAGATGGCGGCCATTTTGAAAAATGGCCTAAATGGGTGGAAGCACACGCGGGAAACCCGGGGACTTTTAGTATGTTGTTTCAGACAACATTAGGGACCTATCCTGAAAAATTCAGCTTTAGCATATTTATTTCTACCTCAAAGTCTAATACTCCTGGACTAAAAGCCTTTGACACAGTTGATCACAAAATACTTCTCAAAAAACTTGATAATTACGGTGTAAGGGGTAAATGTCTGGAATGGTTTCAAAGTTATTTAAATAACAGAACACAAATAATTATGTGTGAAGGAAATAATAGCAATTATTGTAAAATAATTTGTGGAGTGACTTTCTATATTAGGGCCACTTTTATTTCTCGTCTATGTTAATGACTTCCATAAATCCTCTACGTTATTGTCACCTATTATGTTTGCAGACGATACCAATATATTTATTTCTGATAGAAACATAGATGGGCTGTTCTTAAAAATGAACAAGGAATTAGAAAATGTTTCTAATTGGCTCTACGCAAATAAATTAACCATTAACACTCAAAAAACAAAGTATTCCCTTTTTCACCCTTCATCAAAGAGAAGTTTTATTCCTAAACAATTACCAATTCTAGAAATAAATGACGTGATAATTCAGAGAGACTGTGTCACTAGGTTTTTGGGAGTTCTTATTGACGAGAATTTCACCTGGAAGCCTCATATTTCTTACATTTGTGAAAAGGTTTCTAAAAGCGTAGGTATTCTTTATAAAGCTAGGAGTTATTTGAACAAATGTTTATTAAAACAACTTTACTTCTCTTTTGTTCATTGTTACCTGATATACGCAAATATAGCATGGGGCAGTACGCACAAATCAAAACTAAAGTCTCTTTATCGTTGTCAGAAACATGCAGTAAGAACAATTTATTTCAAAGACAAATTAACACACTCGAAACCTTTGTTTATTGATGCAAATATATTGGATATTTATCAAATAAACATTTAAGCCGTTTTATGCTTTATGTGCTCATGTAAATTCCATTTATCACCTGAAATTTTTAGTGACATTTTTAAATTTAAACCGAAAAACAAATACACTATGAGAACAGAAAAACTTTTCAAACCAAAGTGTAAATCCAAAGTCGAAGAGTTTTGTATTTATTATCGTGGTCCGCATTTATGGAATAGTATTATTCTTGGGGAGAGTACTCTTACAAATGCAGAAAGTTTTGATGTTTTTTAAAAAAAATTGAAAACTCTTTTGATTTCTCAAAATGCTGAACAAAACCTTTGAAGCATTAACATTTGTTTGATCTTTTATATGTCTTTAGCTTTTTGAATTGAAATTTCGCTTTCTTTGACAATCGTTTTTTCTTTTCTCGGCATTTGCTTTTGTAAATTTGAATTCTGTTCATTGTACTATGATTGTAACAATAAAAGATGGTTCTCGACGATAAGACCAATCAAACGGTCTTCTATGAGTACCGCAGTTGTATGTACAAAATTTATATATGTATATGCAATTGGAAAATAAATTATTAAAAAAAAAAGTTTAATGAACTAGGTGTTACCGATAATCGTGTTATGATGACTTTGAGAACAGAATGTCAGTTTATGGATGTAATCAGCCTCACAAAATCAGGGAAAACGATGCACCAAAATTTTGCATTCCAAGTGACATTTTAGAACACTTGTTGGAAGATGGGTTTCTAATTAGTGAAATTTCGAAGTTATTGTGTGTTTCCGAGCGAACTGTGTATAGGAGAATGCGCGAATATGGACTTTCCAAGAAAGTATTTTCTGACATTTCACAAGTAGACCTTGATAGAGAGGTGCAAACAATTGTTGCTGAATTTCCTTCATGTGGGGAGGTTATGATTAAAGAAATATTGAAAGGACGTGGCATTTTTATCCAACAACACTTACTTCGAGATAGCTTGCATAGGGTAGATGAAGCTGGGACTAACATTAGAATGATCAACCGTTTACACCGACGTGTCTATAACGTTCAGGGACCTAATGACTTATGGCATTTAGACACCAATCATAAGTTAATAAGATGGCACTTCATTATTATAGGTGCAGTTGATGGATTTAGCCGTCTACCAGTTTGTTTGGTGTGTTCTGATAACAATAAGGCAGCTACTGTGTTAAGATGTTTTCTAGATGCTGTTCACAATTATGGTTTGCCTAGTAGAGTCCGTTCGGACAAAGGAAGGGAAAATACATCTGTAGCTGATTACATGATATCGCAGAGAGGACCTAATCGCGGAAGTATGATCACAGGAAAGAGCACACACAATCAAAGAATTGAAAGACTATGGAGGGATGTCTATTGTGGTGCTCTTTCCTACTTTTACAACTTGTTTCATTTCATGGAAGATGAAGGACTGTTGGAACAGCTCACACTTGGCAGCTCTTCATTTTGTGTATCTATCAAAGATTAACGAAAAGCTAGCGATATGGAGTTCAGCATGGTCTACACATCGCATCAGAACTGTTAAAAGCACACCAATCCGTCTTTGGTTATCTGGTCAATTAGTTAATCCAATTGATTCAGCTCCTGACGAAGTTCACAGTTACTATGGCGCAGACGGACGAATTGAAAATGATGATGTTGTTTCTGAAGAAAATGAACGACCTATATTAGACCCACATTCCTTTCATGATGAATATATTTTGAATCAACTCAAAGAAAACATATCTGGGGAAGATACTAATATCAATAATGGTATCTACAGCTATATGAAGGCTTTGGATATTATAAGAGAATTTGATTTAGTTTAACGTGAAAATTTTGAATTAGTTCAACTTGTACTTTTTCAAATATAGGTTCAAATATACAGTTAAGTAAATAAAATAATGTAAACAAGAGCTGTGTAAATACTTTGTTTTTTGCCTGCGCCTATAATAATGATATGAACCTGAAATTTGGTGACTTTTCCTAACTTTTATTTGAGAACATTTTAGTTAAAAAAAAATTCAAAAATTCTTCTACTTCGCGGGAGGTTGAGGTCTTCATGATAATGCTTAATGAGCGTTCTGGAAGCCTCGTTTAAAAACAAACAAAAGCAAACAAACAATTATACTCTATCGGTTTGATATGACTCACAATAACATGATAATGGAATATTTTTTGATAGATTTTAGTCTTAGGCCAAAACCACAATATTTTTATGACCACCCTTTTAGATTTTTACACCCGCCCATATCCACTCTTCTGATGATTTTAGCAAAAAACGTATACATTGTACGTACATATATTTCAAAATATGATATGGACTTGGATTGTTTTTCTTTCGAGCCCTCTTTATCAAATCTGACCCTTGTTTCTCCGCCCTCGCTGAAATATCAATTCATTCAATTCAGTTACCAAGACTATGTAAGAAACAATATAACTATTTATAATCAACTGTGATCATTTTCTCTTAACCTTTCTTAGCTGTGCAATAACTAACTGTAGTTCTTTTTATTTTTGTATAGACACTAGTTTACTTTATTTAGATGTACATATATTCAATTGATAAAAGATTTCCAATTCCGCAAAAAAGTTAAGGATTTGAGTTTTTTCATGAAAAAAAGAGTCAATCACGTGACGTTATGACGTCATACAGAAATTTTTGAAGATAAAATTTTGATAGAAATAATTTGAAGTCACTTTGCTGAAAATATCATGAGTACAGCTTTCTTGAATGCAAAGTTATTCATGGCAACAGTTTATTCGTTTTTTTATGAAAACTGATCATTCTTTACTTTCTCCTAACATATATTTTAGGTCATATTTCTAGGTCAATTATTTCATTATTGTCAAAAATACGTCATCACGTGACCTGGTGACCTCATATATCATATTTTTTGAAAGAAATATATTTCTTTATACTTTTGGGAAAGTTTCATAAAAACATATTTTATGGTTCGTAAGTTATTGAGGAAAACCTGGCGCGGGCAAAAAAGCCCCCGGTCGTACAAGGGTCTGAAAAAGCCCGGTCGTAATAGGGTTAAATAATATATATTAAAATAACTACCTTAATACATAGTTAACCTCCTGAAAACTAATCACAAAAGTTGGAAAATATGTATTATATTCCAAACAAAAACTAACACTAAAAAATTTAATAAGGGTTCGAGTTCTCAGGTTGCAAATCGTATTTGATGCTACTTTTAGCGATGAATGAGACAATTGAAACGACAAAATTTGAAGAAAAAAAAAATGAAAACAGTGAGACTTAAATTCTTTTATCATAACCAGAGGCGAAGCTAGAGTTCAGGTTGCTAGATGGTTCAATTGGTTAATGCATGTCGTAGCCGTCGGCAAAAAGTGACTGGAATCTAGAGCTTCCACAAATAAAACAGACGGACTTATCTCGAAACCAAGTAATGGCTCTTCATCTGTGCCAGCTTTGTAAGCTTAAAATATCACCAAGGTTCAAATTCCCTCTTCGACCAGCTAAAAAGCAAAGATTGCAAGAATAACAATAATTTGCAGTAAGCCATTCTAGTGGAGAAAAGTTATGCCATTGCTATACAATTACATAAAATATGTCATATAATATACATACCTGCAACTTCTCTCAAGTACAAGTTAAACTTGGTGTATATGTCAGCCTGAAACACTCTCTCGTTTGATCCTGTCTCTGCAAAAATCGGTTTTAAAAGATGGTTTAGGCGTCTTAAATTGAGTTTCCCACTCTCGTTTGGAAAAAACAATTTTTTCAGCAATGGTAGCTTTGTCACCATCTGAAAGAAATTTTTTTTATATTGTTGTCAAAAATACTATTATAATTCATACAAGTTGTGTAAATTTTGTAAGATTTCCCCTCCCTCTAAGAAGTGACAGTTGAAAAATTCCAAAGCTTACCTTCACTATTCCCAATTCATCAAGTCCTTTTCGCAAAGCCAAAAAACAAGGCGATGGATTTTGGGGAGAAAAAATTTGTTTGACACCATCTTCGCCAAAAAACTGAGGGATTTTCCCGTTTGGAAGAACACTAATACCTATAAACATGCCCAAAATAATAAAATTATATTAGATGAAAGATTAACATTTAAATTAATGATAAATCAATCACAGCTGTGGAATTTTGATCAATGATGAACAATTAACAATTCCTAACTTACCACACACCAATCCAATTTTATAGTAGTCATCTTGCAAATGTTCGTGGATACCATCGTCGAAGTATTTAATTTTTATTTTCTGCAGAATTTTCAAAAGAAATTCCTTTCTTGGACCTCCGTAATCTTCAGCTTGCTGAAAGAATAATTAATAACATTACATTTATATATTTGATTGCAAAATGTCAGTTATTCATTTGTTTCAATTTCTTTATACATAACATGGAAATATTTTAATAACATAAGCATCATGTGTTTTGAAAATATGCCAGCAACAAAAGCAAACATTTTCTAATAATAAAGTTTTCCCTGCATTTATTAATTTCAGTGGAATTGAATTGGAAGTGACTTATTAATATTAGCAGTCTTAAATTGTCTTACATCACCATAAAATTGGACTTCCAATGTAACAAATTTGTCTTCAATGCTGCAAATCTCACTGAAACCTGTCTCTAACAAATTTTCCCGGTCCACACAAATAAAATTTGTATCTCCTTTTATACAAACATCAGGGTTGGTTACTTCTAATGGTCTACCCATTTTTCGCATTGCTGGATGAGATTGTCCAAACTACGATTACCACCACCACCAGCATCATCATTATTATTATCATCATCCTCAATATTGTCAGGGATATGAATCACAGTAGGAGTGGACATGCTTACAGAATCTGCGCTTCTGGGAGTATGATCTCTATCAACTGATATAGTTGTATTTTCTTGCTGTGAAGTAGTAATTGATATGGTAGATTGATCATTTCTAATAAAATTATTTTGTGTAAAAATAGTATCTGCATTATCTGCATCTGAGTTTACTTAAGTACTTGTTATTGCACTTTGTGTACTGTTTTGGTTAGCTCCATTAAAAACAGATCTATAAAGAATTTCTTCATTATTATCCAAATCACCGTCAACATCAAGTTGATTTTCCTCTCTTTCCAAGATATTTGCACATGCATAAAAATGTTTTCTCATTTCTTTTAGCAGCAATTCTCCACATACTTTACATTTCTCTGTGAGAATTGAATTATTGATTTCAGGCTTCAATGGGAGAATTGACAAACTTTGTTGAATCGGTCTAATATAAACTTTAGACTGTCCTGAAACATTTGACCGTAAAGCTGTGGCATTCATTGCACAATTCAAAACCTGCAAAGATCTGCAGTTTGAAATACATGTTCATCAATTCAAATCCACCACAAACTTTCAGTTTTGGGAACCCCAGTATCTCTCCTTCAGTATCTCCTGCTTCACATGATGTAATCCTTTTGTATACATCTTCCTGATCATTATCGATATTAAGTTTAATTTTCTTGTATCCTAATCCAGCTTTTTTAAGTAACTGCTTTTCACCTGTGTTTGGGGTAGTATGTTGAAACCTGTTTGCCAAACATACAAAATGCACAGTCCAAGGTTTACTAATTTGTTTCTTGGACTTGGATCTCTTTCTACCCCTAGCTGACCTTGAGTTGCTATACGGAGCAAAAAGACGATTTCTTTCCTCTAAAACAGTTCTGTTCAGGAAAGGTGTTCTTCCTCCTGTTGAAAATTGTTGTTGTTCATGCACTCGACACTCTTTCCGTAACCGGACACGTTCACCAACTGTAGAAACACCTACTCTATTAAGTTCTGCATCACTTGCAGTTAGAATTGTTTTAATGTCTAACTTTTTCTCTATATATTTTGAAAGGAGACTTCCCATACCAGCCTTTGCCAAAACAACCTCCATAACGTCTGTCATTTTGAAATCAAACCAAACTGTGTTGCTGCTATGCTGCCATTATCAAATTGCGGAGATAATTTATGAGGGAGATAACTATATGTTGCACCACCTAATGATTTTACCACCACCTAATGATTTTACCACCATCTAATGATTTTACCACCACCTAATGATTTTTGCACCACCTAATGATTTTATCACCACCTAATCATTTTTGCACCACCTAATGATTTTATCACCACCTAATCATTTTTGCACCACCTAATGATTTTACCACCACCTAATGATTTTGCACCACCTAATGAATTTTGTAGCACCTAATGGTTTTACCACCACCTAATGATTTTTTACTGCCTCTTAATGAAAATATACCATCACTTAATAAAATATGAACCAATAGGACAGCCCATACGACCAAAGGTCATCGTATACAAACCAAACGGCAGCATGAATAGACCCTTCATTGCTCTATTTCAACCAAATCTACCATTGATAGACCGAATCGCCATACAAGAACACCGAAAGTACAGATGGATAAACATACGTAACTGTAAATTGACTAAACTTCACAAAGTAATTAAACTTATGTCAGTTCTGGCGTTCCATAAAATACCGTTATCTAAGATACTTGTGGGGAAAGAATCGTTTTTAGTATTAATATTAATGAGACTTTTAATACCAGTCCAAACATTGCGAAGATTCATTGAATTATCTGTAAAATATATCCTATAATGGTTTTGCTTACTGTTTTTCATAAATGTAACCAATAGGTTTCTGTATAGTTTGGATATTACGTTTTAGCATTGTTTCTGTCAAACCAATGATATTAAAATCAAAATTTAGTATAGACAACGTGCGTGGTGACAACATACTTACTGTCTTATTAGATACTTTACAAAAACATCTTTCCATACAGTAAAAAGAAGAATTAGAAAAGGAAGAAAATTTTAATTCTGAAGTTAAGTTCGAAAAATCTCGTGAAAATAATTAGACAAAAACCTTCGTTAGGTCGTTAAGTTGAGCAACGACCGTCACATTCCCGTGTTTGTTTAAACTGTAGCGGACCGAACCTCCATACACCCAAAAAGAAAATAAGTTCTTTTTTACACTTACTAAAGATATCTGATTTCAGGTAAATGAAATATTTCATAGAAAAAATATTTTATTGTAGATTTTCGTAATGTTTATATTGTTTGCTTCTTCGCGGTTAATATGTCATTCGTACAAAAATTAGTTATTTTAATAAAAAAATAATTTATAAATGATATTTCTGAACCGAATTGAAATTGAAGTGCATGCAGTCACAAAATATCGATCGCATGTCGGACCATAGATATGTCGGACCATAGATAGGGACCCAACTCGACAAGAAAATACTAGAACTTCATATCGCTTCTTCCTTTTTTGTTATATGGGCAAAGGTGATCGCAATTTTTTGCATTTTTTTCAAGGGGGGGGGGTCAAGTTTGCAAACCTACATTAGTTAACAACTCTCCCAAATGAACAAAACCCATATAAATGGCTTAATCGGCTTGGTATCATCTCATTGAGTTTCTGTCAAAATTTCAAGACTCTACCATTAGTACCGGTTAAAAAGTTACGATACATTGTGTGACGGAAAAGGTCTTGCAGTCTGCTCACGAATCTGCTCGCTCATATTAAATGTGACAACTTTTGAATAAAAAAAATAATTTTGTCTGTAAATATCATTTGCAGCCACTGTACCAAATTTTAAATAAATCAGAGGATGGGTGGTCACGTGTTGTCTAAAATTTGTTGTTTTGGCATGGAATTGCCCACATTCATTTTTATTCATTGTTCTGGATCTCTGATCTATTAGTAACCAAAAATAATAATTCTTTCCCCACAACCATAACAATAACTCTTTCCCCACAACCATAACAATAACTCTTTCCCCACAACCGATGCACTAGCCACTAAGTAGTTTTCATCATAGGTATTGATGTATTTGTTTCAAAAACAGTAGTCTGTATGCAGAGATTATGATTACCGAATACCAAGTAGGTTGGTGCAAAAACTGAAGTCACGTAATCAACGCTTCCATCATAACAGGAATCGTTCCTGAGTGTTTCAAATTTGCCAATGTAACTCCAATTCACAAATCAGGGTCAAAAACAGGACATTGACAATTACCACCCAATAACTGTTCTTCCGGTCTGCTCAAAGATATGAGAAATGCGTTGCAACAACATGTAAGACATGTTTTTATATTTTGTTTTCTTATATTTTTGTTGTTGCGATTTTACTGCCACTCATTTTTAACATTTAACATTTTCACATTCTTTATTTGATTTCCTAATCAAATTTTACTGGTTTTTTATATCTGTTTTCACAATTTTGCGATATTTTATCCTTCTCTAAGTTTTTCCTTCTTTTATGACGTTTTTTACTTTGTCTTTTGCATAATTTTCTTTTTTTGGCTTTTTACACAGGACCCGAAGGTAGAACAGAATTTTTGTATATTTGTATATGTCTAATGTATATATATGTATTATTTTACACTAATTTTTATGCAATTATCCTGTATAAAAATTTGTTAATAAATAAATAAACCACTTCTTTATTTTTGTTTATCTCTTTACATTTAATATGCACAAATCAGTTGCATTTGATGCAAGCAAGCAGTACAATGTTGTTTACATGAAGAAAATATTTTCCGAATTGGCTGTTTCGAAACGTCTGTACACCACTCTGACCTACTCTTTTTTTCCATCGAATGCAGCATAGTTCTGTATTTATCTGTCTCTATGTTAAATGGAACTTTTAACCCATGGCTCAACCCTTCAAATTTTGGTGATTCTAGAATATTCTGTGGGAAATGCTGAAAAATTAGTAAAAATAGCATTCTTTTTGTAGAAAACAATGCTGTGGAATAATCGGTACTTTTCCGTGTGTCAGTTTAAACTGATGTTATCAGAGGGAGGGTGCAGGTATTATATATCGACATTCATAATTAGCATTAGTGGCTAACTGTCGCAATTCTATTAATGAAATAAGTTTCTTGTTAGAGATGGAAAATGGACTTTTTTACACATTCAAGAATGAAATAAAACAGATGGTGTATAATCTTTCATAACAGCTAAGATACAAACATTCAGGTACAATACGTTGAAGTTCTATTTAATATGGTAGGTTTTAAAACATTCAGGATGTAAACAACAACAACAAACAACAGAATTTTTATTTTCCAAAAACAACAAATATACACATTTTCTTTCTTAAATATAAAGTTTTTCAACACAAAAGATTGATTTTCAATGAAAGGAAATATATATACTTGTCAAATTGGATGGTGTCATTCAATAGGTTAACTAGGCAAAGGAATGACACCTTTTTAAAATAAAGAATTAGGCGAGTAAGCATATTATCAAAAGCAATTCAAGTAAAAAATCAATTAGAAAAATAGTCTAATTAATTGTTTAAATTAGCAAAAATAAAATAGCGTATTAATAAGAAAAATATCCACAACTATATAACATATTATAATAATTTAAAACTGAGATGTATGTTCGAAGAGGGCAATAATTATTGATAAGGTATTACTCATGATGATATTATATTTTGAAAAAGACACTTTAAGTTTATGTTGAGGAATTTCATTAATTTTTACCATTTCAATCTTTTCAGTGTTCTTGAAAATCGAGTCAATGTTTTTATCATATCATTCCAGTCTTTAACACACTGGTAAATGATTGAAGATTTTCCATACCTTACAGTATTGAACGAATCGATGGCTAGTTTTGAATTTGCTGTACTTCTTGTAGCATAAGAATGAGTATTAGAAGTTTTAATAAAAAGATGCGATATGGCTGTTGGTAAGCAGTCATTTACAAAGTCGTGAATTAATAAACAATTGTTGAGTTTAATCAAGTCTTTAAATTTAAGAATTGAAAGGTCTTTTAATATCTTTGTCGAGGGTTGTTTACGCGAAGAAAAATTAATTATTCTTAATGCGATTTTTTGAAGGGAAGTAACCTTTTTCAAGTTTGGATTTTTTGTCTGTCCCCAGACAAGTGATCCATATGCGAGATGAGAGAAGAATATCACATAGAAAATTGAGGTTAAAGTTTTTCTGTTTACATAATGATGTATGATACTCAACATGCCATTCGCTCTTCTTAGCTTATTGGTTAAAGTATTTACATGGTTTTTCCAGGACAGGTGTTTATCAATTGTTATCCCTAAGTATTTAATTTCGGCTGAGGGATAAATTATTTTACTTTTTAATTTAATTCTAAAATTCAAATCTATTGTTTTATTTGGAGAATGAAATAAAATTTATTCTGTTTTATTTAGATTCAGCGAGATTCGATTTGCATTTAACCAGTCCGTAATTTTTGTTAAATCCCAATTAATTTTATATGCTACTTTCACATATGATTTATCACAGTACAGTAAGTTTGTATCATCTGCAAAATGATGTACAGATGAGTATTTTGCAGCGGCATGAAAATCATTTATGTAAATTAAAAATAAAAGAGGACCAAGTACTGAACCTTGAGGTACGCCATAGTTAATTTGTTTATGATGCGAGTTAAAGCCATTTATTGTTACAAATTGTTTGCGGTTTGAGAGATATGATTTAAATCAAGATAAGACTACACCCCTAATACCATAATATTCTAATTTTTTTAGAAGAGTTTTATGATCAACAGTGTCAAATGCTTTTTGCAAATCAATAAAGACTCCACATCCAAACTTTCCCAAGTCTAATGCTTTTTGGATTTTACTTGTAATTGATAAAAGAGAATGGAATGTTTTGAACGAAAACTGAATTGCTGCTTACTGAAGCAGTTAAGACTATTTAAAAAGTTGTAGGTTCTAGAATAAATAAGTTTTTCAAATATTTTATCGAGATTGGATAATAGAGAGATTGGTCTATAATTATTGCAATATAATTTTGATCCTTTTTTGAAAATAGGCGAAGACAATTTGAAAATATCGGGAAAGATTCCATTCAGATTGAAAAATTACATTGGTTAGCAAGGATGGGTGAAATTTTAGAATTTAGTAACTGAAGGATAGGTGTAGGTATGCTATTAGGGCCTGAAGCCTTATCTCGATCTAGTTTCGATAAAATAGACGATATTTCTTCATGATCAATAGCATTAAGAAATATACTCTTTTCGTTTGGATTTTTTAGAAATTTTTTGAAGTCATTGTGGGATGAGTGTATGGTAGATTGCATTTTCTGTGCAATATTTACAAAGAACTCATTAAAACAATTGCAAACATCAACTGAATCCGTGATTATAGAATCAGAGTTGTTGTTATATACCGATAGAGGTGGAGCTGTAATTTTTGTTTGATGTTGATTAATTTATTAATACCCTTCCAGGTTTCACGGAGGTTTAGATTATTTCTTTGAAAAAATGTTTGAAAGTAATTCTTTTTGGATTCACGAATTAATTTAACAATTAGATTTCTGTAAGTTTTAAATTCTTTAATTAGTTTGTTTTTCCTATTATTGTCTTTTGCTCTTATAAGTTTGTTTTTTAATTTATTTCGTTTTTTTATAGATTTTCTAATCCCAGGAGTTATCCATGGTTTAAATTGCTGTCTATATCTTCTGTTACTGATTTTTCTCAAAGGAGCATGTTTGTCTAATAAACTGTTAAATTTGTTGTAAAAAGAATTAAATGAGTAATTGACATCTTGCTTATTAATATCAATTACATCGTTCCAGTTAATATTATCAAAATCTCTTTCAAACTTATTCACGTTAATGTATTTGATATTTCTCTTAAAATTATTTTGATGTTTGGAAGAAAATTTTTTGTTAAAGTTTGGAACAATTACAAATTGTGGTAGGTGATCGGATATGGATGAAATTATGTTTCCTGAGATCAGATCATCTGATATCGAGTTGGTAAAGATATTATCAATAATTGTTTTGGAAGTATTTGTTATTCGAGTTGGTAGGGTGATACGCGGTAAAAGGTTATTCGATGATAATAAATTTAGAAAGTTAGAAATGTTTTGATTTTTGTCGCTTTCTAAGAGATTAATATTAAAATTTCCAAGCAAAAATATGGTTTTATTCTCAAGAGATAGTTTTTGCAGGAGAGGTATTAAATATTCATCATTAAACTCTTTTATTTCCATCAATGGATGTTTATATATGCAACTTATTATTACATTAGATTTTTTCCCATGTTCAATTTCAATAGTAATTGATTCAATATATTTATCGTTAATCATATTTAGATCTTGCCTTAGTTTATAATTCAGCTTTGTAGAAATATAAATCAGAGCTCCTCAGAGCACAAGATGAACTAGTTGGAGTGAATTCCATCGAATAACCTTCTATTTCAATATTAGTTAATGGGGTGAGGGTATTTGATTTTATTCTCGGTTCAGTTATTCCAATAATATCAAAACTAGAATTTAGAGTTGTCAATAGTTCGTTTAATTCATCGTAGTGTGCATGGAGAGACGAAATATTCATATGAAAAAGGGAAAAATTATTTTTATTGTAAAGTACATTTGAATTATATTCATCGATGTCATAGTATTGACAGTTAATTAAGTTTGATTCATTATTTTTGTTAAATTCCTATTGAGTATATATAAAGTTGTCAAAATTAAATAATTTAGGATTTGAAGAATTCATAAAATGTTTTGATTTATTGGAACAAGAATTTGAGTTCATATTCATGTTTAAAGATAAGTGAGATAAAAATTGATTGTTATTCAAATTACAAAACGGAAGAGAATCACTTAAGCATGAAATAAAGAACCAAGGTTCAGTTGATGTCTGCAATTTTTTATAATGAATGTCATTTAATTTGTTACATTTTTTATGGGTCCATTTGTTGCAAATATCGCATTGCATTGCATGATGGCGCGAGCTTACCGTCTTAGAACATACATTACATAAACAAACGTTCATTGATTTATAATTATATACCCTTCTTGTTGTGCAGAACAAGAAAAAATTATATACATATATTTTTTAAAAAAAGAGGTTCAAAATGGTGGTTTTAATTCAAACAATGTTCTTTAGAAAAGTCAAACTTCAAAATAGTTTCATAACTTAATAATTATTCATAAATAATAAATTCAAAACTTTGAATACCTCAGTTTAATTCGTCGTAAAACTCGTCGAGAAGTTCAGCAACGTGGCGTACGATTACGTAGTGAGAATCTTCGGTCATTCTATATCGTAAAGATCCATTCGACACCCAGAAAGCGAAAATTAATTTCTTTTTATGCAAGGTCTTTAATTTCCCATAAATCATTCTGTAATGAGGACATAAACCTTCGTTTATGTACATTCTATTACCAGCTCCGCCTACACTTTCCAGATCAATATCCTTTAAATTTCGTCGCGCTTTTATCAGTGAAAATGCATCCTTTCTATTTACAAATTTTACGATTACTCTGGAGTTATTTCTTAACCGGTGACACGCTTGAATATCTCTATTAGATATGTTCACTCCAATTTTCGTTACTACGTCACATACTGTTCCTTCCAGAGCATCGTTTGAGATTTTATCGGAAACACCGAAAATCTCAACACAGTCACGTCGCGTATATTGTTGAAGTTCAAAATGTTTCTTCTCGAGATCGATGAAAGTCTCTTCGATTACATTGGACAATTTTGGGTCAGAAGATTGAATTTTGGCTAGCAGTCAGGCGTTAATATTTATACCGGCTCAGGAAGTTAGATAAAAAATAGCTGCGATGGAGAGGTGAAAGTGATTAATGAACAAGCGTGCGTGATTGAGGTAGGAAGTTTTTCGAGCTTTCAAAACTAGATTTAAAAGTGAATTCCGTGCAGAAATAACAGTAAAAACTTCACTTTAACTCAATAACGAAGCCTTCGTCCAACCAATCGCACAAAACCAACAAAATCACTACTGAAACACTTCAATATCAACCATCGAATAAGACAAACAACAATTAACCAGCAATTTCCAATGAAAATTAAAATTCACTGAGAGCTCTTAAGAACACGTCCTACTCGTACAGAAGTAGGAAGGAAAAAAAAATAAAAATAATCCTACATTGCACTTATCGCAGAATTATTTTGTTGTTTCTCTGCATATGTAACTTCGTTTTGATCAAAATTGAAAACGCTTTTGGTTCAGTAAGTCCTTTACAAGCAATTAAGGCACATGTAAAAGGCTATTAAACAGGGACTGTTCTAGTCACAATTTCATTGCACTGCAAAACCGTCAAACTGTTAGTTCTGAGAGTTTGTTTGTAATTGTTTCAGTCTTAGGTGAATATATATGCAATTTTATAGCCCACAAACATACAAATTGACTACTGTGGTTTGATATCAGCTGGGGTGATCATCTACACTTTACTAGTTAAGGGCAATTGTGTCAGCACTCACTCTTTTGTCCGTGAATTCTCTTATTCCAACAGTTTTGACCAGTACTTTGTCGAATTTGTTGAAAGGAAATTTACAAGATTCACATCGCTTTACACTTTGAGGGCAGTTACCTTCCCTGACAACTATTTCATATGAGTTCGCCGTTACTCTGTCTGGATCGAAACCCATAAGTTCTTCTTCTTGTACTTGAAAAAGTGTAGTAGATGATGGTAGTCCAGTGGATGATGCAGTCGATGCCGACGATGATGCAGCTGTCGCCGATGGTGAAGAAAGGGTGGCAGACTCAACAAAAATAGTTGCTTTTTCTGACGATCTTCGTTTTTGACCTGCTTTTTAAAGCCAGCTGATGCAGGTTTATGATATAATTGACTTGGCAAAGGAGAAAATTAAAGAAAAGGTTCCAAATGCTGTTTTTTTTATCGGACCATCTTGCCCAAGTTTGACTTTGAACAAAAAATTGTACAACTTTGTTCTGCTCCTCCTCCTGTACTAATCATGTCGCCCAAATAACAAAAGCCATCCTTTGTCTCTAAAAAGTCATCACCTATTGGCACAGATTCTACTGGCTGTCCAGTTGCTAAGGTAATATCACCAGTACACACCCTACACACATAGTCCACCACTGAGGTAACTGATGATTGCGAAAGCATGAAACTTTAAGTACTAAAGTATTAAAGCTTAAGCTATAATATAATAACATATAGTGAAAATGTGTTTAGAACCTACCTCCATCTACCTTATAGTGCTTCGGAGCGCAGAGGATTTTTCGCTTTGCGATTTTATTGCTACCCGCTGGGTATACTTTAAACTTAAGGTAGTTTTCTATATAATAATAATAATAAAAGGTATATTCTGGGCACATCCATATTTACAATGGCTCTTTGTCCCTTTAAAATAAAATTAAAGGTATTAAAAATATATTAATTACATATGTATAATAATAAATAAATAAAATTAGTTTGCATTAGCAATTAAAATTTTATTAGTAAGAGTTCTATATCTAAAAAATAATCTTCGTCCATGCTTTTTTAAAAATAAATTTTGTGGAAAACAGAATTTCGTGTTTACGGACGAACTGTGACTAATAAAGTTTGCCTTGCTTTACCAAAAGTAAACAGGGTATCAAGTTATTCCATCTTGGGGATGATGGTACTCCCTTTTGTTGTCGTAACTATCATCTCTTGTTGATTAGATCTTTCGATAAGGCTGGCTAGTGACTTTAGCTGGTTGTCGTGAATTCCTTTAAACATTGTACTCAAAATGGATGTACAGTCATAGTTGTCCCAATATTTATTTGGGTTCAGCACCATTTCCTCCATGACATTTGTACCAATGATTGGAACCTCCATGAGTTGGTCTGAAACCAGGAAATGAACCTAGTTTTGCACCTTCTTTCCAATTTTCCATCTCCAAGTCTAACTCCATCCTTTATATGGTATATCAGCATTAGCCATGGCTTCATGTTGTTTAGGGACAATCGACAAATAGATTCCTACCGTTTCCTGAGTTTCTTTTTCTTGACAATCTAGTTGGTGGATTGCATTGCATGTTTTATGTTGCTCCCAGTGCTTTTGTTGGCACGATTCATTTCAATAGTACACACACCTGCATTCTTTACAACCCTTGAGCATGTCAGTACCAATTTCCAATACCTTGAAACAATTAAAACATTTGGCGGAAGGTGTGTTCTCAGGAACTACAGTCTTTTCTCCTCCCTTGACTGTAACTCTTTGGAGTTTTCCAGGTAGCCACGTGCTATGTGACCTTTAGTGCCACATTTAAGACAGTGATTGGATTTCAGATGTGCATTTCTGACAAAGTCTTGGTGGTCTCTGTGATCTACCGTCGTAAGGTTGCCTTGAGTTGTATTTTGACGACATATTTGACAATGAACTTTAACAGTCTTTAATTTTGTGACTTGCTCTTGTAGAGAAGATAATTGTTCTTTCATTTCTGAGTAGGAATTAGTCGCGACCGTATAAATATATCTCTCGTGTCTATTTTACAACGATCTCCGTATCTAAAAATGTCGAGTTTACATCATAGACCTCCGACATCTGTGAATATCAAGTCTCCAATTTCCATGATGCCAAGTAAACCAGAAGTGGGTTACAATTTCTAGATCTGATATCGATTAATATTGATTACCCACTGTAAGACCACCATCTAAAATATTCGCCTTTAGCGCCCTCTGACCGATCAATAAGTTTTTTTAAGAATCCCGGGTCGGTCACTCGGTAAAAAAATTTGTCCGTGCACTGTTTAGTCGATTTTATCCGACCATCCGTATATTTACAGGTAAGGACAAATCTACTACCGATACCTGGCTATTCTTGTCAAGCTTCGAAGAGGGCGGAAAGGCAGAATTAAGAATAAAAACAAACAAAATGGTAAACCTTTTTAAGCACGAGAGCTCGGAAAAATCCAGTTTAAAATCAGGCCGACCAACCGACTCATTTTGTTTATACGTATTAGACGCTAAAGGCAAATATTTCGATGGTGGCATAAGAGGAGTAGTTTGTGACTTCTTGTTGCTATTTCTTAACTTATATTTGTGTAATCAACTAATGATCCTGCAGTTGGTGAAAAGGGGGAAAGTAGGTGTCAAGTTATTTCATGACAGCACACATGAGCGCAGCAAAGTTTCTTTTTTTACACCTTCTGTTTTTCCTGTATAATATTATAGTTAGTTAAAGAGATGGAGAGTTATTCACGCTCTCTCGCAATGATTTCATAATCGGGGTAATGTCTGCCCTTTCATAGTCTGGCCAACAGACATGATTCGCCAAAAAGAAAGTTTTGCTAAACCAAGTTTTTAATCAAAAACAACAATCAAAATCTACTTCATAAAGGTTTTAAAAATTTTAACAGTGCCTAGTATAGCATTTTGTTGGAGCCTATAAATGATTTATTTTGACTCATTTTTATCAAAACCTAGATTTTCAAGATTGATTTTAAGACTTTTCGGAACAGCATCAAGTGCCACAATAATAATAGGCACAAAGACAAACTTATAGCCATATTAAGCCAAGGGAAATATCTCGAACAGTAAATCGTGATTATAACTTGATTCTTCAATTTGGAGTTAGCTTATTTTTTATTTCGTAACATGCATTAATTGCAACATTTGCATCAAGGGCCCATACACATTCTTTTTTCCACAACTTTCCGGACAACATTCACATCTGCGGGACAGCTAAATTGATTGGTAAATGATAAAAACTAGTATAATACCTCATTGGAATCATATTCAGAAGGTGGACCAAATGAAAATAAGTGATTTGAAAATTATTTAATAGTTAGGGCCCTGGGACCCGATTTCCATATTTGGCCAATTTTGGGCGAAATCAATGATTGACACTTATCTCAAGATTGGTAAATGATGAAAACTAGTATAATACCTTAATGGAATCATATTCAGAAGGTGTACCAAATAAAAACAAATAATTACAATTCATTTGAATGTTAAAGGTGTGGGATCCAAAATTAATGATTGACACTTACCTCAAGACAATCAGTCAGTTTCTTATCTTTAAATAAGGATAAATTGTGCACCAGCAAAACAATAACCACAAATAATGTTTTTAAAAAATGTGTGGCTATAAAAATAGCTGTTTTTGTAATTCTTCAATGATGGAGTTTTTTGACCGGATGGTGGGTATATTTTTGTTTTTTTATGTCTAGAAATCTTTATTGCAAAATTATATGAAAAAAGGTATAACCAAGTCAGTGCTATATAAACCTTATTAAGCTACCATGCCCAATCCCATACCGCAGTATAGGGTTACATCAATCCCGCCAGACTGCACTAACAGACTGACACCAATATAGTCTCGGTCTTTTCTGGAGAAAGATGCCTCTGAACTGATCATTTTTATCCTTAACCTATTGGCATGATAAAAGACGAAACAAAAGAACTGTAGGTTAAGAAACAAAAAGACAATATTTCGTTTCTTCAAACAACAAATTTTGTTCAATCCTAGCAGGAGGGTCCTTTTCCATCATGCACTACCAGGATGTAAGGTTGGAACAACTCTCCCAGGGATCCGTATTTAAAGTTCTCATTTGAACTATGGAAATAATGTCTGCCTGTGCATGAGGTTTGAACCCACGACCATGAGATTCCAAACATAACAAAATTTTCAAGTAACTGATCTGATGACTTAAAAACTTGATTGAGAAATTTCTAAATCAGTTGAATATCATGATTCAAATAATCGTCTAACAATGGGATACTCCAAACCTCATTACTGTTGGTTGGCTCACCATTGACATCATCCAAATATTCATCATCGGAAAATAATGATACAATGAAGTTATTTGTTGATTCAACACTCATAACAGTACCATTTTCAAACCAAATCTCAGTTTCTTCCTCAGTACACTTTTGCTTATTTTTTCCCCAATTAAATAAGCCCTATCAACTGGTAATAATCTCACAAGGGAATCATTAAAATCAGAAAAGGTAAAGGAATAAAATGTTTCCTCACAATCATACCTGATCACTAATTCACTGTCACTTCCTGGCTTGACACAAACAACAATCCCCTCAAACCATTTTTCTTTATCATCATAACCAAATATGAAATGCTCTACCCTCTTTCCAACTAACTCATCCATTGATGTTACTATTGGTATAACATCTGGTGACGTGCCTAGTTTCATTCGTTTGGCTTTTGATAGACCTCTGGAATCTCCTTGTTTTTTACATTGTATGTCAGTCTCTTTGGCAAGCAGTGATTTTAGCTGAGTTTTTTCTTCAAGCAATTTAATTTTTGGAATGACAGTTGGGATACAAGAAAAATCAGAAGTAATTACAGTTTGCTTTTCTTTCTGTAAACTCAGAATTAAAGATTTCAGGTTATCAGACAGTTATACAACTGATTTGTTTCGACCTTTCTCTGACAAATGAAAGAGTTTTCGATCAGCAGCAGTTGAAGACAAAATAATTTTCTGGCAAAATTGTAGTTGACATTTTAAGGCAGCTCGTTGTTTCGATTCACTTCCTAACTGACTAAGTTTTTGATCTACTTGGTCAACGGATAACCAAAGGCGCCCATAGAGACTAATTGATTGGCACAAGCGTTCTTTCATCAAACAAAGTTTGGACTCTTTCTTTTTCTGATCTTCAATCTTGTTGAGTCTTTTTGCATTCTTTTGTTGCTGGATCTCGAGTCATCTTGCTTTAAAATCATTAAATTGCTTAAATTTAGAATCCCTGGCCCATTTCATCAGTTTTGATCTTTTCTCAGGACTCAAATTATCTCTCCGCCAAGAGGTTTTATTAGTGCGGTTCATTATAATTGCTTCATAAGTAATCATAGCTGCATATGGTTTTTCTCTGATAAGGCGATCAAGCATACCAAAATTTTGTTCCGCAATGCTATTAGTGGTGCTTACACTCTGTGATTCTTCTCGAAGTGTTTGATTCACTTCATCATACTTTCCACCAATCAAATGGTCATTGAGCATTCTACGAGTAACAATAGATAGACTTCCGAAGATTATTTCAAGACATTGTTTTGTCGACTCATCATATAGATTTGATGGCTTGATAAGCGAAGAAAAAACATCATCTTTAGAAAATTCTATGGCACCAAAAAAGCTTACACAACCAGTTAAAAATCTACTTTACGAGTCATCAAAGAGTTCTAGGAATAAGGAAGACATTCTTTGGTAATGTTCATTCATATCAAGTATATGAATATCTGACTCCATAAGCCGCCATAATGGACCTGTCACAAATTTATTGATTAATCCTAAAGCACGACAACCAGCAATAAATGATGGAACTTGCAAGTCATGAAATACAGCGTGAAGTAATTTATTTTCATCCTTAACACCCTCAAAAAAGGTTTGGCAATGCTCATGAAGATAATACAAAATGCCACCGTTATAAAAAAGAATATTAAAACGATTACCTTTGAATGGAATAAAAGAAACTGATGGTAATCCAACCTCACTAATGATAAATGAAAGAAATTCACTGATTCTGCCAGATTTCTCACAACCTCTTGTTTGAACAGATTTGCATAAAGTTCGTATGAGTCGATATTTTCCAGATTCACCCTTACTATATCCCCCGTTAGCCAACGAACCAACGGGAATCCCATCAAACAAAAGCTCATCCCACGCTTTCAAAGCAACCTCTGTTTGATCAGCGAGACCGACAACAAAATGCAATCCACAGAAAAAATCATTTACTCAGCCGTCTTGGTGACGATAAACAACTGTTGCATAGCCTAGAAATGTCGCTTGTGAAAGCGTCTAGGTCGATGGGTGGTGGCGCCACCTTATTTTTCGGCTTCCTTTGTAAAGCCACGTCACTGTTCGCGGACGTGTCCATCTTCTCTATCTCCATCAGCGCATCTTCCTCTCTACGATCTTCCCCGTGATCTTCGCTCGTGTTGCAACCTTTCCCAACAAGTGACGTTCGTTGTTTAAGGGGGTGTCCACCATGTAACCTAAACATCGGATAACACAAATCGCTTATCTCCGCTATCACTTCTATAATCTTTCGGCTCATTAAACATTAATAAACATTAAAAACTTTCACTTTCAACTAAAAGCTTTCACTTTCAAAGTTGGATAATGGAAGGTGCTATTGAAACGTACTATTTCTCATGGCTATTCAGGGCCGGATTAACATAGTAGCAGATGTAGCAGCTGCTACGGGCCCCACGCTTGGTGAGCAAAACATTTTTTTGCCAAAAAAAAACGAACATACTGTAGTTGGTACTGGTAAGTAAGTTTTGGCTTGCAAACTGGAATGGCATAAGAGAATATTATAGTTGTAAAATTAAATTACTAGTCACAAAGTCTTGTCCCTTCTTAATTATTGTAAACTTTAAAAACCGGTAATTTCCGCTGGAGGCAACTGCCTTGATCAAGTGCCACGATGCTAGTTCTAGTTGTTTGATAGAACATTCGAGAGAATGGCAGCTTCGCGCATTGCGTTGTCATAGGGCAGAATTTAATCGCTTCTTGTGTGTGATTTTAAGGTTAGTTATTTGTGTAAATAGTTTCTCTTGTATTGGAAGCGGCGAAGACATTTGATTTGAACTGCATTTAGCCTATTGCTTCTGAGAGAAAATTGTAAGTAAATTCTAACTAGCTATTTCGTGATTGAGAGAACTGGCACCTTTTGTACTGAACTTAGCCAGCTGGTTGGGTTTCAGCCAAAAGTGTACTTTAAAAATTGGTTAAGGGGTACCAAACCCTCAAATTTATGGTGATCTGCCATTTGGGGCGATCGAGCTCAAGGGTATTTCTAAAGGTAATCCAACAAATGAAAAAGGGTGGCAGGAATCTAGCTCACTCAATGATATGCAATCCAAAACAACCATAGGGCCTAGTACCGGTACCCCCTCCCTCATGTTTTCCTTTCATAAAGGAGGCACTGGAAAAACTTGCGAATGACCAAGAGCAAAAGGCAGAATGTCGACAGCAGGCAAATGGACTCCTCGAGCAAATGGAGTTGCTCGAAACTGGAATCTTATTGGTTTTTTGGAATAGCGTACTCGAGCGCTTCCAGGCAACTCAAGCCTCTCTTCAAGCAAATCAGCAAAATCTCAACATTGCTTCAGCGTTGTGTGCCTCTTTGGCAGGATCTCTACAGACGTTCAGAGCACAATTCGCTAAGTTTGAGTCAGAGGCGCAGAAGCTGACTCAAGTGCCGGATTACCGACCAACAAGAACAAGAAGAATTGTCCGAAATCGAAGGCGCGATGAGGATGCAGGCAGTGGCGGTTCAGTTCCAGATGCAATGGATAATCAATCACCTAACGACAGATTCCGGGTGGAAGTTTTCTTTGCAGTATTGGACAGCCTACTATCTGCGCTGGAGCAACGTCGCAAGGCATACACCCAATTGAACACACGGTTTAGTTTTTTGCGAAATTTGCATGACCTAACACCTGCGCAGATCCAAGAAAGTGCTGACAGACTTTTAGAAGCATATCCCCAGGATTTGGAAGACGGATTGAAAGATAAACTACCTCAGTTTTCAGAATTCGTAAAGCACATTGCTATTGATTGCTCCTCCCCAGAACTCAACTATTTCATTTTGATTAAAGAAAACAATATTGACACCACGTTTCCTAACATTGACAATTTGTTACGCATTTATCTATGTATGATGGTAACTAATTGTACTGGAGAGAGATCATTTTCAAAATTGAAGTTGATTAAAAACTATCTGCGAAACACGATGGGGAAAGAGCGGCTACACTATTTAACTCTTTTGAATATTGAAAATGACGTTCTTAAGTCACTGAACTCATCTGAAATAATTGCCAAATTTGCAGAGATCAAAATGCGTCAAAAGACTTTTGAATGATATTGTTGAAGCTTTATATTTCTCCTTGCAAATAAAACATTACATTAGACTTTTGTTGTTGTAGAATGTAGATCAAATCTATAAAATATTCAATTACTTCCCGGTCATTATCTGTATATCAAATCAATCTGCTACAGGCCCCGCACTTAGTTACTGCTACAGGCCCCGCACTTAGTTAATCCGGCACTGTGGCTATTCCTACGTTGTTTTCCTTCGGTATGCTGACGTCAAGATTTCTCGACTTTGTACCTCGCAACTCAATGCTTTCGTGACGGTTTCGTGCTACAAACGCACGGAAATGCAGACATAAGTATCTTTGATGTACTTTGTGGCTAATATCTATTGGCAGTTTTTTCAAACTTTCAATGCGGTCAAAGTATTATGAATACTAGTCAATAATCCCGTACTACGGACCTTAACTATAATATGATAATTGAGGAATTCTGTATGTATGTATGTTACCAATCTATGCTAATCTCCTCCCAAAAAAGTCTATATAGGGGTAGTCATGTACATCATATAGATAAATTAATTATACATTTAAATTGAGAAAGAATTTGTTTGGGAAACAAAGTTAGCCATAAAATATTTAATTATTATTAGAAATTTTAAACCTACGCAATCGATAAGTGACATCACATCTAATTGAATTAAATAATTTGGCAAAAAACCATCCCAGGGGCATCACAATCATACCCTGAAAATTTGGTTCCAATCGGTCTAGTTGTTTGGGCGTGATTGACAGACAACAAACAAACAAACAAACAACCATACTCAGGTTTTTCCTCCATTATAGTAGGATCCTTGGAATTAGAAGTATCAATCGGAAAATGCTATTGGCCATAAGCGATTGCGCCCTACTTCATAAGACATGTGATTAAACACTATCTCCGTTATTTAGAATTTAGTTTTTACACGATTTTATATATTTTTAAACTTAAACAATTATTTATGCTCATTTTGCACTTGAACACACATGTTCGTTATTGAATAATGTTTATGTTTTTAAAATTTAGTTTGTGGTTTTAATTTAAAAATATTTTGGGGTTAAGTTAGATTAAGATGGGTTAAGATGTGATTAGATTTAGTTTGTGTTGTTGTTTTTTGTATCATGTTAGTAATACTTGTTAGTAATTTATTTGTTTCTTTCTAGGCATAACTAATCATTTAAACATTTAAAGCAGCTCCACTCCATGTCTTTTCTAATTGACAACGAAAAGGCGTTTGATGTCCTCAATGAGCAAATGAGAGAATGCATTAAGGTAGCAGAAGAAAACTGTCCTATTGATCATGGTTTGATGCTTCATCAGAAGCCACCATTGGCAAAAAAATATAAATCTTCATCTTTCGCTCAACTTTCAAAGCCAAAGAAAAGGTTATCAGGTCACATTGAATTGGCATTGGTGCTGAAAACAAGAACAAGTATTCAACCATTGAAGTTGAAGTTCATCAACCTTCATCAAATTCTAAAATCGAGACAGAAGTTGTGTCTGAGCCTCCAGATGATGAAACACAGTGCTGGATGGATTCCTGCTTTTTTAAAGCCACAAGTCTGATTTCCAGACACTCTAAAACGGGTTTTTTTAAAACCACAACAAATTAAAACATTACATGGCTCAATAATAATAATAAAATACCACCACCATGGCCATCAGCACCATCAAATCCAGAAGCGAAACATCGTTAAAGTGCTTATACCTATTGTTTCTTTGATCTGAAATACGGTTCATTTAAAGGGATTACCACGTTCTCATACAAACTTTATTACAATAACTCAAAACCGAATGTAAAAAATAATACGATAACTTGTTTTTAAAATCGCTATCTCTAATCCTCTAAAACAACGAAAAAAGTCTCACGATGTTTACATTTTTAAACCTCGGTTCAAAACTCTTTGGTATAACGCGACCTGTGACGTACAAGGTATGTAACATCGTTGCGTATTGTTTGCTTTTGGAATAGAAATGTCTGTTCAACCTTATCGCTTTGAGCCAAACAAAACAGTTTCACGGAAAAATAAGCAACAAATCAAATCAAATCAATATATTTCGTGCTTTTAAAAAAGCATTGGGTAAATATCTGTGTACACAAATACAAATAGCACAGGAACGTTGCAAATAGTGAAACACTACAAAATACGCAACGACCTCATATCGATAATAATTCAATAGTAAAAGTATATCTGCAGAGTACGATCAAAAAGTCTAAATTGGAAGTGAAATGGATTTGATGGCGAAAAATAGGAATGAAAAAGTCAAAAAGCGAAGAGGAACAAAACAAAACAGAAACAACAACAATAACAAAAATAAAAACAAAACAAACTGAAAAACTGTATATATACACGTGAGATAAACTTCCCTATTATATAAGATAAAAAAGATATTATGAATTTTTTTCTCCAAAGTAATTAAGAAGGGCTTTTGAAAATTTACTTTTCGATTGGAACCGGTTCTAGTCCATTTTAAATTCTTTAGGCAGGGTATTCCAGTCACGGATACATTGATATGTAATAGAATTGATACCATATGTAGATGTATTTTTATGGGGTACTAAGAGGTTGTTGTTTTCAACTGACCGTAGATTATGTTGGTCTCCAGTTCTTTTCATAAATATGTCATCAAACACAGGGGGTAGTCTAGAATGTTGATGCTCCCAGACTAACAATTGAGACTATGAACTAGATCATGAAAAGGGAGAGTAAACAAGATGTCAGTGCTACATTGAGGAGGTTGAAAGAAGATTAAACGAAGAGCTTTTTGTTGAAGAGAAGAGATTCTGCGAAGGGAAGTTTTATGAGAATGGCCCCAAACCTGGCAAGCATATCTGAGATGTGAATTAAAGATGGCATGATAGATGTTTAATAGTGTATCGAAAGATACATAGTACCTGACCTTAGCCAACATTCCGTTAGAGCGAGACAGTTTTAATGAGATATTATGAATATGATCTTTAAAATTCAAATTCTCATCTATATGGATACCAAGATATTTAATTTTGTTAGATAAATTAAATTTCTCTCCGCTTAGCCTGAAATTTAGATGTTTAGGGATATTTACATTATTTTTTTTATTAAGAAGAGTATTAAGGGATCTAAAGATAATTATTTCAGTTTTACTAACATTTAGAGAGATTTTATTGGCTCGAAGCTATTGCAAGAGAGTTGATAGGTCATGGTTAATATATTTGTTTTCTTTTTTAAGAGATTTATTTATTATCAATAAGTTAGTATCGTCTGCAAAATGATAGCAAGATGAATGTGATATAGATTTGTTTAGATAGTTTATGTAAATGAGGAAGAGCAAAGGTCCAAGTATGGAACCCTGGGGGACTCCTACATTAACAATGTGTGTGTCAGAGAAATGGTTATCAATGGATACAAATTGTTGACGGTTAGAAAGATAGGAGACAAACCATTTGGAAGGTATACCTCGGATACCATAGTAGTACAATTTGGAGATTAATATGTCATGGTTCACTGTATCAAAAGCTTTCTGCAAGTCCAAAAAGACACCACATGCATACTGACCCTTATCAAGAGCAAGTCTGATAGATTCGGTGATTTCAATTAGGGCATGTGTTGTTGAATGCTTATTCCTAAAACCAAACTGATACTTGTACAAACATTTGAATCTAGATAAAAATGAATAAAGCCTTGTGTGCATAAGTCGTTCAAAGATCTTGCTGATATTAGATAAAAGTGATATAGGCCTGTAGTTACAGCAGTCAAGTTTGGATCCTTTTTTAAAAACAGGGACGACTTTAGCAGTTTTAAACAAGTCAGGGAAGATGCCTTTTTGGAAGGAATTATTGATAATGGTGCTGAGGGGATTACATATAGATTTAGAAACTAGTTGAAGGAGTGTTGTAGGTAGACTATTGGGGCCCGTGCTCTTTCCTACTTGTAGATTTTTTATAAGGTTATCAACCTCTTCTTTAGTTGTTGGTGAAATGAAGAAATTATTGGTATTAGGTTCAAGTAAATATTCTTTAAAATCCATTTTAGACTTTTTCATTTTATTTGAAAGCTTGTATGCTATGGAAGAGAAAAAATTATTAAAATGGTTGGCTATGTCCTTTTTGTTTGTTACAATGTTATCATTTATGTTAAGACTATTTATATTATTTTTAGTTTTAGATTTTATGTTTATGAGTTCTTTTATGCCCATCCAAGTCTGTTTTATATTGTTAATGTTGTTATTAAAAAAGGAAATGTAATGATTTTTTTTACTTGTTTTAAGGAGGTTGCTAATGTTATTTCGATATATTTTAAATTTTTTATAAAGATTATTTTTAGTTCTTATGTTAGTAGCTTTGAGAAATTTTATATAGATTTTATTTTTTATTTTAATAGATGTTGAGATGCCTTTACTCACCCACGGTTTGTCATGGTATTTTAATTGTCTTTTAGTTAGATTTTTATACGGAGCATGTTTATCTAGAATACTTTCAAATTGTTTAAAGAAAATAGCTACCGAGTCATTTACATCGTCAGTCTCTTTAATATGTAAATCCCAGTTCACACAGGAAATATCGTTTACAAACTGATCTTTTTGAAACCTTTTGAAACAGCGCTGGCTAATGGTTTTCTTTTTAGATTGATTGTTACTTCTAAAATTTTGGATAGTTATAAACTGAGGCAGATGATCAGAAATTGTAACATTTATATTGCCAGATGTGATATCTTCACTGTAGAAATTAAGGAAAATATTATTAATGAGAGTTTTTGAATGGGATGTGATGCGAGTTGGGTACAAGACAAAAGGAAAAAATGTGTTTGAAGTTAAAGTATCTAGGAAATTGGCTACAATGCTGTTTTTTTCATGTTGGAGAAGGTCAATGTTATAATCTCCCATTAACATAAACTGTTTGTTTTCTAAAGATATTTTTTCCAATAAGGGACCAAAGTAGTTTTTAGTAAAGTCGGATGTACACATTGTGGGATGACGATATACACAACCGATAACTAAATTAGTTCTACCGGGATACATTAGTTCAATGAAGCTGGATTCAAGTTCCTTTGGTTTATAAATGTTTAGGTCGTTGCGAAGTTTAAAATTTAACTCAGATTTAATATAGATGAGTGTTCCACCCTTTTTAGCCTCAGTTGGTGTGTGAGTGTAAGTGTAGCCATTTATATTAATGTCAGTTATGGAATGATCATTATTTTGGAGCCTTGATTCAGAGATGGCAATGATTTCAGGTTTTATATGCAATGAGTTTATTAAAATTTCAAGTTCAATGAGATAAGATAAAGAAGCAATGTTGAGATGGAGAAATGTGGAAGAAGAGGGATTGGTGAGGTTATTGATTTCAGTAGTGTCAGCATATCTACAGTCAATAGGAGTGTCAAGATTGTTTATGTTGTTAAAGAGAGGGAAGTTGGGAAAATTGTTATTACTATTAAATGAAATGTTGTAACCAGAGAGAGTGGATTTAAATTCAATATCATTTATGTCACTGAAAGGAAAGATGCTTTTGGAGCAGTATATACAGTACCAAGGGTCGGTATTTTCAGCAAGTTTGTCATAGGTTTTTTTATCAATCCCATTACATTTCATATGTATCCATTGACTGCAAGAATCGCATTGAAGAGCCCTGTGGTTTTGCGCTACAGTCTTTTTACAACCTTTGCATGGAAACCTTTTAATCATATTTAGAAAATAGAAAAAACACACAGAATTTGAAATGGTCTGTTAATGAAAATGTGTACTTCTAAAACCTCCAAAAATGTGCAAATAACTATTTGTTAATTTTTGATTCGAAACAAAATGTTTGAAATGGAAAAGAAGAAAGATGGCAATTTTAAATCGTAAAATAGACTTAATAAATAAATTTATCAGCTGTTAGGTATCTTCTTTCTCTTTATTTCAATTAAAGAGTAGTCCTTGTACAAAACAAAGCTCTTGTCTGACTGCGAAAATTTTACCATTAGCCGAGCAGGGAACGCGACATGGCCGCTGACTATCTTCTGTTCTTTTTTCAGATTTTTCCTAACAAGAAGAGCTTGATCTCTCCTCCATGTTGTGTCGGGACCATATTTTTGATCTACGATCACGTGACTGAATTTGGCCATGGTATCTAATTGGCGGGATTTTTTAAGAATATATTGGCATACGTCCCAGACATAAAACTCAGCAAAAATGTCTCTCCTTCCGGTCTTAAATTTATTTGGCTTTGATCGATGAGCCCTTTTGATCCACGTGCTTGTGTCAGCGAGATCATCACCACATATGCCAGCAAGAACTTCCCCAAGCAAGGTTCTGGTGTTTGACCAAGATTCATCGCTTTCCTCTTTGATTCCCTTGAAAACAAGAGTGTTCCTACAGGAGCGATTAACTTGGTCCTCTAACTTGATATTTAGTGCCTCGTTCTTCTGTTTTTCAAGGGATAGATCTTCTTCGAGCAAATGAATTTTAGAATTTTGTTCATTTTGCTCGATTTGCTGACTCTCAAAAACATGTCGGATATTCTGAAGATCTTTTTTGTTGCTAGATCGAGTGCTTCACGTGCGGTCTTTAGTGCATCGTCAGCCGTTTTTTTTTATTGCAGTAATTTTCTTTGATAGTTTGTCAAATTTATCGTCAAACTTTCTTGATAGTTCTTCATTGCCGAAATCAAAATGCTCAATAAGTTCCCTTTTTAAGGTATTGAGTAAACCTTCAATATCCGCTTGCTTCATTATTTTGAGGATTTTCAATAATTTCGCACAATTTTTGGAGAATATATATACACTTAGAACATCATTATAAAAAGTTTATTGAAAAACTATGTATATATATCAAAATATCAAATGTGGGTACAAAGTGTTGAGAAATGGCCTATGGCAGATATACTTCTCCTACAAAGTACCACCTCGACCGCTTGCAGCGACCCTCGTGGGTATGTAGGTTTTTAAAGCTGCTGTAGGGTGCAGATCTCAATTTATGACTCACAGAATATTGAAAAAATAATAATTTAGATAATTATAAAACTGAAAACAGATGTTGAAGAAATGTTTCGATTTTATGATACAAGTATTTTATGAAAGAGTTGATGAGTTGAATTTTTAATTAGATGTAATTATAGTGGAAAAAGGTAGGTAGAACATAATGAGTTACAGGAAGTTGAACTTTTAATGGTTTTAATGGGATGTAATTGTAGTGGGAAAAAATGGTTGGGAGAATGTAAAGGATGATCAACCAAAACACACAATTTCTGGTACTTTTTCACTAATTTTTTACCAAGAACAATGAAATTTATATGCCAACAACCAGTAAGCCAACAGTGCAGTAAAACCAAAGAAATAGGCACAAAAATAGCCCCAGATCAGCATAAAAACAACAACAATGTTAATATAATTTTGCAGCTTTTTAAGCACACACAACCTTCTACTAAAAGCAAAAGCAATCAATCATCAAATCAACACGATGATAAGGATGGAGAAAGTGTGAACGGTAGTGAAATTTCAAACATTGAAGAATCAATCGTTGAACACATCAATCGCCGTGAAATCAACCAAATTCAATTTAATGATGGCATTACTACAAATATTTATCTGTTTACTAACTTTGTTGTGATTTGCTTCGTTATTATATCAGAAAATTGTTCTGTCTATTTTTTCTTTATGACTTCCCAGGTGTTTTCACACGTTATGCATAATATAGCTCATCCAGAAATCGAGTTTCAATGTATTCAATTTAAATTCCAGACATCTCTTGTGTTACACAGTACGAATCTTTTGCGCCTATATGTCTAAATCGATATGTATTGTGGACATGCATGGTAGGTCTGAATGACAGAGAGGGGGCCTGGCTTCCTCCTAGAGATAACATACCCCTGTTTGCATTTCATTTAACAAATTATGAATCAAGTAATTTTGTTATGTAAATCTGCATATTTTAAAAAATAGAAGAATTAGATATTAAAATTTGCATTAGATATTTTATTTCAGGTCGTATCGATACGCAGCATATCGCCAGTTTAGCTGGCTTAACTAAATAAAGCTTGGCCGTTACGTACGACGAATACAGCCTGTTTGTCACGAAGATAAGGGAGGAATTTCCAGAACCTAGTGGAGTTTATTTTACCTTTAAAGATTAGGATGATGGCGGAGATTCTGAACTTGTTATATCATGGAGAATATATGGAAAATTTTGAAGTGAAGAGACGGAAGTAGAAGAGATGGGGAGGGGGCAATAAAAATGAAGCAAACTTTGTGCCTTTAAAAATAAATATTGAAGCACCAAAATGTTAAAAATTTGTACAATATATTTCAGGTTAAACAATCGAGGACTTAAAAAAAAGTAAGAAACAAAACGCAACTCATGGAAAAACAACATTTCGTTTAACAATGACCACAAAACAGAAGAAAAACTACCTTAAGGGAAGAAATTTTCGTGATTTTGGCCCCAAATCGCGAAATTAAATTCCGCGAAACTTAATGAAAATGCCTTATCCGCGAAATTCGCAGTTTTTAGACCTGTCAATCGCGAAATTTTCTTCGGCTAAAATTTCTTCCCTTAACCCTTTCGATACCAAACATGTAAAATTGTCAAATATTGAAAAACATTTTGTTGATTCATAGATTACATGTAGAGTACATTAAATATTTATCAAAATTTTTTGGGAAATTTTCTATGTGTATTGGAAACCAGACTGAGACATACAAGTACCGTCAGTATTTTGAGGAACAAAATTTTTAACAAAAAAATTCAAATATTCTAAAAATACATTTAATAATTGCCTTTTTTCAGAAGCAGCCATAAGTGCATGTGTTACATTATATAATATTATGTATACTTGGATAACTCTAAAGACTATTTACAACTATCTAACTATAGTTATAGTATTCAATCTCTGGACACAGTGTTTCGATGTTGTTAAGTACATCTCATCAGCAGAGCTCAGAATGAGCGTGAAATGTCAATGGATCAGAGTGCTCAAACTACTGCAAGAGCAGCGAGCATTACATTACGCTAAAGTTTACCAAAGACGTTCACAAAGTACCCAACAAAGCGCAAGGCAATGGAGCATAAATATTCAATCTCTGGACACAGTGTTTCGATGTTGTTACATCTCATCAGCGGAGCTCAGAATGAGCGTGAAATATCAATGGATCAGTGAGCTCAAACGACTGCAAGAGCAGCGAGCATTGCATTACGCTAAAGTTCACCAAAGACGTTCACAGAGTGCTCAACAAAGCGCAAGGCAATGGAGCATAAATATTCAATCTCTGGACACAGTGTTTCGATGTTGTTACATCTCATCATCGGAGCTCAGAATGAACGTGAAATATCAATGGATCAATGAGCTCAAAGTACTGGAAGAGCAGTATAGTTATAGTTATAGATAAATTGATTAAAATTAAAATGGCGGACACACGTTTTTTCGGCGTACGGTTCTTAATATTACTGTTTTTTATATTGATGGTTAAACAGCTGCATTTTTGTGGAAGTGATATGTATGGAATACAGTTTCGAAACTTTTCAGATGATTTTGATCTGGATGAAACCTATATTTTCTCGAGTTTATGGGTGAAACGTAGAGATATTTTCGTAAAAAGTGACGTGAAAACATTCTTCCATCTGTTGATGCTACTTTGTGGAGATGTAGAGACCTGCCCAGGTCCGTTAACTTGTAGTGCATGTATCAGAAACATCAATCGTGGTCAAGGAAATATTAAGTGCTCGAGGTGTGAACAGATTTACCATCTACAATGTTTTAAAGGGACACATACAGAGAGATTATGTTTCGTATGCTCTGAGCATCGTACCATCCCAACCGAAGAAGTATATATTCAGAGGCATATACCGGAGCTTAAAAGACTTTCTGCAATACGAGGGTTAAAGGTTTGTCATCTTAATATTCGAGGACTAATAAACAATGTTCATAAAATATCGGCGATTTTATCAGATTTCAAACTCGATATTTTTGCTGTTACAGAAACCCATCTCACAGAAAGCATTTATGCTTCAGAAATAACAATCCCGGGGTACAGATTTGTAAGTAAAAACAGACATTCTGGTCCTGGGGGTGGCGTGGGCGTGTATATATCTGAAGGTATTAATTTTGCTCATCGTACAGATCTAGAACACGAAGATATAGAAAGTGTTTGGTTGGAAATTATGTATCCTCATACAAAAGGAATTCTTTTGAACGTTCTGTATCGACCCCCGGACAGTTCAAAGCATTTATCAAAGTCTTTTAACAACACGTTCAATGAGTGTTTATCTACAGTAACAACAATGGAAAGAAAAGAAGTAATTATTATAGGCGATATAAATTGCGACTATCTCATTACCAACGATCATAAAGAAATTAAATCGATTTTAAAAATTAATGGGTTTAAGCAGTTAATAACTAAACCAACCAGAACAACAAAAGATAGTTCTACACTAATTGACATCATTGCGGTGAGTAATCATTTAAACATAATAACTTCGGATGTTATACCCTGTGACATTAGTCACCATGATATGATCGGATTGGTTCGAAAAACACATAGCCAAAAATACATTCCAAGAACGATCCAGTGCCGAAATATGAATTACAGTTCCGTCGATTTTTGTCAAACTCTAAAACTTTCCGATTGGAGTCCAATTTATAAGCACGATGACGTAAATAAATCATGGTCAGAGCTAAAAGTTATTTTACTTGAAGCTATAAACAAACATGCTCCAATAATTTCAAAGAGAATTAAAGGACGGATTTGCCCTTGGCTCTCCCAGGAATGCAAATTGGAAATGAATTTTAAAGACCAGTTACTTCGGAAAGCCCGCAAAACCAAAAATGTCGATGACTGGGCTTCATATAAAACTCAACGTAACCGTTCCAACAGACTTTTAAAACAAGCTAAAAATAAATACAATCAGAACCTTATAAACGAAAACATGGGTAATCCACAGCGTTTTTGGTCAGCTATAAAAAGCATATATCCGTCTAAACACAATAGAAATGAGTTCTGTTCCCATTTTGAAATCGATGGGGAAAACACTGCTTGTAACTCAAAAATAGCTAACGCATTCTGTAGTTACTTCTCCACCGTTGCCAGTGTATTAAAGAATAAATCCATTGTGTTAACGGATTTTGTTTGGAATAACCAGTCTAAAGCTACTCGATACCTAAAGCCAACTCGTTCGACCTTCTCGTTTAAAGAAGTAACCGTTACCGAAGTTTTTCATGACTTAAGAAAATTGAAGATCAAAAAAGCATCAGGAATTGATAACATTCCTCCGATATTCCTAAAAGACGGAGCAGCAGAAATCGCAAAACCTTTAACACATA
This sequence comes from Candelabrum cocksii, assembly GCA_963930725.1. NCBI lineage: Eukaryota > Metazoa > Cnidaria > Hydrozoa > Anthoathecata > Candelabridae > Candelabrum > Candelabrum cocksii. The sequence continues at coordinate 8,727,915 of OZ005677.1, read as the reverse complement.
TCATCAACAACTCACTTAAATCCAGTTGCGTACCAAATGAATGGAAACTTGCAAAAATAAATCCTCTGTTTAAATCTGGGAAATCCTCCGACATTAACAATTATCGACCTATATCGGTTCTTCCTGTGCTTTCGAAGATTCTCGAAAAAATTGTACATCGACAACTTGAAAGTAACAATCTTCTATACAATAAACAATTTGGATATCGAAAGGGAAAATCAACAGAAATCGCAGTGACACTGTTTGTTGATAATCTTCGATCTGAAATCGACAATGGGAAACTCATCGGTTCGGTTTTCATTGATCTTTCGAAAGCCTTTGATACTATTAGTCATGCAGCGTTATTGAAAAAACTTCCCTTTTATGGAGTGCATGATAAAGAATTAAAATGGATGGCAGATTATTTGTTCAATAGACACCAAGTTGTATCTTATAATAACACTTTATCTAATCCAAGGTCTTTAACATGCGGTGTCCCGCAGGGTTCAACTTTGGGTCCGCTATTGTTTTTGATTTATTTTAATGATTTTACCAGTATCCTCAAGCATGCCAGTGTCATCGAGTATGCTGATGATACAGTTTTATATGTTAGTGACAAAGATTTTATCGTGATTGAAAACAAACTTGTCGAAGACTTAGACCGTTTAGCAAATTGGTTTCGTGACAATGAACTTGTGATAAATCTTAAAAAAGGAAAGACCGAGGCCATGTTGTTTGGTACGAGCAAGCGCTTAAACCTCCACGGAAAGAACACATTAGACGTCTCTGTTAATCACATAGCGATAAATCCAGTTAACTCGTATAAATACTTGGGTGTAAAACTTGACCAATCTCTACACCTCAATCTGTTCCATGATGAATTATACCGTAAAGCATCTGGTCGTTTGAAATTGTTGAATCGTTTGCGATCATCATTGACAGTAATTTCTTCACAGAAGGTATACACATCAATGATTGTCCCGCTGTTGACATACTGTGGGACGATAGCGTTGTCGATAACACCAACGAACGAACAACGAATAAAACGTCTTTCAGAACGAGCCGAAAGAATTATTCACGGAAAATCCAAAACAGAGATCGTTCTACCAAATATAGTGAATATCTGGAGAAAAAGAGCTTGTACTATCGTTCGTAGAGTAGTTTGTACTGGCGATTTCGACAGTAATTTTGATGGGTATTTCGAATTGTTGAATAACAAAACGAGAAATAATGGAATTCTTCTGAAACTCCCAAAGATGCATTTAGAGATAGCGAGGAAGAGTTTTAAGTTCATGGCGTCAAAAGTGTTTAACCAGTTGCCAATATATGTACGTAGTCGGTTATGGGAAGATGATTTTATAAAAGTTTTAAACGATTATTTTTCTTAAATTTTGGAGGCGAGTGAATTTTTGGATTTTTATATATCTTTTATACCAGTTTTTATACCAGTTTTTATACTAACTTATTAATTGAACAGGACCCAATTTGATAGCAGTATTAATATATATTGACATGGCAATCCTGTATAAATATTTTTAAATAAATAAATAAATAAATAAGTATAAAATACAATAAATAAAACAACTAAAACAGTTAGGAAATCTTTTTGAACAGTGCTAAAGTTAAAACTAGAAATTAAAGCAAACCATGAAACACTGCAAAATAGTTTTTGTTTTTTTGTATACATAAATGAACTTTGCAGCAACTGCAAAAACTGTACGGCCTTGCTTCTATTTTGTTTTGGGAGCAGACTTCGCATCGCCCTCTTTTCTCGCCAAATTCAGGCCAATGAGCACCGCAATTTTCTTTATGGATGCAATCAGGAACTGAGCATCTTTCTTTTCTACGCTTCTTTGCAGCTGGAGAAGTAATACTCAAAGGACGCCCAACTTTAGGAGGTCTGCCTAATGTGAGAAGGGCAACGGCCACATTACGACAAAACAGTAAACTTGTAATCTTTGTATTGGTTACTTTGCAATACATTATGTAGGAGTTTGTTATTGTTCTATCTAGAAGCCCAAAAAAGATTCTGTGCCACCATTTTATATTTTTTTTGCTGATCCCATAAATTGCACAATAAAAATCTGCCTTGTCGACACCTCCCATATTTTGGTTGTAACAGTTTATTGCTTCCGGGCAGCGAAACGTTTTTCTTGAGCCATCTTGTTGGGTCCGCTTTATTTCACCAGCTTCTGTTCCATGAAAATTAGATACCATGTGAACCGATTTATTATCCTTCGTTTGTAGGCAGTAACACCTTGTTTGGATACACAGTAATCGAAATCACCGCGCTCAAGTTCCTTACCGGTTTGAGATCTTTAGGCAAGTATTTACGATTTGTACGAATTGTGCCACAACAAAAAACATTGTGTAGGAGCAAATACTCAACAAGAGGCACAGACGTATAAAAGTTATCAATATAGACTTGGTGATTTTTACCAAATTAATCGCTTGTCAGGTGTATCACAACCTTTTCTCCCAATCCAAAACATTTTGGAACGTCAATGTTTTCAGCCTCACCGTGTTTGCCTTGATATACACTGAATTTAGAGATATAACCATTGTCGGCTCTTGCCCAAAGTTTATAGCCACGCTTTATAGGCTTCATTGGATTATACTGTTTTAGTGATGACTTCCTTTAAACAGTATCATGCTCTCGTCAATGCTGATGTGTTCGTTCACACTGTATAGTTTTACAAAGTTTTCATTTAGTTTGTCAATGAATGGTCTCAGCTTAATTACTTTATCTTTGTTATCTTTTGGAATTTTAAGATTGTTATTCAAATGTAGGTTTGAAAGTATTTGCGAAAATCTATTTCTCGACATAGCATTTGCGACCAAAGGGACATTCAGATCTGGACTTCCATTCCAATAGGATGTCAGTGATGGTAAACAATGATAACTCATCAAAATGTTGATACCCAGAAAAGTAAACAATTCCTTTTCTGTCACAGATGATACTCGTCGTTGATTTTGATTTATGTATAAATTGGTTTCATAAATCATGTTTTCTCTAATCGTAGAATCGATATATTTCAAAAAATAATCGCCCTCATTAAAACAGTCAGCAAAATGATCAATAACTAGACCTTGGGGTAGATTAAAAGTGGTTTGTTGCATATCTTTTTCCTTTTTTTCCCAAGATCGAGATTGGTTTACATCGTAATTTTGAACCCATCATCATTGTCAGTGTCAGCGGAACTACTACTTTCCGAATCCTCTTCTTGTATAGCATCAATGACTCAAACGTTATTTAGCTTAATCCTGGTCCAACTTCTTGTTGCAGATGTCAAAAGACTGTTCGTAAAAATCAAACACAGGAAAAATGTTATGCATGTCAAAAAACGCACCATCTGAAATGTCTGACAGACTGTCTTGTAGAAAACGGAGAAATATTCTACTGTTCCCAATGTAAACAAGCTGAACCTGACGTAGCTCGAGAAAGTTTACATCCGAATCTACAGAAGTTTATTAGGCAGAGAGGATTTTTTATTTTCCACCAGAACACCAACGGCCTAATAAAAAACTTTGAGAAACTTCAGATTATGATAGATGAGTGTCGCAAAAATATTCGTGTTTTCGGAATTTCTGAAACACACTTGAACAACACACTAACAGACAGTGAGGTACACATAGACGGGTACACATTCGAAAGGAGAGACAGGAAAACTGGACGTGGTGGCGGAGTTGGATGTTACATTCGACAGGATATTGATTATATCAGAAGAGAGGATTTAGAAAGTGAAGATCTTGAAACTCTATGCATTGAAATTCCAGTTAAAAATTCGAAATCTTTCCTAATATTTGTTGTGTACCGACCCCCTGATTCGTCAAATCATAGAACGGTAAATTTCTTATCAAAATTTGACAAAATGCTAAATGAATCATTAATTGATGGACGCGAAGTAATAGTCTCTGGGGACATGAATTGTGATTACAATAAAAAAGATCATAAAAACTTGAAAACTATAATAAAGCTTAATGGCCTAAAGCAGATAATTAAATCCTCAACGCGTATAACAAAAACTTTAATCGATATAATTGCTACCAACAAAGAACAAAACGTAAAACATCACATCGTTATAGCAAGCTCCATATCAGATCACGATACTGTCGCAATCATTCGTAAACAAAATCATACTAGATTCTAGCCTAAAAAAATCATTACAAGAGACTTTAAAGACTATGATCCAGGGAAATATAAATCAGATCTCGTTCAAAGCAACTGGGCTTTGATCTACAAATCTGACAGTACACAAACTGCTTGGAACAATTTTAAAAATATAATTACCAATACAGTAAATAACCATATACCGCTTATAGAAAAAATTGTGCGAGGGAGAGACTTTCCATGGTTGACGAAACCATACGCAAGCTGATGAGAAACCGTAACAACGCTCTAAATAAGGCAAAAAAGTCTAACAATGAATACAACTGGCAAATCTACCGCGGATTGAGAAATAGAACTAACATTGCTATTCGAGGCAAAGCAAATCACTCGAGAGAAAACTTTCGAGAAAACATTCACCACTCTAAACAATTTTGGAATAGTATCAAAAAATGTTTTCCTGACAAAGAAACAAACTCGTCCACAAACACAGTTTTTAATGATGGAAAATCGAAAACAACTGGCAAAAAGATCATCGCAAACAACTTTTGCAAGGTCTTTACCAACGCGGCAAAGAAATTACAACATAGTTCCACAAGCATTTTTACAAATATTTTTTGGAAGTATCATAATCATTCAATACCTTCTTAGACAAGCTCCAAAACATTCAATTTCAAATCTGTCACTGTAGCCAAGGTGCTTAAAGTTATAAAAAAACCTAAAGCGTTCCGCTGCAGCTGGATACGACAACATTCCGGTTTCAGCTGTTAAAGACGGTGCTGATGTGATTGCTCCACACCTAACGTATCTTAAAAACCTTTTCATAAAAAATGCATCTTTCCCAGAAGGTATACGGACAAAACCCCCCCTAGGACAAAACCCCCTTAGGACAAAGCCCCCTAGGACAAAACCCCTCATAATCTCTGCAACATTAATAACAACTCAGATAATGAAGTTTAAAATATTACGTTTGCTTTGAAAATTGGTAGATTTACTAATTAAATGATGCTGATTTCAAATCAAATACCAGAATTTGGATATTTTTACCCCTGATACCTTATTTGGGCAAATTTGGGCCCAATGTTGAAATGAGCTATGCATTTACGAAGTTGCAACCTAAGTCATGGGTAAAAGTCTAATAGATTACCCTCATATCGCGCTAAAATTTTGGGCATAGTAAGGGGACTATCTAAGACCAATAATAGCCTTTAAAAAATCCAAAAAAATCTTGTGGTTAGCGTACCACGTGACTTTTAATTCCAGTTTTGATTATAAATAGTCATCACTTGATAACTCCGTCATTCCATTCCCCTTAAAAACCATTTTCATACTGAAGATACCTTAGATTAAGCCACATGTGGGGCAGTAATAGTCAGGGCGCTCACGTAAAAAAATCTCGTTTTTCAAACATTCCTTGGGGACAATTTAAAAATATAACATATTGTTATAACTGTTCTAGATTACGAAATGGTGTGTTGTTTTCGGTAGTTCCACCAAAAAAGTATTTTTTCAGAAGATATTATTACAGTACAACACCACTTCTCTCATAGCACGATTTCCTGTCTACGTGTTGGTGTTACGTAAAACAAAAAGAATGTGCAGAAATTGAGACGGGAGTTTTAATAATACGGTCATCCTTAGTATCTCTCGTCAGTAGCTGTATATATATAGTTGTATACTATACTTTTTTATGTTATAATAGTTGTATGTAAGAAAAATATAATAAAATAAAATTAAGTTTAATCGATAATAAAAGAAATTGAAAATGAAGTTTTTGTTTTCTAGTTTAACCCCTGTATTCATGATTCTTCGATTCGACAACTACGTGAGAAAAATGTAAACAAACATAGTGAAAAAGTAAACACAACAATGATCGGTTGGTGAAATACTGTAATTTTTTAAACTATGGCATCAACTACCAAAAAGATAAAACTTTCAGGCGAGAAGAAAGATAGTGTTTGTTCATACACAATGATTCCGATCAGTATCTGGAAGGTTCTGTAAAGTCTTTCGAGCGTCAAAAAAGGATGTCTTCAGGAAGTTTACGCTTCAGGATTGAAAGAAGAGATCAAAGCAGAACGAAACAGTGGGCGAAGTACCTGCAAAACCCGGACAACAAGAGGGAATTGGTGGACTTCTTGCTAAAAGATTGGTCTCATAGCATAAGATATGCCGAAATATTGATTGGAAAGACGCTGTATGTCAATGTTGGAGCAACTTTCTTTAAACTGCACTGGCATGAAAATAAAGTAAGATGATAAATATTCATAATGACTGGACCAAAATTTCCAAGGCTTTCATCCTGGATAACATTTTTGATTGGTCCCGTTATTTGAAGTTTTTTGTTGACTTTTAAATATAGTTTACTTTCTTGTTATTTAATTTAGGTTGTATGCGAAGAAGAGGTTTTACTCAGAAATCACCAGGAAGAAGCCGATACCAAGGTCTTTCTTTGTTCCCAGCACTGTGATGCTTTACTATACCATTGCAAACGCGTCTCCTATGTCACAGCAATGGTCAAAAAAACTGTGGATAGGAATTTTGAGTTGCCATCACCAGATGGTCATGGATGGAAAGTCGCCGATGGTAAGCTATGATGGATAGCTGTTGTGTTGTTGTCGAATGGATGTTGTTACCACCCGCCCTTGACGAGGTTTTACAACTCATCTCGTGCAACTGCAAGAAGAGTGCGTGCAAAAGAGCTATTTGTAATTGCTTGTCTCACAGATTACCGTGCACAGATTTATGTGGTTGCAGCGAGGTATGCAATAACAAAAATGTTTCAGGTAGCTCTGATGAAACGGACGATGATGATGACGATGATGTTGATGAAAGTGTCGATCAATAAAAACCTTTCTTTTGTATGTTGTACATATTTTCCCCCATTTTTAAACTGGCTTTCATTAGTGATGTTAGATATCTTGTTTTAATTTTTTGAACATTATGACATCATTATTGTTAACTTTGAAACCGTATTGTTTTTAAACTAAGAATATATAGTCAATACTTTATACACCAAATTTGATCAGTTTTTAACGCTCATTCGCCTGGTATAATTGGTTTGCGAAAATTTTAAGAAAAACAAATAGTTATTATTGAATCTGATGACGTCATATCATTAACAATTGAAAGCCCCATTTATGACCGCTTTTGGTGATTAGAAATTAGACAACACATCATTTCATCATCAGAGGGTCAAGCACGATCTGTTTCAATAGGTTGTAGTTTGTCCCCATACTGCCAACCTTTTTTACGTGAGCACCCTGACTATAAAGACATTCTAAAAATATTTTTTATTTTTGAGGTTAGGGCTGCATAAGTAAAAAAGATTCTATCTTTTTAACGATATCAAGTCGATTTTTTACATGGCTTTTAGCTACATATAGAATACCTCAAAAGTGCTATTAATTTTCGGATTTAGGGTATGGGGTCGGGGGTAATGACGGTTATATGTAAAAAGTTGGGTTGCCGTGTTGGACAATAACCCCGTAATTATTACGAATTAGAATTCGGGCTTCTTATATCATGCCGAGAATGGCTTCTCCTTTCACATAGAAATTCACGAAGTTTTTATGGTCAAAATTACGGAAGTTATTTGCCTTTGCATTTGCGACTTTTTGGAAAAATAAATTCTTTTTTATGGGATCATCGCAGGTCCGAGCCAAAATGAGTAATCTAGTGCCATACCCCGAAAAACAAAATTATGATAGTGATAATATTCATTATTTACCGATATATTTCTAATATACTAGGGTTGGCAGCATTCCTTATACGTAAAAAAATAAAACTTTGGGCTCAAATTTGCCCAAAAAATGGTATTAGGGATGAAAATATCCAAATTCTGGTACTTTATTTGAAATCAGCATCATTTAATTAGTAAATCTACCAATTTTCAAAGCAAACGAAATACTTTAAAATTTGGGCCCAAATTTGCCCAAAAAATGGTATTAGGGGTGAAAATATCCAAATTCTGGTACTTGATTTGAAATCAGCATCCTCTAATTAGTAAACTTACCAATTTTCAAAGCAAACGGAATACTTTAAACTTTGGGCCCAAATTTGCCCAAAAAGAAGGTATTAGGGATAAAAATATCCGAATTCTGGTACTTGGTCTGAAATGAGCATCATTTAATTAGTAAACTTATCAATTTTCAAAGCAAACAAAATATTTTAAAATTTGGGCCCAAAATTAATTAATAATTATCTTTCATTGTGAAATTTTGCCGCGTATTTTTTCCAGGACTTTGTTGATGCGTAGATTTTAGGTCCCTTGACTATATAATTATTTTAAAACAAGAGGTGTTTTGTCCTATAAAAAATGGGGTTTTTTGTCCTAAGGGGGTTTTGTCCTACACCCTTCCCAGAATGTGAAAAAAATGCTAAAATATCTCCGTTATATAAATGAAACAGTAAATGTGAGCATGACAATTATAGACTGATATCAGTTTTTCCTGTCTTCTCGTAAATATTTGAAAAAATCGTTCATGAGCAACTCTACAACTATCTCGAGAACAATCACATTCTTGCAAATAACCAGTTCGGATTCAGGAGAAAATCTTCAACCAATCATGCAGTAACGTACTTCATTGATCACAGAAGATCTGCAATGGACAATGGAATGTATACAGGGTTGTTTACGTTGACCTACGAAAGGCTTTCGATACCATTGATCACGGAAGGCTCATCTCCAAACTTCCATCATGCGGTATAAAGAACAACGAATTGGACTGGATTGCTAGTTATTTATTTAACAGAAAACACTTTGTCAACTATGACGGAACATTTTCAGAATATGAAACGATTACATGTGGTGTACCTCAGGGTTCAATTCTGGGGCCACTTTTCTTTATTCTGTTAATGAATGACATCACCTCAGCTATCAACACCTGCAACGTCATACTCTACGCTGATAACACAGTTTTCTTTACCAGCAACAAATCAACCAATTCGATCGAGGATGACCTTAATAAAGACCTTCAATCCCTAAGCCAATGGCTTGACGAAAACAACCTAGTGATTAACCTAAAGAAAGGTAAAACTGAACCCGTTCTTTACGGTACCTCTAAGAAACTTGCTTCCGAAAATGTTGTCAACTGTTACATAAAAGGGACTAAGATACATCAGACACAGTGCTACAAATATCTCGGTGTAAACCTTGACAATAAATTGAACCTCATTGAACACCATAATTCCATCTACAAACGATTATCTGGCAGAATCAAATTGCTTAAACGAATACGGCACAGGATTTCCCCGCGAACAGCAGCTTTAATCTACCAAACGATGATACGACCAATAATGTTTTATTGCAACAACGTCTTCCTCAACATGGCTGAATTGCATGCAAAGAAATACCAATATGTTCAAGATAGAGCCAAAGTCATCATCAACTATTCTTCAATCACTGACCCAATCCCAACATGCATTGCTGGTGAGACATCGCTTGTTAATTTTAAACGAAAAATAAGAGATTTTGATTTCTAAGTTTTTTTGAGTTTGCTTTAGCCTCATCTGAATATCTTGCCTATTTTCCTTTATTTATAAATATATTTCGTTTGGTACTAATCTTTTTATCTTTCTTACTAACCTTTTTTACCTTTTACTTTTCTTCTCTTTGCTATTTTCAATTATTTTTTATTTTGCTATATATTCAATTTGTAACCTTCTTTTTTTCCAGTGATTTTAAAAGTTTTTATATATATATCTTAGGTTTTTTATTTTACAAGAGGTCCTCTTGTGATAGCAACATTTTATTCATTTGTTGGTTAGAATCAACCTGTATAAATAAAGTTTTTATAATAATAATAAATATTTCATTGTCTATAACTCTAAAGTTATCAATTTCATCATCAACATCAGTATCCGATTCTTCATCAATATTGATGGAATTATCCATCATAATGATATCGGCTACTTCTTTAGCAGTGTATGATTTTCTAAACATTTCTCCTTTCTAAAGCTAAAGTAAAAATAAGAAAGTTTATATATAACTGAACTGCTTCAAAAATATTTCGCTAAACAAAACTTATACTTAGGGGCTGTTTATATGGAAGCCAGGCTGGCCCGCTTAGCGAGACAGCCCGGTAAGCGGGATGAATTTGTCTTGTGTTTATATGAGAAAAATTCATCCCGCTTGCCAGGATGAATTTTGGCGCGTTTTTTCAAAAAAAGACAAAATGGCACGACCGAAGCTTATTATTGTACCATTAATACTTTCCGTCATTGCGAGCTTTACAGCTTTGATACTGCAACTTTATGGAGTTATTTTAACGTGGAAAATACATTTGAGGCAGCAAGAAGAGGCGGTTTGCATGATTTTGCTACGAAAGCAAAGTTATTGGCGTCGAAAGTGCAAAAAACTTAGACAGAGATATTTAAGGCGAAAAAAACGCAGCTGTTGGCATAAACCTGGAAGGACGGATTTATGGTGGGAAAATATATTAAATGGACTGTCACCAGAAGAGTCATGGAGGAAAAATTTTCGTATGTCGAAGGATGATTTCATGGAACTGGTCGCAGAACTGAGGCCCTACATAGCACCTAAACCTGGATCACCAAACTACCAAAGCTTTACTGCAGAGAAGAAGCTGGCAATTACCTTATATTATTTAAAAGATACAGGCTCCCTTATTATGACAGCGAACAGTTTTGGCGCAGCCATTTGCACCGTATCATGTATCATACTTGAAGTTTGTACAGCTATTTCAAAACATCTTGGGCCCAAATATCTCCATCTCCCACTAAATGACGAGGTCATGAGAAAGACAGTGGCTAAATTTGAACAGCAAAATGAAGAAAACATATATTATTTCAAGTAATGATATGATATCCACTGAACTTTAACATCTGTATTTTATGAAACTTCTTTATAAATATAACTGGTGACAGTCCCAAACATTACTGTTTTATATTTTACATTTTATACTTTATTGGGTTGTTATTTTGTTCATACTGTAGGTACTGTTGTAGCTGTGTTTAGAATTGAGGAAGGGATATAGTTGTTTATAGTACATAGTTTGTTCTGCATAACTTATGATTGGACAAACATGTAATAACTGTATTTCATTTTATGAATGATAATCATCCCATTGCTCTCAATTCTGAAGTAACTCACAATAGCAGTTGTCAGGTGGTACCATATTCAAATGTTAGAACAAAATACAGTTTGCATTCTTGTGACAACAGTGCTATATATTCTTAAGAATCAAGGTTGTCAGAGTTCTCCTCACCACATCTCCCTCTCCCTCATTAAGAGAGTAAATTTGGTCTGGCATATTTTTATATTGTGCTTCATTTTGCTTTATGAGATTTAACTGAAATTGTACCAGATCTTCATCTATGAATGTATTATTTTTCTCACAAAAATTGTGCAAGACAAAACATGCATACACCACAATTGGGATGGTCTCAATTTTCAAATCCATTTTTCTGGTTAAAATTGACCACCTGGCCTTGAGGCGTCCAAATGCACATTCAATAGGGTTTCTTGCTGACCGGAGCATATTGTTGAAAATGACTTGTTGATTATTTGAACACGACTCATATTCCTTCATACAAAATGGCACTAAGGGATAAGCCGGATCACCAATCAAGTAATTTGGTATTTTCTCTCCACCCTCAAAAGGGCACTGGCATGTACTGGATAGGACACCTTGTCGCAATTTATAATTGATTGAAGAATTGGCAAAAACTTAGCCACTGTCTTTCTCATGACCTCGTCATTTAGTGGGAGATGGAGATATTTGGGCCCAAGATGTTTTGAAATAGCTGTACAAACTTCAAGTATGATACATGATACGGTGCAAATGGCTGCGCCAAAACTGTTCGCTGTCATAATAAGGGAGCCTGTATCTTTTAAATAATATAAGGTAATTGCCAGCTTCTTCTCTGCAGTAAAGCTTTGGTAGTTTGGTGATCCAGGTTTAGGTGCTATGTAGGGCCTCAGTTCTGCGACAACCATGCTAGACTCTTCTACAGCTTCACTTTCGCCATCTTGCTCTGCTGGATCTTTTTCTTTATCACTTTCCCCAGCTAGCAATATTTCCTGATCAAGCTCATCATAGTTGGACAAGTCAATATCAGCTTGACCATTGTTTTTCTCTAAAAAATCATCTGCAGTGACACCATACGGAAGAGGCTTGGTATTAGCTGATCCAACCCATATTAAAATAAGTTTGTCGTAAAATTCATATACAATTTTACCGCTTCCACTTCTACTTCCTGCAACGACTGCCTTTGCAAAATTTTGCCTGATCTCTTTGAATTTTTCCATTATTCGCTTATTGCCCTTATCTTTCAGCTCTTTAGATTTCTTTTGCAGCAACTTGGTTTTGGCTTTCTCTTCTTTTGAAAGTTGCTCAAAATTACTTGGTAAAGGGGTTATTGCCAGTGGACCAAACAGGGAGATATCTTGCTCGTAAATAGTAGCCATAGCTAAACGAAGCTCCTGGTATTGCATTTGTTTGTCTGCATCGAAATCGAGGTTTTTGTATGTCATTGAAGACTTGTAATCCAACAAGCAGTCAATCAAATGCTCAATCATATCTGCTTCCCATCGGAAGTTTTTTCTTTGTACTTTTTTTCAGTTTTATCCGCTTTCTTTGCCGCTGTTGAAACTTTAGTAACCTCGCTAAGTTCGGCCATTTTGACATAAACACGTGAAGCTACAAACGCATGCGCACTTGCGCAAAAAATTATCCAGGCAAGCGGGCCAGCCCGCTTGCGAGTGTTTATATGGAAAAATTTTCATCCCGGTAGGCGAGATCTCGCCTGTTTCAAGTGAGATCTCGGCAAGCGGGCCAGCCCGTTTGTCCATATAAACGCACGGGAATTGTTACTATAAATCAACTACGTAGCGAGATCTCGCTTACCGGGCTATCTCGCTAAACGGGCCAGCCCGGCTTCCATATAAACAGCCCCTTACATTAGAAAAAATTAACCTCAAAACCACCGTCGGGACCTCAGAGTCCCACATACTATTTAATTTATTACTATGCTAACAATATGTAAAATATTTCCAAATAAGCTTCAGAAGTCTTCTAACATGTACCTAAAACAAAAGAAAAATTCCCAAATCTGAAGGGTTTGCTAATAAAAATATATTGATAGTAAAATCGAACAACTTGAGAGAGTTCCCATGTTATGCGACGGCTTTCAGAAAAGGTGGTTTGTTTACAAATAAATTCATAATGGCTGCCGATTTTCTCATAGATGTGTATTTAATGGACTTTGGGGTCCCGACAGTTTTCCGATCAAGTTGTGCGCATACACTGGAAATAGGCATATATTTATCTGTCGGGACTCTTAGGTCCCGCCGGTATCGAAAGGGTTAAGGTAAATCAAATTTCGTGAAGACGTGAATATTTTCTCGATCGCTCAATGATATCGTCTTTTGTTTCAGTGCAGACTGGAGCCATGACTCGTTTCTTACCAGTTAGTGCTTGTTTATAAACGCTGTTTTTCATCACGCGAAAGTAGTTGTAGCGCTTTTACAACAAATGTATGCAGAAACCGGCTTACAAACTATATGGCTCATACATCCAAACTACGTACCATTACGTCACAACAAATGATTACCTCACTTTTACGCCTTATACGGACAATGAGGTTTGAACCCTAGTTAGAAATAAACATCGCGGGAAGAAGGTCAAAGAGAAAGCGTCGCATTGAACAACAACAATTTAAAAAACAGAATAACTAGTTCGGTTGTTATTTGTTATGTTTGGGACAAATTCGATTCTTTTTTTTAGATTTTTATTTATATATGTTAAATATGTATGAGAACTTGGGAATCCCTTTAACAATGATCCAATGTCTCAAATTGATAAGGAATTTCTTTTTTCAGGTGAACACAAGTGAAAAGGACTGTCCTTCATTGATAAACAAATGTACTGATGCAAAAAAAAGGTTGGTAAATTCAAATATATTGGCAAAAGAGTTCTTTATAGAGTGGCTTTTCTAACGAGAATGCGGCGAATTACTTAACGAAATGTCACGCAAAAACTAGAGCTCTACAAAATTTGTTCTTGGATTTGATGAAAGCAAGTACCTACCTCACAACCAATCAACATTTCAAAATCATTCAACCCAGGGGTGGCGCCAGGGTTTTTCCGACGAGAGGGCTTACAGCGCCGACGCGAATTTTTTTTCCGTCAGCGGTCGAAGACCTGATCCAACGGTCGAAGACCTGATCCAATGGCCGAAGACCTAAAATTCATCACATGTATTGCGTTTTAGCGGCCGAAGACCTTATTTAGCGGTCGAGGACCTGTAAAACTTGTGTATTAATGCTTTGAAATTAAAAATTCAGCGGTCGAAGACCTTTTGTATTAAATTGCCAATCAAACTAGAATTATTTTATTGTGATGTTTTTAAAAAAGCGTAAGGCATGGACGAAGAGCTTTTAGCAGATATTTTTAACGAAATTGGATGTTGTCACGAAACTTAATCATTTCAGAAGAATGCTGGAAACTGTGAAATTGATGTTAACTGCAGTATACAGTCACCCGAACAAATAAGCAAATTCGTGGATTGCTATACTAGATATACTGATGAAACTCTCAAGATAAAATTGAAAAAGAAAGTGTCAGAAAAGAGTGTATTTGCTGCTAGTATTATTTACAGATGCCACCACAATACAAGATATGAAGGTACAAGAGCAGTCAAATCAATTTTAGATACAAATCCAACTAAAAGATTTAGAAATACGTATTGCCCATTTCAAATATCAGTAAAATTGTACAAGAGCTTAATGCCTGATTCTTTATTTCGTTGCAACATTACAATCGAACACAACCATAATCACCCAACAAATTCTTTGCATGCTTTGAGCTTTAAATGCATTTCTGAAGGGACGCTCAATTCAATAAACTCTCTTTTTGATTCTGGTATGACACCATCACAAGCATACGGTGAGTTTGTCCAAAACCTTACAAGAAATTGTGAAAGTGATTTGGAATTTCATCTAAGAAAAGCTGATAGAGGAAAATGTCCAAGGCGTATTGATTTCAACGGCATTTATAAAAAGTTTTGTGAAAAACGTTTTGGTGGAAGAAATAGTGTTGGAATGTTTTCAAAACTTGAAGAGATCATTCGAAAATTCAAGGAAGACGAAGTTAGCATATTGATTGACTTCAACTATACGATAAGGAAGAAGGGTCCACTTTGATTTTAACCATCATTACACCTCTTATGTGCAGAATTCATAAAATGGTGAGTGCTCTAACATTTTATAAATTAACATAGCCCGTGACAAGCAATTAGCAGTAGAGAGAGCGAGGGGTGGTGACAACAAAGAATTATAAAATTATAAAAGACCTTAGGAAATTCATTTACAAGAAATGTAATCGTAACTTCTATTAGTACAGTTTATTTACCCTAAACACATTTTATCTATATATATATATATATATATATATATATATATATATATATATATATATATATATATATATATATATATATATATATATATATATATATATATATATATATATATATATATATATATATATATATATATAGGTACGACAGTCGTCAGAAATGATGTGTGTTGATTTGACTTCAAATCTTGATGAACACAATCTTCGCTTTTTTCTTCTTTGTACACATTCTATCGCAGGAGCATTGCCACTAGGTATGTTATCAATGTCGTTATGTTTTAAGAGTACTAATCCTGCCACCCCGAAATCCATTAGCTTAATACATAGACCCCAAAAATCTGTGTATGGAACACTTGCCCCCACCCCTCAAAAAAAATCTTTGAAATTGAATCATGACTCCTCTCCCTCTTCATTTTTCCCCCATGAAAATAATAGAATAATATATATCATTCTTATCAAAAGGTTATGTTGTATTTACCAAACATGATGCCCCCCCCCCCCCCAATATTATGAATTTGTAAGTCTATACCCCCCCCCCCTTAAATTGCAAATTTTGAAATATAGCTCCCCAATTTTCCTATTCTTGAAACATGCCCCCCCCCCCTTTTTTTTGGGCCGACCTCTGCCCTAAATTAAAAATGACTGGCCTCTTATATAATTTGATTATATAAACGCAATGATAGTAAACTTTAAACTTTAGGTATAATTATCACAAGTGATGAGCGTGACGATACCCTTGATAAAGCTTTCGCAACGTTTAAAAATATGTTGCCATCCGACTCGTTTTACAACACAGAAGGGCCAAATGTAATTATGACTGATAATTGCGACGAGTTGAGAAGCAGTCTTCAAAGAGCTTGGCCAAAATCTACACTTTTCTTGTGTCTTTTCCACATTCTTCAACAGGTGTGGAGATGGTTGTTCGAAAAGGAACATGGTGTGAAGAAAGAAGATCGAATTGAAATCATAAAATTGTTTAAGAAACTGGTCTATTCGAACTCAAAAGAGAATTTCGAAAACAATTATGAAAGTTTCATAGAATGTGATTTCATACAAAAGTATCCGAGTTGCCTTAAATATTTTGAAGACCTAAGCAAAATTGGAAGATCTTGGGCTCTTTGCTTTCACCAAGAATATTTAATGAGAGGTTCAAACACCAATAATTATGTTGAAGCCCAGTTTTTAGTGGTTAAGGATACGATCTTGAAAAGGCAGCGTCAATTCAATATCAATATGTTGCTGGAAAAGTTACTTGGCGAATTCAAGCAACATTTTCAATTAAGGTTACTCTCATTTGCTGATGGTACATTCGATGGAGTTTACAGTAGCAGGTTTAAAGGATGTAATTTCAAGAGTGTGCCAGGTATATATCCATTTTTAAAGACATATTTTTGTAACATAACGCTCATGTTGAAAGGTCAATGAAGATTCAACGGAATACTGTTGGAATAATTTGTAATTTCTCATCACATAATGAATGCTGAATACCTTTAAGATGATTTATAAAACACCTATTTTGTGTATATACAAGCATATTCTGTCGCGGAATTAATTTTTGCAGATCAAGAATAAGATGTCATATATACCGTAGTTCTTCAAATTTAGAGGTTTTCATGAGATAAACTAATTTGTTATCAATAAAACGACGCATATATATATAGGTTATTCATTTATTTTTATTTTTCAGATGACAATGATTTAAGCCAAAACATTCGACAAATCGATAATAACTTGTTTTCCGTTGCAAGTAGGAAAAATTATTGACAACTATTGGACAATGCGAATTTAATGTTGGGTAAAAGTGGGTCTCCTTGTTGGCATCAATTTTTGTTATGGTCAAAGGAAAAGAAGTCATCTCCAAATTTCTTCCCGATTTATAACTCTGGTGAAAAGAAAAGATTATCAGAAATCGCAATTTTGTAGCTCTTTACTCGCAAGTGGCCTTTTAGGCCTTGTTTTGAGCAATCTCCAATAATAATAATAAAAAAATCGGTGTTTCGCTACCGTCCCATTTTTATGATTCTTTACATTCCGTCATAAGTCGTTTTCCAGCTCCCCCTCCTGATGAAACTAATAGAAACCAATTAAATACGAATCAGAATACAATCAGTGTTGGTAATGAACATGCAAGTTCATCTAAAGATGAAAAACCTACTCAAAAAAGTAAAGTTGAAGTCAAAGATGCATTAGAAGCATTTAATCGTATTTATAAAAATGTTGTACAAGAACTGGCAAATGACGATAATGAATTTTGAAAATCGGTTATGAAATTCGTTACCCGATATGAAAAATTTTCTCACAATCAACGGAAATCAGCTTTACAAAGTTTTGGGACAATATTTGTCGGAAGAAGTCGAAGTAAAATAAAAGTTCAGCCAACCGCTGTGTCAAGACGTGTCACCAAAAATGGAAGTAGACAAAAACAAAGCAATGCGATAGATTCATTGTCTTGGCGAAAGAAGTCATTTAAAGTTTTGATGTTGTTGCAGAAATTTTGTGTTTGAATCATATAGACCTCTTAAATAGTAAGATCGGTAGACTCTCATGCTCGGCATTTAAACTGGGGCCCCACTTCAAACATCAATGTTATGCATAAAAAGGGCGAGAAAGTATATCAATGTTTTTTTTTTTTGTGTTGCATCAAATTGTCTTTCCTTCCGAACGATTTCCCACAAATCACACAAACAATGTTCTTAGTCTTCTCGTGACATAACTTATGTCTTGAAAGTTTTTGATGAACTCTCGAATGTCTTTTTACAAATTTCGCATTCGAATGTTGACGAATGTTTGGCTATCTTATGACCAACTTTCTGAGGTGTAACCATTTCCACAATCTGTGCATTTGAACACCTTTCCGCACGACTTCAAGTGTTCATTCCTCCGTTTCATCTGCTTGAATTGTACTTTGCAAATTTGACAGGGCTCAATAGCAAGGCCATTTTTAGCATTCAAGTTGAATTCCTAAAATCAAGAAGAACAGGTGTTCATTTATATGTAAATACAAGATGTGTCGTTCGTTGATTGACCGACATTGATACATTATTTAGACACACCCCCCTCCCACACACACACCTTTAAAACTACCATTTTACAATAAGAAATCGGGCATTTTGTCTGAAATTTCGTGTACTTCCTCAGATTTTACAACTCAACAAAATTATTCAAAGTCTTTCTTATTTCCCATAATCAGACAAAAATATTGAATAAACAGTGCCAAAAAATGGTGGTACACCCCCCCCCCCCCCCCCCCAATTTATGTATATTTTCAGTTTCAGTTCCCTCCTCCAAAGCACTACTACAGGGTTTATCAACAAATAGAGCCCGAAAAAATAGATCGCAATTATTTTGTTTAAAGTTCTCTTTTTATAGGTACTGCATTTCTCTAACTCTCTGTAGCTAACTCTAAGTCCTAAATACTGTTCTTTTGTCAGATTCTAGCTCCCTCCAATTTCTTTTTAGCAAACGTGACGTTTCTCCAAAGTCATATAAATCACTTTCACCCTTAAAAATAGAATAAAGAATGTAGAGCTTTTTCATATACCCTTCTTAAGTGTAGGGGGCCTAATAACAAGGAGGTGTGGGTCTTTATCTCAATTTTCGTAATTTTTTTTTGGGGGGGGGTCCAAAAAACGGAGTTGGGGGCCCCACAATTGGAAGGAGAGAGTAATGTGTGAATTAAAGCAATTATGAAAAAGATATTCGAGTTTATACTTTAAAAACAACCTGGGCTGGGCTCAGAAAATTATTAATTGGTTTACAAATATTATCGGACTTACCAGGTTTTCGTGCATGTAAAGATGCCAACCGTTTATTTTTGTAGCTTTTGATTCATCTATAATAGCAATAAAGATACAAATGAACAAAAGACATATTTTTTATTTATGTATATATATGCTCATCTTGCAAATAAGAACAGACCTTGAATTTTATCCTTTATGTTTGCTGCTGTTTGGGCTGCTGGTAGCTCTCCATCTTTTGAACTTTTTGCCTGAGTCAAAATAAAATGTCAGTAAAAATTAGTTAAAAATTATAGCTATATATATATATATATATACATACAAATCAAATATAAACAAATAAATTCTTGAGAAGGCTAACTTTGTTGTAACATACGAAGAAGGGATATCAAACCTGTTGGATAAAATATAGGCTATAGGAAGAAAAAGTAGGTAGGAAAACAATTAAGTACTGCTACAAAACCCATGGATAAGCACATTGATAAAAAGAATAAATAAAAAGGCTAAACTAAATAATCTTTAAGTCTATTTTTGAAAATAAGCAAGGTATCTGCAGTGCGTATATTATAAGGTAATTCGTTGAAATATGTTCCGCCCATAAAATAAAAACCTTTCTTTGCTACTTCCAGTTTTACTTTTGGTAGATTGACAGATATTCCTCGATTACGTGTTTCGATTCTACCAGAAACAACCTTGAAATAATTAGTGAAATTTTCACATACTTCGTCATGGAGGCACTTGAATACGAATGTGCAGCATCTTTTTCGAAGAACAACCGAGATTTTAGGAATAGATATTGTGTTATCCGAAATTATACGTAGTGCCCTTGATTCTAAATTCGTCATGTTCAAATGAAGAGTGTTGCTCATACACGACGTTATAAGTGGGCAGTATGTAAGTAGCGGTACAATCATCGAGCTGTAGATTAAACTAGCGGTATGCGAATCTATGAAATATCTTATCCTTCTCAATAATCTAACACGACTTGCCGATTTCTTCAAAGTCATAGCGATATGCTCTGACATATTCAACGTATTATTGAGGTGTAAGCCAAGATACTTGTATGACGTTGTATAATTAATTGTAGTGTAGTTGTATTTAATATTCATAGGTTGATTCGCCAAGCAGTGTAGTCGTTTACCAGTTCCAAATACCATGAATTCTGTTTTTCCTCGTTTGGGGTTAATTACAAGTTCATTCTCCTTAAGCCAGATGCATATGTTTGCAAAGTCTTCATTGAGAAGTTTCTCAATGGTTTGAATGTTGCGGTGCGAAATAAACAGTACTGTGTCATCTGCATACTCTACAATATTGCAATGCATAAGGCAATTTGAAGAGTCATTAAAATGTAGCAGGAAGAGAAGAGGTCCCAAAATAGACCCCTGTGGTACACCGCAAAAAACTGGTTGAGAATCGGAAAATACATTATTCAACATTACTTTTTGTTGTCGACAGAACAAGTAACTCGAGAACCATTCGTAAGAAGTTCCAGTGATACCAAGATTTGGCAATTTATTCAGGATGGAAGCATGACTAATTGTGTCGAAAGCCTTGCTGAGGTCGATGTAAATTGCACCTGTATATTTACCATCATCCATGCCTTTACGAATATGATCTGTAAAAATAGTAGCTGCAAGTTCAGTTGATCGCTGTTTTCGGAATCCAAACTGGTATATAGAAAGCAATTTGTTATTTTCTAAATACTCCATGACTTGCATATGTACACATTTTTCAAGTATTTTCGAAATTATGGGTAGTACACTAATCGGTCGATAATTTTCTAAATTATCACTAGCACCAGATTTATACAACGGAGTGAGTTTTGCAATTTTAAAGTCATTCGGAACTACACCTGTCTTCAGTGATAAGTTGATTATAGCTGTTTTAGGGAAGTTGTATATGTGCGAAAGACACTTCTTACCACAAGATATCGAACTAACAAGTAAGTTGGTCTATTATATATATATTATTTTTATATTTATAAAAAAAACTTTCAAACCTGATGTCCTCTGTGGTATATGTATTAGTAATACAACTTTAAGTTTAATAAACAGATGCTTGTCTCTGTTCAAAGTTTGGGCATTCTCTACCTTATTATACTATTATTATTTATTTATTGTTATTTAGGTAGGTATACAGTCGACACAGTGATGAACAACATAATATATTCTAGCAAAACATAACCTCGTGCTAAAAGCCATAATGCCGAGCATTATGGGTACCACTGTACATATGGTCCGGAATATGGCTACTCTACATCTCCCCCCGCATCGCGATCACACGTCTGCGAACGTGGACGTTGATCGTCTCTCGCTGTACCCATGGTTTTTGCCTCTAAGTCGCGGAGACAAGGCCCGTGGCCGTGGCACAATTCGAGTGCTTCGTCTTGGCGGGGCGGGCAGCGTGTCTCCTATCGGCGCCGCTCCCGGTTCAAGGCGTACTTGGTCGGTTGCGTCTGTGGCTGAAGGGGGCGTCGGTGGGACCGTCATTGTGGTCGGCTGGAAGACTGTTGGTGCCGGGGTGACTATCGGTGGCTGGGCGAACGGTGCTGCTGCTTCGTGGATCGGAAGGACCGGGGCGAACGTTGTAGGTTCGGTCGGTCTAACTCCGGTGCCTGGGCCGCTGACCCCCGGATCAATGCTTCGTAGGAAGCGGCGGTTTCGCAGGGTTACCCTGTTACTGCCATCCACTTTGACCTGGTACTGGCAAGGTCCCGCGCCTTCAACCACCGGTCCGGTGCCATCTTCTTGGCGAAGGTCCGTTCTGGTCCTGGATAATGACTTGGTCACCTACATTCAGTGGCCTCAACGATCTCGTATGTTCGTTAAAAGACGAGGCGTTTCGTTGGTCCCGTCTTGCCATAGCTTCCTCTCGTAAGTCTCTGATGGCAGCCTATTCTTCCCTGATGGTTTCTTTGGAAAGAAGAGATGGCAGGTGGTCACGTATCGGGTGACCGAAGAGCATTACGGCTGGTGAGATTCCGGCGTCGAGTGTCGGGGTATTGCGATGTAGCAACAGTGCTCGCGTTACGCCGTCAGTGTCCAAGCGTCCGAATGTGTCCGTGTTGTCCGTCAGAATCCGTTTCGCTGTCTTGACGGCGGCCTCAGCCCTCCCGTTACTCTGAGGGAAGTGAGGACAAGCGTTGGTTAACCTTCCAGTTGGCAAGAAACGTGGTGTAGTTGAAACTGGTGAATGGTGGTCCTCCATCCGTTGCCAGTTTCTCAGGCACACCGTATGTGCAGAACCATCTCCGCAGGAGTGACAGAACGGCGGTGGCGTTCGATTTGGACATCAGGGCCACCCGTTTCTGTTAAGTGTAACGGATGTCTATCGGAACACGGCAAAAATTATATTCGATGCTCCATCGAGTCCAGCTCATGTATGTTTTTATGTATATGAGCTGTATCGATGTGCATCGGTTACCACTGTAGTATAATCGCACATATCGATATTTTCTCACATGGTTTCGGTTACGCGATTTGAAGCAGTTTTATTTAGGCATTAAATATTGAGAAATATCCTTTATACCGTGAAATAATTTGATTCATATTTTTTTATTACTTTCATTGGCATCATTGAATGTTTCCCACATGTTGGTAGTCATTGATCTGTTCCAGTTTGCTTGCTTTATTTATAATACCCAACCTCTAGCTAGTATAAGGTTCAAGTCTATTATACACTTTTCATAAGCATTTTTGGTTTGCTAGATACCATTTGTACAGTTAAAAATACATATGTTTTGATGCTCGTATTTATGTTTACTAGAGACTTAATCAACTTGCCCACTAACTTTATTATATCAGATGGCAAATGTTATCAAAGCTTACCATTGTGACATGTATCC
Organism: Candelabrum cocksii; assembly: GCA_963930725.1. Taxonomy (NCBI): domain Eukaryota; kingdom Metazoa; phylum Cnidaria; class Hydrozoa; order Anthoathecata; family Candelabridae; genus Candelabrum; species Candelabrum cocksii. Next base: position 8,704,866 of record OZ005677.1, on the reverse strand, counting down.
TACTTACTTTTTATACCCTCTCCCTATCAAATTGTTGTGGGTAATTTCATATATACAATGATACTTGCCAAATATTCGTAACTGTGTGTGGCCTCAGGTTTACCTTTTCTAGTTATTTTTGCATTAAAGGTTCATCTGGATTTCAATGTGACAGGACTAATTGACTCGCAGACTTCTGCGTATAGTCTATATATTTGAACAGGTCTTCCTCCAGCTCCTGGTCACAGCACTGCCAGAGCTGTGTGACTGTCTGGCCAGCTGGGATATCAGTACCTTGTTTGAATATGTCCCAACGCTTGAGGAATGTGTGCCAAGTTTCTTCAGTATTTCCCCTGGAGATTGTCGGACGGTTGACTTTTGGAGGTTTTTATTTTGGAGGTGTTGCAGTATCATGACGATTTGAACCTTGTTGGTGTGTCAAGGCGTCAATGTTCAGTTGGGCGACACCAATAATTGCCTCTACATCATCTGTTGAAAACCGACATCCAGGAAGTGGACAAGTAACAATGGGCATCTCTTAAACTTCAGAGCCAGTATGTAAGCTCAAACATGCGCAAATATGCTTTTATTGTTTAATATGTTAATAAATGTTTGAGCTAGAACAAAAGAAAAAGAACAAATATAATATAAACTACAAATGAAATACCAATGTACACACAAAGACAAAATCTATTAAGACAGAAATAAATAAAACTTTTGCTTGGAAAGCATTTTCTGACGAACTGGGAGAACTTTAGATATGAAAAAATTTCCAAACCCTTTGAAAAGTGACTGAACGAATTATCCAATGATAGCATTATATATATATATACACACCCAATTTTCATTATTGTTCTCTAAATCAAGTTGATTAATGGATGGTTCAATTCAATGCATTTGGGGAGTGCCATGTAACTCCAGTAAATTCATTGTAGTTTCATAGCAAAATTGAAACGTTTCTTTGTTTAAAATGGTTTTGTTTTTGGTACATAGCTTGAGATAACCCCATGTATATATAGACTAAAAACTAGTGATAGCCCCATGGAGTGTAAACACGGTATCTTCTGTTACTTCATTAGTGATAATTTCTGCTGTCAAGAAACCTTGTTTTTGTCAAGGTGATGTAATAAGTGTTAAAATACTTAAAAATCCTGTAATGTGGTTAATCTTTCATATATTTGTTGCACTTTTACTCAAAGAATAGTAAATACTTATGTTTGTTCACAGAGAAAAAGTTTGTTTATGCTTATGCGGCTTGTATGTTGTGACATTAAGAACTATCTCGGAACTACCCAATTTGAGCAGTTTACTAAAATAGGAGGCATCAAAATCGTAAACCAGAAATTCTGAGGCTTGGTTCATAATATGTAGGAGTTATGATCTGTTTTAATCACTTTGTTTTAACACACACCAAAGGATTTCTTTTGATTTCATGGTTCATTCTTTTTGCTCAGTGAGATAATGATCCAGGAGGTGATTAACTGTTCATATATCAAACAATATCACCTGGAAATGAAAATTAGATCTTGAATCAGATGACCTTGATACTATTTGGATTGAAACTACTGAGAAATTCCTGTTCTTTGTACAGTATACAGACATACGGAATCTGTTAGTGAAATTTTTGTCAACATAATGATGATTGTTTGAAGTGATTTTTCTCATGTGGGATTTGACACTAACTTTCTTGACAAAAGTAATTCATAGGAGCTGCAGCAGTGATCACACCTCCTTTGAGTCACATATAGAAACCTTTTCAGAAAATCATCAATTAGCCATCTCTTTTAACAGAAACAATCAAAGGAAATCAAAGTCTTTATTACCCCATTACCCTGGAAAAAATTAAAGGAGGTATATATATATAGATATTCCATCGGAGAGTAACAAAGCGAACGCAAATTCAGTTTGCAATTTTTTTCTCCAGATAGGTAGAAAAGAGAAAATATTTCTCCAATCCAGATATTTTGTTTGGAAATCACATTTTTTGACGCAAATAGCTCCAGACTCAACATTTCAATTTGGATATGTACCAAAAACCTTTTTGAACGAGTATGCGAGTATGTATGTGGTTCATGTAACATCTTTTACTTCGTGTACATAAGCACCTATGCCCTTGCTGCACCGCTTCCACAGATACTTCTAATTAGAAGCAAATTTTGTTGCTTTAGTTATTTTATTTTGTAGGTCCACATCATCTCATGCTCATTGTATTAACCTGCTTTACCAAATAATTTCAATACTTTGGTGTTAATTGTTTAATCCAAATAACAACAACAACCAATTTGCAGATGATGACAATGATTTAGAACAATTCAAAGTCTACAAGCGATTTTGAAAATTGTCTATAAGCATCAAATTCCCTTAATTTTTACCCTCTGAGTAAGTTAAGCTTTGTTTTACTATTGTCGAGAAATGAAATAATTTTAAAAAGGTAATAATAGAAAGTGAAAATAGAGTTAAATTTCAAAAACTATATTATATAAATAGTTTTTTGTTATATTATATATTCAGAACGCTTTGCATGTAAACACAGCTTTTTTTTAATTTTGTTTAATTAAAACTACACTGTACTAAAATCTGTATGAAGTAGGGGGTAAACAAACACAACCAAATTCAAGCCCTCTTTTTATATTATGTTTGTTTATAATATTTATTTGCAATGCAGTGGTCTTGTAACAGAACATAACATAAAGGATTTTACCACTTGTACTATACTCATAAAGATTTACTTGCGTAGGTTTACAAATTTGTTAAAAGATAAAAATGTATTTTATTTTGTTGTTTTATTTAAAATGATAATCAACACAAATCATATTATTATCCCTGTTGGACAAGTGATGGTTTGGTTTGTCATAATATATTGTCAAACAACCCCTAAGTGTTACACCACTGCAATATAAGAAGAAATAGGGAGAAATTTGATAAAAATTAATTTAAAAAACATAAAGGCTAGAATTAAACTTTGGCTTTGTTGACAGTTAAACTTAAACAGTAGTTTTAATGAAATTATTATTATTTTCAAGTTTTCTGTTGTGCAATACTTTACAATTTAATTGATGAAACAAACATACTCATGCATTATGAAAATTATATTTGATTTCCTTGTTCTACCAGACTATTGTTAATCATAACAGTTTTCTTTCAATTTAGATTCTTTTTTAAGAATATTTTTTAATTCTAGTTTTCGCAAAAATGTCTAAAGTATTTCAACGAACAGAAAAAACCGCAATTCAAATTAAATGCCTGGAGGATTTTTATGGAAAAGGAATGACAAGTTACGGCCGAGATAATTTCCACGCAAGATCTTTATTACAAGATGCATGCATTCAAAGTGGTCTGTCAGAACTTCAAATCAAGGTATGTTTTGAGGTTTTTCAGTTTTATTCACTAATCCATTTAAGAGAAATATTAACTAATTTTTTGTTTATTTTTGAGTTGTCTCTTTAGTAGAGTAAATTATTGACCTCAATAGAAATTTCATACATGGGTTACTTGCAATTTTTACTGAAGATATTTAAAATATAAATAACTTGAAATAAAGGAAACAATGCAAAAGCTCTTAGTAGCAGAAAATTTGATATCTCTCTTAAGCATACAACAACATTTCAACATACAAGTCTGACATGTATGTATCAATAGCCATTTTCAAGAATGGTTAAAATACATTATGTTGTTCATTATATACCCAAATACATATTATGTCATTACAGTCGTAAAGTTGTCATTAAAACTGTGATGATGTCAGAGAGAAAACCATTTTGGTGTGAAATTGAGGAAACAGTAATTGTTGTTAGGAATGAATGCAGAGAATTGGGGAGGAATATAGGATCAAATTCAATTCAGTCTCTTCAGTTCAAGTTTCTCCCAATTAATATAGAGGCCCCCGTGATCTTTAATTGTGTTGAGGTCTTAGCACAATCAATAATTGAAAAACAATCCTTAGACACAGAATCTTAACATTCAACTTTTGGGGTATATGCTTTTATAGTGTAATGTTTTTGCGATCATAGATGTTCTTCAATTTTCTTGTTCAAAGGTTGGGGTGGTTTAACCAATTGCGCAAACAAATTTATATGCCACATTTGATTTAAGATTATTGGGAATATGATCTTTGGTTGAGAAATAGTTTCTTAAACAATGTAAGAGCTAATACTAAGTTTAGATCTTATGTATTTTTCATAAACTTTACTTTTGTCTTCATTTGTTGATAATTTGTTATCAGGATTATTCTTGCGAATGTCATGGTTAATTAAATTGATATAAATTTCTTTGTAGTATTGTTTTTAGACGCACTAAGTGTGATTTGATAGTAAGTGATTAGTAGTAAGTATTATTAGTTTTATGAAGTATGTAAATTAGGGTGGAATTTTTCAATAGTGATTCTGAAATGTAACTAGTTTGTGCTCAAATGTGTATCAAAAAATTACAGAACGCTAAAACCTATGGAGAAAATGCCGAATTAGTGTATTTTGCAGCTTTTTCTCACGACTGTTCAAAAACCTGCGATACATTATTATATCTGTTATTATTTTTTTCATTCGGTGTTTAAAAATCTTGATTTAATTGTCACATTTTTTGGTTAGAATTGGATTGACAATAAAAGAAGAGTCAAGGTTTCGAATAAAGTTAAAGTCAATGTTCGCAAACCAAGGGGTTACGATGATTTCAAATCAAAATACATTCAAGCAGCAGGTATTTGTTTTTTTACATTTTTGTTTACACTCTCCTGGCTAAGAATATATATTTTGCAAAAAGTAGTAGTAATTTGTAAAAGTAATAAAATAACCATTGCTGAATGTCACTGCGAAATTCCAGGACTGGTAATTTTTGTGTTAACATATTTTCATTGTGGTCCCCGACAGGATAATAATAAGAATTAAAAGTTATTATAATAATAAGAATTAAAAGTTTGACAATTTTTTTACAGGTTCGTCAAAAGTAAAAAATTTTAAAGATGCAAATAGTGCATGGAAGGAGCTGACACCTGAAGAAAAGATGCAGTACAATAACGAAGCCAATGTAAAAGAACTGCCTTCTTTTCATGTTCTTCCTGTCCATGGTCAGTTGAAGGTGATTCGGGAGACTCGAAAGCAAATAGAAGCTTTGGTAAGAAAATGTATTTATTTAGAAATTCAAATAATGTTTTCAGCATCCTAAGGCCATCCTTAAAACTTTTATTTCTGATTTCAATTTCATGATAACTTTTTAGTCGCAACTATTTTTGTTTTTTTATTTTACGTCATTAAAAGCCACTGCCTTGACCATTTATATTACCATTTTTACTATTTTCTTAATAAGGGTTTTTCAATACGTAATATTTTTCTAGTGTGAAAAGTTGGACAGTTACGGTGTTGACACTATAGTTATGCAGGTGGATTGGGAGAGGAGTGACAGTAAAGTTGAGCTGTATGGCAGTACGAGTGGTACTGAGTTTATTAGACAGAATAAATCATCAGTCGTTTACGATTTTGCTGCTTTTTGTTCCCCAGGTATTTAAATTAGGTTGTAATTCTCTTAAAAAAGGATAACTTACATCCTAATCTTTCTAAGGAGATGTCTGCATGGACATTTTACAGCCTGTTTTTTGGGTAGATGTTTTTTTTGTAAAACATTTCAAATTAAAACAAAAGTTTGTTAACAAAAGAATCATGTTGTAAGTTCTCTGTATAATCTACCTATTATTTATTTTGATATTTTGTGCTTTACAAATTTTGCTGATGAGAATATTTTATCACAGCCACATCACAACTGTCTGTAGTCATCATTTTCGCCTACTTGATGCAAAACATTTTGTTTTCAAGTTCTAAAGATACTAAATGTTGTGTTGTTGTTTAAAAGTACTTGATACTAGTCCATTGAATACAAAGTAATTTTCTAAATTATATTTTTGTGTTATTTTGATTTATTATATTTAGGTTTAGGGAGGAAAGAAGTTTTTGGTCTTGAGAAACTCCGTAAAGAAGTAACTGCTTCACTCAACAGCTTATTTTGTAAGTTTAGTAATTGATCTTACAGAATTTTAACTGTTTTAACTATATAAATGTTGTTATATAAGTTTGATTTTGAAAATGCGTAAAATCAAATGTTTGATATGTTTCAATTTAAACTTATTTCCTTTTGCCTTTTCTGTGGTTCATCAAATGATAACTTACAATATTAAAATTTTTGATAAGAATTATGCTTTTGAAAATTGGAAAACAATTGAAAATTTGTTTGTAATAATTTTTTAAGATGCTGCAACTAGTGGTAAATTGACCCAGGTCAGTTACACCAAAATCAATCTGGGGATTTACCAGGTACATGGATTACCAGAAGGCATAGTTTTCAAGCCTCCGTCAAGATGCTCGAGGAAAGAACTAGAGGTATTGAAAGAAAACATGGAGTTCATTTCTTTTACTGGTACGTATTATGAAGTCATCATATGTAATAAATTCAGCCTTGAATTAAGTTAGTTTATTGCTCTGTAATCACATCGATATCCTTTTACATTGGAGATCAGTGTCTTCCAAAATATGGTAGTGTTTGCATTGAGTGTATTATCAACTAATTTAAAAAAATATATATTTTTTTAAGACATATTTTTAAAAACAATATTTACAGCTTTTGATGTTAATCATTTGTAATAACGTACTTTTAGCCCAGGCACAACCAATCATCGAAACATCGCTGGCGTTGGAAGAGCCAATAGATCTTGCGATAAACGAACCTGTCACGGCAACAACGGAAATAGTTGCTCCGCCTATTAAAAAAAAAAAGGTCAGCGAAACACATGAGCACGATGAAAATGAGTTGGATGAAGTGTGCAAGTCGCTTGAGCTAAGCCAGTATGTGCCCAACAAAAATAACATTGAAATAACATTAAAAGAGCTATATGAGAAAAGTGCAGTATCACAATATTACATCGAACATATTTCTGACGATAGGGACAAGACTGGTACTACACAATATCTAGTCAAATGGGTTGGTTTCAGACAAGAAACTTGGGAACCGGAAGAAAATATTCCTATTGCTGATTTGAAATTGTACTATTCTAAAAGTAAATAGTGAGAATAGTGGGAATTATGATAATGACCTAATTGAAAATGAAGCGTAAATCTTTTGTTGAACAAAAGCTTTAATATAATATAAAATCAAGTCATCATTTGTGAGTACAATTTACGAAATTAAACCGAGTATCAACTGGAAATTGTTTAATTTATTTGTAATTTGGACAGTATTGTTTCAAAGTTGTTGTAAACGGTGTATTGTATGTATATTGTATATATATATTGCCTGCTTTAGGTCATGTTTTGAAAGTATGTTATTTTTCTTAATCTTTTAACGAAACCATTTTGGCCAAAAAATCTTTTTAAACCATTCTTGTTTGTTCATTCATCTTCAAAATCTTTTCTGTAAATAGTTCCTAATTAACATACTAGTATACACTGTTTTAGGTAAGAACGTATCGCAAAAAAATCATTTTTTAGGTATTTTTATTTGAGTAAAAACATTCTTCAAAATGTAATTGGGGAAACTAAATAATATATATACAAAAAAAGGTTAAAGACTGAAACTGAACCGACTGTTCAATCGGAAACTAGTTTATTTTTTAAGATGGGTTCATGTTAAACTAGTCTTTTGCATATTTAAAGGACGTTTATATGAAGAAATATCCCATCTTATCGAACTCTCTCAGTTGGTGGAGACGTTTTCGGCTTATATTCGTAAATTTACTTACATGTTCTTAAAAAACCCACCTTTCCGAGGTGTTGGAAGTCACGTGATGTCTGTATATATTTTTGAGTATTAAAATCACGTAGTTTGCCACGGAAATGACACTAACTAGTTCGTTCTGCAAACAATTCTAAAATGTTTAGAAAGATTACAATGACTAATAAAGATTCACTAAACGCCTACACATAATGCTTACGCATGCACCATCTGGACACAATGTTGACGTTGATAATGTAGATATCGACTTTGAAGATGAATTAGATTCAAACAACAATTCCCAAGTAATAAGAGTATTTTTATTTTTGTGTCATGTTATTGGTATTAGAGTAGATGCCGCAAGTGTCTAGCTTCTAACAACTCCTTAAAACTACTGGTCGGAATCACTTCATATTTTGCCTAGAACTTAAGGACAAAAATTTACCGACAAAAAAAATTGACCTGCCCATAAACCGAATTCGCGAGATACTTATGATGGGACTCTTAAATTTTGCACCAAAAAGTATTGTCAAATTTGGTGAGATATTTTGAAATAAAATTTCGAAAAAAGTTTAAAATGTGTAAATTATACGCATGCGAGACGTGATTTTCCTTAGTTACGTGTTATTTCTCTTAGTTACCGTAGTATTTTTGAAATTTTATTGTCATGAACCAGTGACACAATAACATAGCTGTACTGACACAAAAATTCGTTTTAAATAACCTTAAGTAGAACGATCAATGGACGATTTAAAGTTACGCATGCGCGGGTGCATACGCTGGGTTTTGAGATTTGGCCAGGTTATTCTGATAAATATCATCATTGTCAATCACTATTCAAAATTTGGAGTAATAATCTTCATTATTTAACGAGAGATTACAAATATACTAGGGTTGGCAGCATTCCTTACACTAAAAAAAATGTTAGGGTTAGGGTTAGGGTTAGTTTTGAGCCCTCTTATATCTCCTTAACTCCTTGTCAGAATCCCTTCATATTTTGCCAATACCTTAAAGACAAAGATTCATCGACAAAAAGTCTAAATTAATTTTCACATCATTGTCAGATATCGCACACGCATGCGCAGTATAATTTTGCGCATATTTTGTTAAGACAATATGATACCTGCAAACCCTTGTGGAAAATGATACTTATATGATGGCTTTAGCTTATAGTATAATTATGTTAAAAAAATGTTGGGAATTCTGGGAATTAAGCGCATGCGTATTAAATTTTTTAATTTTTTTTTTGGTTGCCGTAACCTTTTTTCAATTTTTTTTATATCTTCAGTTAGCACCATCATCTGGCCATTCACATACAAAGTTTTATTTCTTGTTTCCTTCGGTAGGGCTCTATATATTGAATTTTACTTTACGCATGCGTAAACCATTATGTCCAAATTTTAACAATAATTGTCATATATTTCAGATTAATACTATTATTCCCAATCTCCATTAAAAATTTCAACTCAATATCTTGATTATTCATTGAGTTATGCATTTATGAGTTCGAAACCTAAGTCAGTGGTAAAACTCAATATAGATTACCCTCAAATGGATATCGGATGAACTCTCAAAAAAATTTTCTTTCAAATTGGTCGTGTCGCGCTAAAATTTTGGGCATAGTTAGAGGACTATATAAGACCAATAATTGCGTTTAAAAAATCAAAAATAATCTTGTGGTTAGCGTACCACGTGACTTTTAAGTCCAGTTTTGGTTTTTAATAGCCATCCCTTGATAACTCGGTCATTCCTTACCCATTGAAAACCATTTTCATACTGAAGATACCTTAGATTAAGGCAGATGTGGGACAGTAAAGACATTGTAACAACATTTTTTATTTTTGGGGTTAGGGCTGAAAAAGTATAAAAGATTCTAACTTTTTAAACGATATCAAGTCAATTTTTTATATGGCTTTTAGCTACATATAGAAGACCTCAAAGGTAATATTAGCTTTCAGATTTAGGTTATGGGGTCGGGGGTAGCGACGGTTATATGTAAAAAGTGGGGTTGCCGTGCGGGACATTAACCCCGTAATCATGACGAATTAGAATTCGGGCTTCTTATATCATGCCGAGAATGGGTTCTTCTTTCACATAAAAAATTACGAAGTTTTAATGGTCAAAATTTACGATAATAAGATACCCGTAAACCTCGGCTTTAGCTTATAGTATAATTATGTTAAAAAAGTTGGGAATTCTGGGAATTAATGGCATGCGTATTTAATTTTTAAATTTTTTTCGGTTGCCGTAATTTTTTCCTAATTTTTTATCGATCTAGTTAGCCCCATCATTTGGCCATTCACATGCAAAGTTTCGTTTGATATAACCTTTCGTAGGGCTCTATATATTGAATTTACATTTACGCATGCGCAAACCACTATATCCAAATTTTAAAAATAATTATCATATATTTCAGATTAACATTAATTATTTTTAAAAAAAAGGAAAATAATTTTATATTTTTCGTTCAACTCTGGTTTTTGGCCTCATCACACATTGATTGTTGCAAACTCTCTGCAGCGGAGAGTGTTGGATTTGTAATAAATGAAAATCGGAATATCGGAAAAGATGGAGACCAACGGTTTTTTACAAATAGTAAATTTGAAAGGTCTTACTTTGTGTAAAAACTGTGCGTAAAACAATATATCGTACAATCTATATATTGCTGGGATACGTTAAGGGTATCTGATTTAAAATAAATTTGTAAATGTAATGGCACGGTGAATAGCAAACTTAACTATTAATTCGTATAAGTTTGTAAACTAAACATAAAAACTGTTATCTTCATCTCCGCATGACTCAACTTCACTATAACAGTCGTCAGTCTCGTAATTAACAAACTCAAAATCCTCCCAACTGTCTTGCTCAAATGAGAATAAGCATTTGAGTTCCTTTAAATGTAGGTTTACTTGCTCTATCTTCTGACGTATAAGAAATCTAACGCCACCTTCTTCTGAAAGATACGCCGAATTTAAATCAGATTTTTGCCGCTCCCAGTACTCGATGCAGTTCTTCATTTCTTCTTCAATAAGTCCCAGTTCTTCAACTGCTCGTGTTTTGCGTAAAAAGTACTGCACAGACATCCGTTTAACGTGTTCTGGTACGCCAGGAGTGAATCGTACCTAAAACCAATTATTCAACGAAATCTACAAAAATATCTAGCAAATTGCCAATACCACATGAAAACTTGAATTTCAATTAACAGGCACTTAAACCTCAGATAGGTTACTACCAGTGAAGTAAATTTTAAAAATACCATTAAACAGAATTAATACAAGTGTCGTGACAATTAAGATTATCCTGAAATAATAACTATACAGGACTTTGTATAGTATCCTCTTACAAAAACGTAAGGTTTCAAAAGGTTTTTGTTTCAATTACCGGAATTCCAGATATTTCTCTAAACATCGATGATGAAACATCAAGAGCAGTGACATACGATATTTCAACGTGTGAGGAGCAGAGTTCTACGCTCAACGAGTTTAATGAAGCCAACAGGTTGCGTATCTCAATACAAACTTTGTTGATCTGGTTTGACAATCGGTTAGCAATGGAAGAACCGACTAAAACCAAATATTTAAAATATACATGAAAAAAGAAAATTGAGATAATGATAATGGGTTTTTTTGTCAGCACAAACAATGTTTTTATAATTTATACTTCTTTAAAAACATACCTTTTTTGTTTACATTAGTATTACGAATTTACTGTAAACATTTAATTCTATATACGGGAATATAACTTATTTATGTTTTCACTCGACTCCATTTTATGAAAATAAAACTATTGATACAGCATTTATCCTAACAAGTACCATGATCGGCTTAAGAAGCACGTGGATATAAACCTGCCTTCTTCTACTGTGTTCACTTAGAAGTCGTTATTATTTGTTGAATTGAACTAATATTAATGCTGTACATTTGTTCTTGTACTTTGATCCAAACTCGTATTAAACGAAAAATAAAATGAGGTAAGCTGATTTGGGTTGATATTACTGCTGGGTTGATATTACTGCTGTAAGTGTACCTGCATATCTTTTTTTTAAGCCCAGCAACATCATTCTCTCGGAAGAGCGACTGTAAATCTGCCGACGAGTGTCTGTAATTGAAGACTCCAAAAATATCTTGTGTTGACTAATGTATTGGGGTGATGTTATTTGCCACCTTTTTTTGATATGATGTCGCATTTCCATAATCTTTAAAGATGCTTGCAACCTTTCAATATAAATAACGTACAAACCTCAATTCTATTTCATACACACTACATTTACAGTATTATACACTTTCTTTGTTATAACATACCATGAAATGTGTCCCATGTTAAGCCTAAAGGCTCGTGAAATATTTTGAAAAACATAAAAAACTCAAAAAATATTCGCCATATTTTTCTTGTAACTCGCGATAACTACTACTAATTAGAAGCTACAGTTGATTGGCTAGTTTAAAAATTGAGTAGCAGCAATTACCTTTTGGCTTTGGTATTATGATTAGCAATATCTGCAAGGCTGGAGCACATCAAAACCAGTGATTGTTCAGCAAAGTATGATTTTAACTTTTTGTAGTAAAGATAAGTCCAATCAATTTCTAAATACATGAAAAATATGATAAAATCCCAATTTAAAAAGAAAATGGTTGTGAAGTAGACGCAATATAACTTATACAAAGATTAAGAAAAAACAATCTGAATAATATTATTATTACAACCGAGTACAAGATCATGTAGATTAGTGTCAGAGAAAAAAGTAAAAAGGTTAAACTTAAAATTTTATTGGTCATGGTGGTGTGAGACACACCAATTGTTAAGGGTGACCACATAACATAGATCTCCCAAAAAGTTGCAAGCAAGTATTATATGTACAATAACAAAAGAACAATGCCCCACTTACCAGAACTTCTTAATCCATTGCTTTTACTACGTTGAATGCTTTCATCTTCCTCATGTTTCCAAGATTTAATTATATCTTCAGTAACAGTTACTAAATAAAATTCTACAATTACACTTTGTCCGTGAAATTATCTCCTAATTTTACTAGAAAATTATAAATTGATTTATTATATGAGAGGGCCTTTTAACAGGTGAATTAAACCAAAATGATGTAAGCATCATGGCGATAATAACAATAACAAAATACTTACTTGATAAACCAGAGCAGACTGTTTCTAGCTCTGAATCACAGTTTCGAATTATATGCTCAGCTTTTTTCTTCAATGAAACAAGTGATGATCCTTAAAACAAAATTAACTAAACATCTGTGTAGTTAGTCTATTCAAACTAAATCTCAAAAAGAATAATCTTCCCAAAAATGAAAGGAATTGTACTCTTCTACCCGAGTAGCAACAGTTATCATTCATTCATTTGATTGCCAATCAGTTGCTAATTAAAAACAAAACTGTTTAAAATACATATTTTCAAATACAATGGATTATTGTGAACATTTTTCTCATTTTGCAAACATAATAAACTATGTTTAATGAATTAATAAAACATATATTTTTCCAATAAACCCCACTCAAAAACGGTATAAGAGATTTACAAACCAATTTTTTCCATCTTAATAGCTCCGAAGTGGTATAAAGCATCACATAACATATCGGTTCGATGAGCAGAGGTCATTTCTTTGGTTATTTTAGAAAAGAATCGAAGATAAGACCAAAGACGCTCCATCAGCTCGCCGTCCATCAAACCAAAGGAATCTAATCGTCTAATTGAATTTTCAATCTAAAATTGCCAGTTTTATTAAGATAAAACAATTGGTAAAGTTGAATAATAGATAGAAAATCGTGTACTCTACCAATGATGGTCATTACACAACCAATCTAATAGGCATTCTGCATTTTTGGATTAAATGGTAATAATCACACTAGAGGTCAGCAAAGTTTAGTATATTGTGTTGACACTAAAATAGTTAAATTTCAAAAGCTATACTTTTACATGATATTGTCAGGTTTCTGAGAAAATAAAATCAAAAGACTGATTTTGCATATTTAATGACAAAAATTCTCAAGTTTGGCAACAAACAAATATCCAAGAACTTTTGTCTTTTTTGTAAGGAACAGACTTACCTGACAATCCCCTTTATGTCCATATGAATGAAACAGTGGGATACCAAACTGAAACTTGTTGTACTTCTCTAACACACATTTCTTCTAACAAATTATTTCAAAACATATATTTTTTAGTTTGAAATTTGTTATTCAAAATATATAACTAAAACATCATACACTCAGATGATAAAAATGTCATGTTACGACACTGGGTTCTAGTAAACATGAATAATTGGATTTGAGGTGGTTGCTGCATGCTTAAACATAAACGTTGATGAGATGACTTAATTTTGACTATTTTTTACTTTTCATTTTTATTTTAATCTTTATACATTACCCTATAAAATACCTACACATAAAAAAGAATGCTGCATGTGAAAAGTTTAAATTTACTAACCTCTAAATGACGTTTTAGCACACATGCTATATCATAAATTATATGCACATTCAAATTTTTGTCCTGCGTATCTTCCAAAATCTTATTTAATAGCAGCACTGCATAGCCCAATCTGAAGTAAAGTGTGATATTATCAAAGCAAAAATTATCACAATCACTCATTCACTGACTATTTGATTTATCACCTTCTGATAAATCAAGTGTTGGATGCTCTGGTAGGCATCTTACGGTGATGGCAACATAACCAGATTAGTTCAATACCAAAATTAGGTTGACAAAAATAACTATGTGGATTGTGTTGCCTGTATCTATTTTATTAGAAACAAATCAGCATTGGAGATTGATTGCTTATAAAGTAGAAAACAAATCCTTTATATTGTATGTAGATATCAGACATACCTCTCCCCATGTCTCATATTGAGAAATAATTTAGGAAATTCATGTCTACATGACATTCCAAAAACACCAGTCACACTAAGTTGATTTGTTCTTGATTTGGATCGAATATTAGTACCAGCTTGAAAGTTGTGGCAATCCTAAAAAATTAATCAGAACTATGGAAATAAACAATTTAAAGTAAGCAATTTTAATAAGACAGTTTCTAAATACTCTCAAAAGGTCATACTGGCAAGTTTAGTTTTTTATTAAATGATAATTTTTAAAACGTATAAAACTGTTTATTACTCAGTTACATTGTTTTTAATTAAAAGAAAAGAATATTTTATACAAAAGTGGATAGGTCTGAAGGTTAGGAATAAATAACACAAATAGAGCAGACAGAATTGAATACAGAACAATTATCTTATAAAAATGCAAGCTGCACACTCAATTTAATGTCAATAGTGTAAGCACATTGTTATTCATTGAGAAGACAATTATTTGCTGTATCAAACAATGATTTTAGGTATAACTTATTGTGAAATAACTACTGGTACAAAACTTTTATTAAAAAAGCTTCATTATTTATATAAACTTACTTTATCTTTTGATGTTTCATCATAGTTATTAATGAATAGATCGACCTCTTTATCAGGAAGAAACATGTCTGCTCGAGATGAATGTTTTAAAGACTTAGATGATGACTTTTTCAGTACTAAGCCAAAATTCCCGTCAAAGCAGTAGAATACCGAACCATTCTCCTATAAAATGTATTTAATAATTAAAAATCAAAAATATCTCTTCACTTGCTTTTCCTTTCATCATTGTTTTATAAATTTTACCTAAAACATAACTTTAAAATTTTGTAGAAAATCTGAGAAAAAGACAAGACAAGTGTATCTGATATTTATCTGTCTTAGTCTCCAATAAATACCAATAAATTTACTTTTGGACAAGCTGCACAAGCATCAAAACCTGTATATGTAGGACACACTGTTTTCAAGTTAATGAGCTGACGACGAAATAAACGAAACTGATCAATAGAATCTGTTTTAAGAAACCGGTTGAGGCACTGCTTCTATAATATAGAAAACCAGAATTAAACACAATCATACAACATAAATTCATTTTAGACTATCTAAATAGGTACTTGAAAACAGCAGTTTTACCTGGAGTTTGTAAAGACAATATTTTAGAAATTCATTGAAACCTTTAACAACATTTCTTATTGAATTATGTTTATGCCTACAAAGTAGAGAGTGCTTGCACCCAGAAAGCTCATACATGGCCTGTTCTCTACAAAACGTATTAACATTATGAAGTAGAACATTATTAATGGCTTACAAGTTTTGTATCACACCAACCATTTTTCCATGATAAAGCATCGCAAAATGACAACAAAGAAATTTTTCCTTCAAACTGCAAAGCGACAAAAAGGTGCAATAAAGGAATAGAGACAGCGGTGTTTGGTTTCTTTGGAGAAGCAGGCCATAAGTCCATCGATATTAGAGTAGAAAATTCGTCGCAACATTTGCAAAATATGACAGAACATTGATGGAGCGCCCCTTAAACATAACGTTATTAATATTTGTTTTGTCGCAATAATAATCAGAGAGATAAATCAAAATTTTATCATACTGTATATATATATATATATATATATATTTCTCAAAATGAAATTCCATGTGTTAAGTTCAATTTTGTTATCATAAATTATATTTTTTTAAACAATATTCTTGATAAAAAAACAAGTTTTTAAAGCTTAGGAAAGCTACAATAAAATGTAATCTTATAACAAAATGTAGGTTCATAAAAATTTACCGCCTTCACTGATTACTGTGATTGTTCTTGAATATTGCGTAGGACAACTGACAGTGTGTGGATTTGAGATGTCTTGATTTATAATGTATGCAGAAACTTTGTAATCCTTCTAGAAATATATGCATTGAAATACTATAAAATTTTGCATATACATTTATCTTTATAAACATAAAAAGTTGAAAATAAAATAATATAATATTGTGGCAAAAAACAACTTGTTTGGCTACATCATCGCCATTTTGTCTTTAATAATAACTTTATATCTAATAAACATTCTCAGCATTTACAAATTTATCCTAATATCTTTTAGAAAATTAGAAAGAACTTACTTCAATTTTAACAGGCTTGTGAAAAAATCTTTTTATGTGGTTGCTATTGATACATATTTCGCAAAAAGAAGAAAACGGCCCACAGTCATCACAGTGGAAAATACTTTCCAAACCAATTGTTCCGCATACATCGCAAATATCTTTCTCACAAATCATTTTGAATTTTTGACAATAATTTTGCACAATAGTTGAATTAACAATATCCCAACCCTCTAATTCTTTTTCTTTAGCATTTTCATAGGATGTATGTTTTTTCTCAACACAATTACCAGATGGCAAGTATTGGACTGAACTATGTTCATTTAAGTTGGAATGAAATCCATTCATATCACAGGCAGAATGATGGCTTTTTTTAGAGCCACAAGAATAACTTTTAAAAGTAGTTGTTTTATTACCCTTTTTAACATGGCAACTCACAAATCTTGCTCCTTTTCGGTCCTTAGCTTTTAATCTTGGCATTTTTATTGGAAGCTATGCAACAAATATAATTTAGGTGTGAAACAATAATATATATACAATTTGATATTTAGTTTAAATAACCCTAACCCTTTGTTTTATTTCCATATTAGTTAAGTAAATGACACGACAGATATATTTTGCTTGCTAACATAAGCAAAGTTTTATGAGGAAAATTAATTTTGTTTCGGAGGTTTTTACCTCTGCAGTGTTTCGATATTAAATTAAGACCAGTCGCAACAAATACATACAATATTTCAGAATAATTTAATGAATAAGAAATATAATGACAACATGGTATAACAATGTCTATTTAAGGCTAACTGTATCTGACTACAAAAAATAACAAACAAGAATACATCATGCAGACTCAACTATAAACAACATTGCAAAAACTATATAATCATTGAGGCAGAATATTTTATTTTATATATATATATATATAAAAATTCAATTTTGAAATCAAGATGATATTGTTTTAATTATAAAGTAAGCCGGAGAGACTTATTTGAGCCATTCAATGAGAATACTATAACAATATTTCTGGGAATGAACAGAACAAGTAAAAGTAAGTAAGTAAAATCAATGCACTATCTTAATATGGTCAATATAAAAATAAATATTAAAAAAAAACACAACAACAAACAAACCAAAAATCCGCAATTTTTTAATAAAATTCTGAGAAAATAACGATATGTGCGATGATACTACAGTGGTAACCGATGCACATCGATACAGCTCATATACATAAAAACATACATGAGCTGGACTCGATGGAGCATCGAATTTAATTTTTGCCGTGTTCCGATAGACATCGGTTACACTTAACAGAAACGGGTGGTAGAAATCATTCTTCAAAATTATAGAAATATAGACATCTTTTCTCTCAGCGAAACTCACATCTCGTCAACAGATTGCGGCTCGTTTCAAATTCCGGGGTACAATTTTTTCAGCAAAGAAAGAAAGAATGGGAAGAGAGGAGGAGTTGCTGCTTTTGTTTCCAAAAAAATTCCGATAAAAAGGCGTGAAGACCTTGAAACTGAAGGACTTGAACTTTTATGGCTGGAGATTGATATAAAAAATACTAAAAACATCTTGCTAGGTATTTTGTACAGACCCCCAGATTCTTCTCATTACTTGCCGAAAAATCTTAACAAGCTTTTTGCTGACAACTTATCGGAAGTCATGAAAGAATACAAAGAAACGATTGTTATGGGAGATGTAAACGTCAATTTTCTCAATAAAAACTCAAACACTGATTTCAAAGCGATTTTGAGTCTTTTTGGGTTAAAGCAATTAGTTAAATCACCCACGAGAATTGCTTCTGGATCCGAAACACTAATCGATATTATCGCATCTACTCACAGTAACAACATCACAAAAACTTCAACAATTCCCTTTGGTATCGCCGACCATGAAATGGTTGGATGTATACGAAAAAAACATTCAATCAAATTTACTCCTAAGACAATGAACTGCCGAGACTACTGAAATTACTCTCCTGATACAATATGCGACGACTTGGCCTCTAAAGATTGGAATTTCTTTTATTCAATAAGTAACATTAACGATGCATGGGAAGTTTTCTATGGTTTTCTTATCGAATCACTTAACAACAAAGCTCCTAAAATTACAAGAAATATCAAAGATAAACCATGCCCGTGGATAACTGCAGAAATAAAAACCCTTCTAACTGAAAGAAACAAAATGTTACGTTTAAGTCGAAAAACCAAGAACGAAAATGATAAAAAATATGTACAAGGACCTGAGGAATAGAGTTAACATTCTCGTACGCAAAGCAATCTCAACGTATAACAAGAATTTACTCCAGGAGAATAAAAATGACCCGTCAAAATTCTGGTCAACCATAAAAGCCATATATTCGGTAACTGGAAAATCTACCGCTCAATCCACATCCTTCTGTATTAACGGTCAAAATACTACAAACAAATGACATATAGCTGACGGTTTCTGCTTGTTTTTAGTACAATTGTAAATAAGCTGAAGAAGTGTGCCATTCCTTTGGTAAATTTCACTTGGTCCTACCCGAACATTCCAAGAAATTGCACATTTGATACCTTTAAATTTACTTATGTATCTGTTGTTGAAGTTCAATCGCTACTGAGATCATTAAAGCGGAAAAAAGCCCCTGGTTTGGACGAACTTCCTGCTGGTTTCATCAAGGATGCCGCACCGATTATTTCCAAACCATTATCGCACCTTATAAACCTGTCGTTGCAGAGTGGCGTAGTTCTTAATGCGTGGAAATCAGCAAAGATAACTCCTATTTTTAAATCGGGATCAAAATGTGACTTTGGCAACTACCGGCCGATATCCATAATACCAATAATATCGAAAATATTGGAGAAAGCAGTCCATAAACAGTTGCTAAGTTTCCTGGAGAGCCGAAACCTCTTCTCCAAAAATCAATTCGGTTTTCGCTCAAAGAGATCGACCGAATTTGCTACCACTCTCTTAGTTGACACCATTAGAGACTTTGTCGATCAAGGTAATGTTGTAGGTGCAATATTTGTTGACTTTACCAAGGCGTTTGATACGTTAAGTCACAGTCAGCTATTATCGAAATTAAAGTGTTATGGAGTTTGATATATATGTATATATATATATCAAACTCCATAACAAAAACAAAATTTCATCGCGCAGAGAGTATTTGGAAAATCTATACCAGCTAGCCAAGCGCATGCGCTAGATAAGCCCGCGCGCGGGAAAAATGACGATAGTTGGTAGTTGAAAACATCGAGTGAAACATTTTCGTTAGGGTGACAAGTATATATACAAAAAACGTTAAGGGTACACTAAATATGTATAAATGAAATAATTTTACACATTCGATATTATTATGACTTTTGATAAAAAAAATGACTGTAAAGTGCCTTCTTTAAACTGCTTTCAGGAATTTTTTCCAAAAAAAAATCAAAAACAAGGAAAGTCACCCTAAGGTACATATTTTGTATAATGTCACCTTTAGGTTGAAAGAGAAGTATATATATATATAAAAAAAGATTCGAAGGGTTAGGGTTAGAGCTTCTTAGATCTCCTTAACTACTGGTCGGAATCCCTTCATATTTTGCCAATAACTTAAGGACGAAGGTTCATTGACAAAAAGTACAAATTCATTTTCACGTCAATGTCAGATATTTCACACGCATGCGCAGATGGTTTCGCGTATATTTCGTTAAGCCAATATGATACCTGTAAACCTTTGTGGGAAATGATGCTTATATTATGGCTTTAGCTTATAGTGGAATTACTTTCGAAAATAGTTAGGAATTCCGGGAATTAAGCGCATGCGTATTAAAATTTTTGATTTTTTTTCGGTTGCCGTAACCTTTTCCAAATTTTTTTATCCATAAAGGTAGCTCCATCATTTGGCCATTCACATGCAAAGTCTCGTTTCTTATAACCTTCGGTAGAGCTCTATATTTTAAATTTAAGTTGACGCATGCGCAAACCACTATATCCAAATTTTAAGGGTAATTGTTATATATTTTAGATTGATAGTATTATTTCCAATCTTCGTTGAAAATTTAAACTTACTATCTTGATTATTCATCGAGTTATGCCTTTAATGAGGTCGAAGCCTAAGTCAGTGGTAAAACTGAATATAGATTACCCTTGAATGGATATCAGATGTACTCTCAAAAATTTTTCTTTCAAAATGGTCGTATCGCGCTAAAATTTTGGGAATATTTAGGAGACAATATAAGACCAATAATAGCGTTTAAAAAATCCAAACAAATCTTGTGGTTAGCGTACCACGTGACTTTTAAATCCAGTTTTGGTTTTAAATAGTCATCACTTGATAACTCCGTCATTTCTAATCCCTGGAAAACCATTTTCATAGTGAATATACCTTTAAGCCAGATGTGGAGTTGTAAAGAAATTTTAGAAATATTCTTTATTTTTGGGGTTAAGGCTGGATAAGTAAAAAATATTCTAACATTTTTAACGATATCAAGTGGATGACTTTTTAGCTACATATAGAAGACCTGAAAAGTGCTATTAATTTTCGGATTTAGGTAATGCGGTCGAGAGTAGTGATGGTTATATGTAAAAATTGGGGTTGCCGTGTGGGACAATAATTCCGTAATTATTATGAATTAGAATTCTTATGTCATGCCGAGGATGGCTTCTTCTTTCACATAAAACTTAACTAGTATTAATGCTCAAAATTACGGAAGTTATTTGCCTTTGCATTTGCCACTTTTTTAAATTTTTTTTTCAGAAAAATTCAGAATTTCAAATTCTGGTACTTGATTTGAAATCAGCATCATTTAATTAGTAAACCTACCAATTTTCAAAGCAAACAGAATATTTTAAACTTTGGGCCCAAATTTGCCCAAATAAGGTATTATGGGTGAAAATACCCAATTTCTGGTACTTGGTTTGAAATCAGCATCATTTAATTAGTAAACCTACCAATTTTCAAAGCAATTGGAATATTTTAATCTTTGGGCTCAAATTTGCCCAATTAAGGTATTAGGGGTGAAAATACCCAATTCCTGGTACTTGATTTGAAATCAGCATCATTTAATTAGTAAACCTACTAATTTTCAAAGCAAACGGAACATTTTAAACTTTGGGCCCAAATTTGCCCAAATAAAGTATTAGGGGTGAAAATACTCAAATTCTGGTACTTGATTTGAAATCAGCATCATTTAATTACTAAACCTACCAATTTTCAAAGCAAACAGCAAACGTTTTTCCTAGATGGGTTTTGTCCTACACCCGATATGTCGGACCATAGATAGGGACTCGTAATGACTTACTTGATTTTAGACAAATATACAAAAATCAAATTTTCTTACTTATCATAATACGTGCGGGGGGAATTCACATAGGGGGCAATAACACTAGGGGGGAATTTGATCGGGGGAATTCACCGGAGGGGATTCACCAGGGGGAATTCTCCTAGAACCCTTTCGATCGAAACCCAAATTGAAATTCAAGAATGTTATCCCAAACTACGTTATTAAATGCAGAAAGAAAACCTTTTTTTATCAAAATATGTGGTATTTCTACGAAAGATATTATGTTTACGAGGAACAAATGTTAGATTAAAGTTAGGTTGAATGAAAATCTGAGGTAAGTGATCAGAAATTGTTGATGTTAAGTTACCAGACAACATATTTTTATCACAACAGTTAGAATATATGTTATCAATAATTGTTTTAGATTTCTCAGCAATGAACCGAGCCTAAAACAGGCTCAAAAACGCATTTTTGTGCTGCAAAGTGACTTCTTGCTGTAGTCATTCGAGCGTTAAACGACAGAATAAACAGATTTTAAGTAATAAACGCATTCTTTGTAAACAATTCCCAGCCGGCGCAAGAGGTTTTAAAAACCTTTTTTGGGTTTTTTTTTTGGTTTTCGGAAAACCGTTTCCAAAAGAGTTCTTAAAAACGTTTTAAAAGCGGTTTTATAAAGAGCGCTTTCCAAAAACTTTAACGTTTAGAGCCGGTTCTGTGTTAAGTAACCCATAAATATTTGCTTCCGATGCTAATTGTGTTTGGGTTCAGTTTACCTTACTTCGAATTTTATCTGCTTTTGCTTAGTTTCATTGATGAATTGCGCGCACAATACTCTCGAAATTTGCTTGTATTGCCCTTTATTCCATCAAAGTTTAGTGCCAAAAGCAGCCGCAACAAAGTACAAAAAGATTGAATTTAGATATAGAGGTGGGAAGAATTGCTTGCAATCCTCAATAACATTCCTCGTTCTACTTAACCCGATTCCTGGCAGGCTTTTATGACCATGTTTCTGGCAGAGGGTGTTTTTAACCACGCTAAATATTTCGCGATTGCGAATAGCTACCATTTTGAAATTTTAATAATTATTATTCAAGTCATTAGAAATCTCTTCATGTAATATTTTTATGATGACGTCACTATTTTATGCCGTCATTTTTCTTGACAAAATTTTGCTATTCAGATGTACTTTTACTTCTGGTCATTTCATTTCAGTCATTTCTGGTACATTAAGCCAGATGTGGGGTTGTAAAGAAATTTTAAAAATATTCTTTATTTTTGGGGTTAAGGCTGGATAAGTAAAAATTATTGTAACATTTTTAACGATATCAAGTGGATTTTTATATGACTTTTTAGCTACATATAGAAGACCTCAAAATTGCTATTAATTTTCGGATTTAGGTATGGGGTCGAGAGTAGGGATGGTTATATGTAAAAAGTGGGGTTGCCGTGTGGGACAATAATTCCGTAATTATTACGAATTAGAATTCTTATGTCATGCCGAGGATGGCTTCTTCTTTCACATAAAACTTTACTAAGTATTAATGCTCAAAATTACGGAAGTTAATCGCCTTTGCATTTGCCACTTTTTTGAAATTTTTTTTCAGAAAAATTCAGAATTTCAAATTCTGGTACTTGATTTGAAATCAGCATCATTTAATTAGTAAACCTGCCAATTTTCAAAGCAAACAGAATATTTTAAACTAGGCCCAAATTTGCCCAAATAAGGTATTATGGGTAAAAATACCCAATTTCTGGTACTTGGTTTGAAATCAGCATCATTTAATTAGTAAACCTACCAATTTTCAAAGCAAACGGAATATTTTAATCTTTGGGCTCAAATTTGCCCAAATAAGGTATTAGGGGTGAAAATACCCAATTCCTAGTACTTGATTTGAAATCAGCATCATTTAATTACTAAACCTATTTTCAAAGCAAACAGCAAATCAAACGTTTTTTCCTAGATGGGTTTTGTCCTAGGGGGTTTTTTTCTTAGGGGATTTTGTCCTATACCCGATATGTCGGACCATAGATAAGGACTCGTAATGACTTACTTGATTTTAGACAAATATACAAAAATCAAATTTTCTCACTATATCATAATACGTGTGAGGGGGAATTCACCTAGGGGGCAATAACACTAGGGGGGATTCACCAGGGGGAATTCACCGGGGGGATTCTCCAGAGGGAATTCTCCTAGAACCCTTCGATCGAAACCCAAATTGAAATTCAAGAATTTTATCCCAAACTACGTTATTAAATGCAGAAAGAAAACCTTCTTTATCAAAATATGTTGTATTTCTACGAAAGATATTGTGTTTACGAGGAACAAATGTTAGATTAAAATTAAGTTGAATGAAAAACTGAGGTAAGTGATCAGAAATTGTTGACGTTAAGTTACCAGACAACATATTTTTATCACAACAGTTAGAATATATGTTATCAATAATTGTTTTAGATTTTCAGCAATGAACCGAACCTAAAACAGGCTCAAAAACACATTTTTGTGCTGCAAAGTGACTTCTTGCTGTAGTCATTCGAGCGTTAAACGACAGAATAAACAGATTTTAAGTAATAAACGCATTCTTTGTTAACAATTTCCAGCTGGCACAAGAGGTTTTAAAAACCTCTTTTTTGGTTTTCGGAAAACCGTTTCCAAAAGAGTTCTTAAAAACGTTTTAAAAGCGGTTTTATAAAGAGCGCTTTCCAAAAACTTCTTTTATTCCTCTTTTTCCGGGTTAATAAAACCACGGATTTTTTAAGCTGAAAAAAAAAGGTTTTTTAGAGGTTTTTTTTACGCTGCAATAAAACGCTATTATAAAAAACCTTAAAAAAACTGTCGTGTGTGATTGGCCTATTTAATGACCGGGGGTTATAAGTATTTCTAAAATCCAAATAGTAATTAAGAATTTGTGTTCAAATCTTAAATATCAGTTTTTTATATAATGTATATGTTTATAAACTGCATAATTAATATTACAATAAAATGCACTTCAAACAATAATACAATCTTAGGTTTTTAATCTTTTTTTATCCCCGTTTATATAAAGATTTTTTGGCGGCAAAAAGAATTTGCATTCTGCAAACAAATAGCGAACAAAGCTACAACAAAAACAAACGTGAGTTTGTAATTATTCATATTTTTATCATATTATTTGTGTGTTAAGCGTTTTCGTGATTTCTATACATAGTTTGTTTTGACTTTTATAAAAAGAATGGCGACCAAAGAGCTAGCTAAACAAGAACTTGCTTTTTAGACATACGTTTTGTTTCGAGGTAGCTACAGGAGAAGGGTTGAAAACATGCTTTTATTTCAATATAAAATGAATCAATTTAGTAATTTAAGTTAAGTTAAGAATATTTAGGCATCGCATCTATGAATAATGAGCAAACTTTGGAAGTTACTGTTAATATATATGAAATAAAATATATACAAATTTTTATTTCTATCAGATCCAACAACTAAAAAGAATCGGAGGCAGTGATTTTAGTTATGCAGTGAAGCAAATACTAAACACGTAAGTTGTTGATTAATGTCTCTGAAGGCTTAACGATTCCGAAAATTGTTTTAGAAACCTCCTTAGAAAAACGGTTATAACGGTTTTAAAAGCGGACATCTGAGACCGAAAAAACCCCTCTTAAAACCCTCTTTCAAAAACGTTTTTAAAACGGATGAAAAAACTTCTTAAAAACCTCTTTCAAAAACTTCTTAAAGACGAATAAAAAAATCGTCTTAAAAGCCTCTTTCAAAAAACGGTTTTTAAAGCGGACATTTTAGACAAAAAAAAACCTCTTAAAAACCTCTTCCGAAAATAAAAAAAACTTTTAAAAAACCTCTAAAAAACTTCTTTGTGCCGGCTGGGTTAGTACAATTGTAAAGAATTAGTTTTACTTTTCATTGATCTTTAAACCTTTTACCTTATTTTGTGGGTTTATTTTGTTGCTGTAAACAACTTCGGTTAAAATAGTTTGTGGCAGGTAAAAACAAGCTGTTCCAAATTCCAACCTAAGTCACGATTATTCTGTTGAAGGAAAATAACTCATCTGCAAGCATTTCATGACAAGCATTTGTTATAAGAAACAGTGAAATGCCCTTGTACGGAAAGTTCTTTAATTTTTCAAAATGTTTACGACAATTTCACGATTTTCACGACAATCGAATTTTATGATTCGAATAAAATTGACATCGCTCAGTCGAGTTGACGACGAGCTGTCTGCGTTATAAGCACAAGCGGGTATAAAAACTGATTTTTTGTAAGAAAAGGGTTTCATGTAAAAATGTTTGTTTTATAACAAGTTCCTTAACCATTTGGAAGCTCCAGCCTCTGGTTTCTTTTAATAAAAAAATAAACTAATAAATGATCCATGATTGGTTGATGTAACTAATGAAGCTTGAAAACAAGTTTCTATTTTTAGTCAACTCTACTCGCTAAAACTCACTGTCACAAAACGCAACAACGACGTAAATATACTGGGCAACAATGACAACTTCGACAACCACAAATACCGATGACCCAAAGCGCGACTTCGGCTTTTTGGGTCATCTGCCGCGCCGCAAACACAACGCATAATTCAGCGGTTAAGTTTGACAAAAACCACCTCGAATAAACAAGCCGAAATCGAGTTCTATACTAAAACGAAGAAAACTTGATATAGTAAATTACTAATGTCCTTTAATGACACAACATGTGTTGTAGAAACGCAACAAAAACTGATTTATTTAGATAGGAAAAAATGAAATAAAGGGTTTCGTTGAAAGGTGGTCAGTGGTCAATATTTCTCGAGTTGCACTTTAATTGTCAAAGCACCTGTTGCACTCGGTAAAAACTCAAAATGTCAAAGCAAAGTTTAGTAGTATCAGCGTAAACGAGATCATTTGAAACGAGTTGTACAAGATTCTTCGAATGCCGCTGGATAGTACTGCATATATACAGCGTTTTCCAAATATCTCTCAAAGAAGGATACTTGGATGACTTGGTTGGGGTTCAACTAGTAGCCGATGTACGTGCCTTGAATGAAAAGATCGTGGAATGACAGGTGAATAGTTTATACTCACAGTATACCTTATACCTTTTGAAGTTAATTGCGTTCATTACAACATACGTCTGAATGCATAGATGTATCTCATGCAAAAGGTGTTTGCTAATGTTCTAGCTTCTTTATTATTAGATCTCGAAAATTATCTGTGTCGAATTTGCGGTGATCGAGCGTCGGGCCGTCATTACGGCGTACTGTCGTATTACGGTTGTTGTGTTTTTTTCAGGCGAAGTGTCCGAAAAAACAACACATATTTGTGTCAGTTCAAGGAGAGTTGCGTGATTAACGTCAAACATCGCAAA
Organism: Candelabrum cocksii; assembly: GCA_963930725.1. Taxonomy (NCBI): domain Eukaryota; kingdom Metazoa; phylum Cnidaria; class Hydrozoa; order Anthoathecata; family Candelabridae; genus Candelabrum; species Candelabrum cocksii. The sequence goes on along the minus strand of OZ005677.1, from coordinate 8,677,665 downwards.
AAATGTCAGTTTTGTCGGTATCAATAATGCTTAAAAGTTGGGATGGACAAACACGGTAAAGTTAATCGATGTGATTTAGGGGTTTCACTTCCCGTTATTAAATAGCTATTCTCGTTTAAAGTACTGCAACCGACAATTTCTACAAAAACGTAACCGACCTAATTTTAAACGATTTGTGCATGCTCAAACTTGCCGTACTTTTAAAAATAGAACTTCCATTGCTCATTTTCACATATTTTCATTGTAAATGGGCGTTCAATGTGAAGTGGAAGAAAAGGTTTTTCTTTTCGACCACATGGTGGTTCTTAAACAAAATTCTCCTTCTGTCAACAAAATGAGTTTTGTTCTTCTGTATTGTTTACTCAAAATAAAACCTTTTTGAAATGATTTTTTGAACATTTAACCATAGTCTATAGAATTTAAAACCCTGGTCTGGCAGTTTTATTGTTTGCGCTATTGTTCTCTTCAAAGAACATGAACTTTCGCAAAAATCTAACACGTTATCAAAGAAGTTGCAAAGCAAAATTTAAAATGGCTGCGGCGAACGATTATTTTAGTGGTGAAACACTAGATATATTTCTTTATTTTTTAAATAATGACGATATTTTAAACGAAGAATACGAAGATAATTTCAATAGCGCTGTTGAAGAGGTAATTTTTCTACCATACAGATCAGAACTTAAAGGTTCTGTATAGTTACATATAATAATCAAAATATAGCTAGCTATAATTGTCTTTTTGTGTATGATATTATGACACGTTGTATTTTTACTGAGTAAAACTATTATGCTATAGGAATTTCATTGGCATAATAATATGTTAATTTATAATGTTTCGCATGTATTTATTTTAGGTTGTCGAGAGTGGGAACAACAAATGTCCAGAATGTGGTGCTATTATAATACAATCATCGATTCATGTGGAAAAAAAGAAACAAAGAAAAACCTTCTTATCAGTATCTTAAAACTTTACTGTCGGGTACGCTGCTTCTCCTACGCAAAAGACAAAGTCCAAAGTGCTAGAGCTCAGAAAAAAGCAAACAAAACAAAATCACTTAGAAAAACCATGAAAAATCAACTGAGAACAATAAAGAATAATAAATCAAATATATATGCCGTTAAATAATATATATTTATATAAATTCTGTAAAATATTTTTCATATATAAGGATGTATATGATTGAACATTTCATTTCACTATAATTCCGGCACGATTATCAATGCTTTCTTTCCAGTTACGTAAATAAACTAGAAAATCATTCTTTAGCTAATTGAACCGATGGTCGTTAACTGATCTGTAAGGCAACAAAAACTCTTTCTGATTATAAATGCCTTCCGACTGATTTCTGACATTCAAACAATAAAAAAAGTCCATGTATTCACATAATTTCGCGGTACCATGGGTAACTTTAACATAACTTTAACTTTTGCACTCTTCGGCAGAACTCGCTGAAATATTTGTAAGGTTTTACAATGTCTGTACTTGGATTAATTCTTTCGATCGTTCGCCTTTGGCATTCTTCATGTGATTGTGCGACTTAACAGGTAAATTACATGTTGGCACAACACCCAGCTTTAGTGCTTTTCTTCCAGACTCTAAAAAATAAAATAAAAAATATGAATAAATATCATAATAGAAAAATATTATTTAAAAAAGCTAGGTAATAATCTTTTTGTTTCGTTTTTCTGATTATTAGATATAAACGTTTAAAAATGGCACTTTAGTTTAAAGACTTATCTACCCTATCTATTATATAGCTTAAAAGCTATTACATTGTATATAATATCAAACCAGGTACCTACTGTAGAGTAGCCATGTTCCGGACCATATGTACAGTGGTACCCATAATGCTCGGCATTATGGCTTTTAGCACGAGGTTATGTTTTGCTAGAATATATTATGTTGTTCATCACTGTGTCGACTGTATATGGCGCTGCGAGTAGGATTGTGAGTGTTTAGTCACATAATTCATTCACCACCTTGAATACCGACACAAGTGAAAACCCTTAACGCGAACTCTCTCGCCTGAAATTCACCATTTTGCATTTTGGCAGCTGCACAGCTAGCTATGCGTCGGTGTGAACAAGGACACCCCACGCTTGAAGGCCAGAACGTGTGTGAATACGGCCATGAAATGACCGCCCATGACACGAGATCGCGCCCGCCGACCACCACGTCAAATAACCTGGAAGCTGCTATCGCATTACAAACTGAAAGTGCTACATCGAAGGAGGACGCATCCCTGCTCAAAGCACTTATGGAACAGATGATCGAACTTCAGAAAGAGAACATCGCTTTGAGGCGAGCAGGCAAGAACGTCAACAACTCTCCATCAACTAAGAAACCTGAACGACCTACAATACAGCTGGAGTCCTCGGACATCGATTGGGCCCTGTTCATCGATGAATGGACCCGCTACAAAACCATGACATACCTTACCCGACAGGAGAACATCCGAAACGAACTGAGACTTTCATGCCCCCAAGAGGTAGGAAAGCTTTTATTCGACCTATATGGGGCCGAGAAACTCAATAGTTGTACTGAGGAGCAGCTCCTGACATGTATCAGATCAGTCACTGTCCGGGGTCTACACAAGGAGGTTCACCGCCAAAATTTCCAGAACATCAAGCAATCTGAGGATGAACCATTAACACGTTACGTGGCTCGTCTCCGCTCCCAAGCTATCATGTGCAATTTCACCATCACTTGCTCCAAACCCCAATGCCAGTCCCATGAATCATATATGGAGGACATGATCTCAACACAAATGATTGCTGGATTATACAACAAGGAGCATCAGCGCAAGGTGTTAATCGCTGCCCCAACATGTAAAACATTTCGAGAGCAGTTTGACATGTTAAGCGGACTAGAAGCAACCGACAAATCCACATCCAATCTTGAGTGTAGTGCCACCGCTCATGCAGCGATTCGCTCGCAATACCGGCAGAGGAAGAAGATTAGGGATACCAAGGCCGAGTCTGACCAACCAGGAGATGGACAGCTGCCCAAACCCTGCCAAGGCTGTGGAAGGTCTTCACACCCTGACAATAAACCCTTAGGCCGTCGTTTCTGCCCAGCAAGAGCTACAATTTGCAACAGTTGCGGTATCATGGGCCACCTGAAAGCTGTATGCCGTAAGACAGCCGCAGCCACCTCAGCTTCCAAGTCAGCCTCAGTCGTGACTACGGAAGAGGAACAGGGCACCTCTACCATCTTTAGTTGTCACACACCCCAGCCAGTGGGACACATGGAGTGGTGCGACGGAGGGTTTAAAGAGAGACCACCCAGCCGACCACCCCAGGTGACGATAACAGTGACAGTCCTCCATGAATCGCATGAGAAGATGGGAAAACAAATTCAACCATCATCAAAGAGGTCCCCAACAAGGACAACCGCCTACACCGACACCGGAGCACAGACCTGCACCAGCGGCATTGAGATTCTAGAAAAACTGAAGTTACCCAGGAGTGCACTGATCGCCACGCGTCACAGAATTCGTGGTGTCACGCATGCCTATCTGGATATCATTGGGGCCGCCCTTGTGTCCATGGAACTGAATGGCAAGAGGACTCGTCAAGTCATGTACGTTGCAGAAAATGCAGATGGGCTATATCTCTCGGAATCCGCCCTCAAGGACTTGCAACTAATACCTCGTGACTTCCCAAACAATGATGTAGTTCACCGCAACATTGCCTCTGAGGACACCGGATTAATAAGTGGTCAGGCACAGTGCGGCTGCCCGAAACGGATCACTATCCCTGAGCGCCCCACTAAAATTCCAATCCCACCAACGAGCGATAATCGTGAACGCCTGGAGAGGTGGATATTGCAGCAATATCGATCTAGTGCATTCAATACCTGCCCACATCAGCCACTGCAAAGCATGACGGGCCAGCCTCTGCAAATTTGTTTCAAAGAAGGGACAACGTCCCACGCGTCCTTCACACCTATACCAGTCCCATACCATTGGAAGACGAAGGTGAAAGAGGACATCGACAGGGATGTTGAGCTTGGTATCATCGAACCGGTGCCGCAGGGCACCCAGACTACCTGGTGCTCAAGAATGGTTGTCACAGCCAAAAAGGACGAGTCACCAAGACGCACCGTGGATCTACAGAAACTGAACCAGGCCACCCTACGGGAGACCCACCATACCGCCACGCCCTTCCATCACGTATCTCGCATCCCACCGAACACCAAGAGGACCACATTGGACGCATGGAACGGATACCATAGTCTACCTTTGGCAGCAGGCTCTCGTGAAGCGATGACATTCATCACAGAGTGGGGCAGGTACCGCTATTGCAGGGCGCCTATGGGATTCCACGGCTCCGGGGACGCTTATACCCGACGCTTTGATGACACCACTACGGACTTCCCCAGGAAGACCAGGTGCGTGGATGACACCCTCCTATGGGACCAGGACATTGAGCAGGCATTTTGGCATACGTTAGACTACCTAGACCTCTGCGTGGGAAACGGTGTGGTATTTAATCCGAAGAAGTTCCACTTTGCAGAAGATACAGTCGAGTTCGCCGGATTCACCATCACGCCGAGTGGCTTTCGTCCGACTGATAAAATGCTCTCCGCCATAGCCGACTTCCCAACTCCACGTGACATAACCGGTATGAGGTCCTGGTTCGGACTTATAAACCAGGTAGCTTATGCGTTCTCCCAGTCGGAGGTCATGTCCCCATTCCGGGAGCTTCTAAAGGGACAACCGAAACAATTTTACTGGGACGATCACTTAACCCGCATATTCAACGAATCCAAGTCAAAATTTATTTCAATGGTCAGGGAAGGTGTCCGCCAATTCGATCCATCCCGCCCTGTCTGCCTATCCACTGACTGGAGCCGGTCTGGGGTGGGATTTATCCTACAACAGAAGTACTGTAACTGCACCTCGACCACGAACCCTAGATGTGGTCCAGATCATTGGAAACTGGTGCTGGCTGGTTCGAGGTTCCTGAAAGATGCCGAGTCCAGGTATTCGCCAGTTGAGGGAGAGGCACTGGCTTTGGTCTATGGGCTGGAGTCATGCAGAATGTTCGTTCTTGGATGCAACCAACTCGCAGTGACTGTAGACCACAAGCCTTTGGTACCGATCTTCTCAGACAAGTCCCAACGTTGTAGACAACGGCCATCTCCGCGCGGTGACGTGGAGTAGGGTACAAGAAGCAGCCGCGACCGATAAGCAATGCAATCAACTGACGCAGACCATCCGCAAGGGATTCCCACCGTTCAGAGAGGATGTCCCTGAGAGCATCCGGGTATTTTGGCCGATGAGAGATGCACTTTACGAGGTCAACGGCGTGCCGTTCAGAGATCAACGCATGCTAATACCAGCACAGCTGAGGGCCGAAGTCCTGGAGGGCCTGCATGGGGCACACCAAGGAATCAACGGGATGCTTCACAACGCACGGCAACGTTTCTTTTGGCCAGGACTTGACTCACAGCTTCGGTTGTTCAAATCACAATGCCTTACTTGCAACCGGATGGCACCTTCCCTCGCTAGGGAACCACTTTTGGAGCAGACACCGGTTCCCGAGCTGCCATTTCAACTAACTGTAGCAGATTTCTTTGAGCACGTGGGTAACAATTACCTCATCTATACGGATCGTTACTCCGGTTGGGTTGAGGTCGCCCTGATGTCCAAATCGAACGCCACCGCCGTTCTGTCACTCCTGCGGAGATGGTTCTGCACATACGGTGTGCCTGAGAAACTGGCAACGGATGGAGGACCACCATTCACCAGTTTCAACTACACCACGTTTCTTGCCAACTGGAAGGTTAACCAACGCTTGTCCTCACTTCCCTCAGAGTAACGGGAGGGCTGAGGCCGCCGTCAAGACAGCGAAACGGATTCTGACGGACAACACGGACACATTCGGACGCTTGGACACTGACGGCGTAACGCGAGCACTGTTGCTACATCGCAATACCCCGACACTCGACGCCGGAATCTCACCAGCCGTAATGCTCTTCGGTCACCCGATACGTGACCACCTGCCATCTCTTCTTTCCAAAGAAACCATCAGGGAAGAATAGGCTGCCATCAGAGACTTACGAGAGGAAGCTATGGCAAGACGGGACCAACGAAACGCCTCGTCTTTTAACGAACATACGAGATCGTTGAGGCCACTGAATGTAGGTGACCAAGTCATTATCCAGGACCAGAACGGACCTTCGCCAAGAAGATGGCACCGGACCGGTGGTTGAAGGCGCGGGACCTTGCCAGTACCAGGTCAAAGTGGATGGCAGTAACAGGGTAACCCTGCGAAACCGCCGCTTCCTACGAAGCATTGATCCGGGGGTCAGCGGCCCAGGCACCGGAGTTAGACCGACCGAACCTACAACGTTCGCCCCGGTCCTTCCGATCCACGAAGCAGCAGCACCGTTCGCCCAGCCACCGATAGTCACCCCGGCACCAACAGTCTTCCAGCCGACCACAATGACGGTCCCACCGACGCCCCCTTCAGCCACAGACGCAACCGACCAAGTACGCCTTGAACCGGGAGCGGCGCCGATAGGAGACACGCTGCCCGCCCCGCCAAGACGAAGCACTCGAATTGTGCCACGGCCACGGGCCTTGTCTCCGCGACTTAGAGGCAAAAACCATGGGTACAGCGAGAGACGATCAACGTCCACGTTCGCAGACGTGTGATCGCGATGCGGGGGGAGATGTAGAGTAGCCATATTCCGGACCATATGTACAGTGGTACCCATAATGCTCGGCATTATGGCTTTTAGCACGAGGTTATGTTTTGCTAGAATATATTATGTTGTTCATCACTGTGTCGACTGTATACCTACCTAAATAACAATAAATAAATAATAATAGTATAATAAGGTAGAGAATGCCCAAACTTTGAACAGAGACAAGCATCTGTTTATTAAACTTAAAGTTGTATTACTAATACATATACCACAGAGGACATCAGGTTTGAAAGTTTTTTTTATAAATATAAAAATAATATATATATAATAGACCAACTTACTTGTTAGTTCGATATCTTGTGGTAAGAAGTGTCTTTCGCACATATACAACTTCCCTAAAACAGCCCTGTTATGAAGCTCTTTATTGAGAACACAATATTTTGAAAGAACATCTAACAAACTATTTCTCCAATTAGAATAAAAATCATCTTTTCTGATTGGTATTTTTAATATTCCTATGCCTTCGTGTTTTTTAGTGTCAGAAACAGTACATTGAGGAAAAACACAATTCCTTCCAGGCATTTTATGAAAATGATTTATAAAGTTATTAAAATAACTGTTTAAAATAGCTATAGATAGTAATAATCAAATATTAGCTAGTAAGGTTTGCTTAATGTTTTTTTATTTCAAGCGTAGCTCGGCGGAAATCTGTTTTTGTTTTGCAATCACTTTGATCACGTGACTAAGATATTTCCGAACAAAGAGTTAATCGCGCTATCGCCAGACCAGGGTTTTAAATTCTATTGACTATGCTCACATGCACAGTTTATTTCCGTAAATTTCCAAATTTGACCGTCTTTGGTTCGCTGAAGACTTTCTTTTGCTGTTAAGCGCTGTACTGTTCCCCCAATTCCATCGGATGGGGATTTCCTGTGGCTGGTAGCGAAAAAATCCACTCCGCATTAATTTTAAATTCATCATAATGCATCAGAGATTAACAAAGTTTTTATAGTTTCTATATTGTGCCACAAAACCATCTGAATAATAAAATATGTTGTCAAAGTTTGGATCATTTTCCTTAATATAATTTGTTAAAAGCCTGTATTTCGTATACAAAACATGTGTCGTGATGACAATCTGATGACATGAAACAAAACAATTTGTTTTGCAAGTTACCTTCTGCGTTTTTAATATACCACCCGATTCTGTCATTTGTAATCGGTAAACGGTGATATTCTCACCGGTGGTCTATTGGCTTACTAATGAATCTAGATTTCTGAATTATATAAATCTGTGACTAACGAAAGAAAAAAAGCGAGAAATAAATTTTCTGCTCTTTGTTTCCCACTTTTGTGTTGGGGATGTTTTGCTAGAATATATTATGTTATTCATCACTGTGTCGACTGTATACCTACCTAAATAACAATAAATAAATAATAATAGTATAATAAGGTAGAGAATGCCCAAACTTTGAACAGAGACAAGCATCTGTTTATTAAACTTAAAGTTGTATTACTAATACATATACCACAGAGGACATCAGGTTTGAAAGTTTTTTTTATAAATATAAAAATAATATATATATAATAGACCAACTTACTTGTTAGTTCGATATCTTGTGGTAAGAAGTGTCTTTCGCACATATACAACTTCCCTAAAACAGCTATAATCAACTTATCACTGAAGACAGGTGTAGTTCCGAATGACTTTAAAATTGCAAAACTCACTCCGTTGTATAAATCTGGTGCTAGTGATAATTTAGAAAATTATCGACCGATTAGTGTACTACCCATAATTTCGAAAATACTTGAAAAATGTGTACATATGCAAGTCATGGAGTATTTAGAAAATAACAAATTGCTTTCTATATACCAGTTTGGATTCCGAAAACAGCGATCAACTGAACTTGCAGCTACTATTTTTACAGATCATATTCGTAAAGGCATGGATGATGGTAAATATACAGGTGCAATTTACATCGACCTCAGCAAGGCTTTCGACACAATTAGTCATGCTTCCATCCTGAATAAATTGCCAAATCTTGGTATCACTGGAACTTCTTACGAATGGTTCTCGAGTTACTTGTTCTGTCGACAACAAAAAGTAATGTTGAATAATGTATTTTCCGATTCTCAACCAGTTTTTTGCGGTGTACCACAGGGGTCTATTTTGGGACCTCTTCTCTTCCTGCTACATTTTAATGACTCTTCAAATTGCCTTATGCATTGCAATATTGTAGAGTATGCAGATGACACAGTACTGTTTATTTCGCACCGCAACATTCAAACCATTGAGAAACTTCTCAATGAAGACTTTGCAAACATATGCATCTGGCTTAAGGAGAATGAACTTGTAATTAACCCCAAACGAGGAAAAACAGAATTCATGGTATTTGGAACTGGTAAACGACTACACTGCTTGGCGAATCAACCTATGAATATTAAATACAACTACACTACAATTAATTATACAACGTCATACAAGTATCTTGGCTTACACCTCAATAATACGTTGAATATGTCAGAGCATATCGCTATGACTTTGAAGAAATCGGCAAGTCGTGTTAGATTATTGAGAAGGATAAGATATTTCATAGATTCGCATACCGCTAGTTTAATCTACAGCTCGATGATTGTACCGCTACTTACATACTGCCCACTTATAACGTCGTGTATGAGCAACACTCTTCATTTGAACATGACGAATTTAGAATCAAGGGCACTACGTATAATTTCGGATAACACAATATCTATTCCTAAAATCTCGGTTGTTCTTCGAAAAAGATGCTGCACATTCGTATTCAAGTGCCTCCATGACGAAGTATGTGAAAATTTCACTAATTATTTCAAGGTTGTTTCTGGTAGAATCGAAACACGTAATCGAGGAATATCTGTCAATCTACCAAAAGTAAAACTGGAAGTAGCAAAAAAAGGTTTTTATTTTATGGGCGGAACATATTTCAACGAATTACCTTATAATATACGCACTGCAGATACCTTGCTTATTTTCAAAAATAGACTTAAAGATTATTTAGTTTAGCCTTTTTATTTATTCTTATTTGTTTATATTTGATTTGTATGTATATATATATATATATATAGCTATAATTTTTAACTAATTTTTACTGACATTTTATTTTGACTCAGGCAAAAAGTTCAAAAGATGGAGAGCTACCAGCAGCCCAAACAGCAGCAAACATAAAGGATAAAATTCAAGGTCTGTTCTTATTTGCAAGATGAGCATATATATACATAAATAAAAAATATGTCTTTTGTTCATTTGTATCTTTATTGCTATTATAGATGAATCAAAAGCTACAAAAATAAACGGTTGGCATCTTTACATGCACGAAAACCTGGTAAGTCCGATAATATTTGTAAACCAATTAATAATTTTCTGAGCCCAGCCCAGGTTGTTTTTAAAGTATAAACTCGAATATCTTTTTCATAATTGCTTTAATTCACACATTACTCTCTCCTTCCAATTGTGGGGCCCCCAACGCCGAGTGGCTTTCGTCCGACTGATAAAATGCTCTCCGCCATAGCCGACTTCCCAACTCCACGTGACATAACCGGTATGAGGTCCTGGTTCGGACTTATAAACCAGGTAGCTTATGCGTTCTCCCAGTCGGAGGTCATGTCCCCATTCCGGGAGCTTCTAAAGGGACAACCGAAACAATTTTACTGGGACGATCACTTAACCCGCATATTCAATGAATCCAAGTCAAAATTTATTTCAATGGTCAGGGAAGGTGTCCGCCAATTCGATCCATCCCGCCCTGTCTGCCTATCCACTGACTGGAGCCGGTCTGGGGTGGGATTTATCCTACAACAGAAGTACTGTAACTGCACCTCGACCACGAACCCTAGATGTGGTCCAGATCATTGGAAACTGGTGCTGGCTGGTTCGAGGTTCCTGAAAGATGCCGAGTCCAGGTATTCGCCAGTTGAGGGAGAGGCACTGGCTTTGGTCTATGGGCTGGAGTCATGCAGAATGTTCGTTCTTGGATGCAACCAACTCGCAGTGACTGTAGACCACAAGCCTTTGGTACCGATCTTCTCAGACAAGTCCCAACGTTGTAGACAACGGCCATCTCCGCGCGGTGACGTGGAGTAGGGTACAAGAAGCAGCCGCGACCGATAAGCAATGCAATCAACTGACGCAGACCATCCGCAAGGGATTCCCACCGTTCAGAGAGGATGTCCCTGAGAGCATCCGGGTATTTTGGCCGATGAGAGATGCACTTTACGAGGTCAACGGCGTGCCGTTCAGAGATCAACGCATGCTAATACCAGCACAGCTGAGGGCCGAAGTCCTGGAGGGCCTGCATGGGGCACACCAAGGAATCAACGGGATGCTTCACAACGCACGGCAACGTTTCTTTTGGCCAGGACTTGACTCACAGCTTCGGTTGTTCAAATCACAATGCCTTACTTGCAACCGGATGGCACCTTCCCTCGCTAGGGAACCACTTTTGGAGCAGACACCGGTTCCCGAGCTGCCATTTCAACTAACTGTAGCAGATTTCTTTGAGCACGTGGGTAACAATTACCTCATCTATACGGATCGTTACTCCGGTTGGGTTGAGGTCGCCCTGACACCCGTTTCTGTTAAGTGTAACCGATGTCTATCGGAACACGGCAAAAATTAAATTCGATGCTCCATCGAGTCCAGCTCATGTATGTTTTTATGTATATGAGCTGTATCGATGTGCATCGGTTACCACTGTAGTATCATCGCACATATCGTTATTTTCTCAGAATTTTATTAAAAAATGGCGGATTTTTGGTTTGTTTGTTGTTGTGTTTTTTTTAATATTTATTTTTATATTGACCATATTAAGATAGTGCATTGATTTTACTTACTTACTTTTACTTGTTCTGTTCATTCCCAGAAATATTGTTATAGTATTCTCATTGAATGGCTCAAATAAGTCTCTCCGGCTTACTTTATAATTAAAACAATATCATCTTGATTTCAAAATTGAATTTTTATATATATATATATATAAAATAAAATATTCTGCCTCAATGATTATATAGTTTTTGCAATGTTGTTTATAGTTGAGTCTGCATGATGTATTCTTGTTTGTTATTTTTTGTAGTCAGATACAGTTAGCCTTAAATAAACATTGTTATACCATGTTGTCATTATATTTCTTATTCATTAAATTATTCTGAAATATTGTATGTATTTGTTGCGACTGGTCTTAATTTAATATCGAAACACTGCAGAGGTAAAAACCTCCGAAACAAAATTAATTTTCCTCATAAAACTTTGCTTATGTTAGCAAGCAAAATATATCTGTCGTGTCATTTACTTAACTAATATGGAAATAAAACAAAGGGTTAGGGTTATTTAAACTAAATATCAAATTGTATATATATTATTGTTTCACACCTAAATTATATTTGTTGCATAGCTTCCAATAAAAATGCCAAGATTAAAAGCTAAGGACCGAAAAGGAGCAAGATTTGTGAGTTGCCATGTTAAAAAGGGTAATAAAACAACTACTTTTAAAAGTTATTCTTGTGGCTCTAAAAAAAGCCATCATTCTGCCTGTGATATGAATGGATTTCATTCCAACTTAAATGAACATAGTTCAGTCCAATACTTGCCATCTGGTAATTGTGTTGAGAAAAAACATACATCCTATGAAAATGCTAAAGAAAAAGAATTAGAGGGTTGGGATATTGTTAATTCAACTATTGTGCAAAATTATTGTCAAAAATTCAAAATGATTTGTGAGAAAGATATTTGCGATGTATGCGGAACAATTGGTTTGGAAAGTATTTTCCACTGTGATGACTGTGGGCCGTTTTCTTCTTTTTGCGAAATATGTATCAATAGCAACCACATAAAAAGATTTTTTCACAAGCCTGTTAAAATTGAAGTAAGTTCTTTCTAATTTTCTAAAAGATATTAGGATAAATTTGTAAATGCTGAGAATGTTTATTAGATATAAAGTTATTATTAAAGACAAAATGGCGATGATGTAGCCAAACAAGTTGTTTTTTGCCACAATATTATATTATTTTATTTTCAACTTTTTATGTTTATAAAGATAAATGTATATGCAAAATTTTATAGTATTTCAATGCATATATTTCTAGAAGGATTACAAAGTTTCTGCATACATTATAAATCAAGACATCTCAAATCCACACACTGTCAGTTGTCCTACGCAATATTCAAGAACAATCACAGTAATCAGTGAAGGCGGTAAATTTTTATGAACCTACATTTTGTTATAAGATTACATTTTATTGTAGCTTTCCTAAGCTTTAAAAACTTGTTTTTTTATCAAGAATATTGTTTAAAAAAATATAATTTATGATAACAAAATTGAACTTAACACATGGAATTTCATTTTGAGAAATATATATATATATATATATATATATATATATATATATATATATATATATATATATATATATATATATATATATATATACAGTATGATAAAATTTTGATTTATCTCTCTGATTATTATTGCGACAAAACAAATATTAATAACGTTATGTTTAAGGGGCGCTCCATCAATGTTCTGTCATATTTTGCAAATGTTGCGACGAATTTTCTACTCTAATATCGATGGACTTATGGCCTGCTTCTCCAAAGAAACCAAACACCGCTGTCTCTATTCCTTTATTGCACCTTTTTGTCGCTTTGCAGTTTGAAGGAAAAATTTCTTTGTTGTCATTTTGCGATGCTTTATCATGGAAAAATGGTTGGTGTGATACAAAACTTGTAAGCCATTAATAATGTTCTACTTCATAATGTTAATACGTTTTGTAGAGAACAGGCCATGTATGAGCTTTCTGGGTGCAAGCACTCTCTACTTTGTAGGCATAAACATAATTCAATAAGAAATGTTGTTAAAGGTTTCAATGAATTTCTAAAATATTGTCTTTACAAACTCCAGGTAAAACTGCTGTTTTCAAGTACCTATTTAGATAGTCTAAAATGAATTTATGTTGTATGATTGTGTTTAATTCTGGTTTTCTATATTATAGAAGCAGTGCCTCAACCGGTTTCTTAAAACAGATTCTATTGATCAGTTTCGTTTATTTCGTCGTCAGCTCATTAACTTGAAAACAGTGTGTCCTACATATACAGGTTTTGATGCTTGTGCAGCTTGTCCAAAAGTAAATTTATTGGTATTTATTGGAGACTAAGACAGATAAATATCAGATACACTTGTCTTGTCTTTTTCTCAGATTTTCTACAAAATTTTAAAGTTATGTTTTAGGTAAAATTTATAAAACAATGATGAAAGGAAAAGCAAGTGAAGAGATATTTTTGATTTTTAATTATTAAATACATTTTATAGGAGAATGGTTCGGTATTCTACTGCTTTGACGGGAATTTTGGCTTAGTACTGAAAAAGTCATCATCTAAGTCTTTAAAACATTCATCTCGAGCAGACATGTTTCTTCCTGATAAAGAGGTCGATCTATTCATTAATAACTATGATGAAACATCAAAAGATAAAGTAAGTTTATATAAATAATGAAGCTTTTTTAATAAAAGTTTTGTACCAGTAGTTATTTCACAATAAGTTATACCTAAAATCATTGTTTGATACAGCAAATAATTGTCTTCTCAATGAATAACAATGTGCTTACACTATTGACATTAAATTGAGTGTGCAGCTTGCATTTTTATAAGATAATTGTTCTGTATTCAATTCTGTCTGCTCTATTTGTGTTATTTATTCCTAACCTTCAGACCTATCCACTTTTGTATAAAATATTCTTTTCTTTTAATTAAAAACAATGTAACTGAGTAATAAACAGTTTTATACGTTTTAAAAATTATCATTTAATAAAAAACTAAACTTGCCAGTATGACCTTTTGAGAGTATTTAGAAACTGTCTTATTAAAATTGCTTACTTTAAATTGTTTATTTCCATAGTTCTGATTAATTTTTTAGGATTGCCACAACTTTCAAGCTGGTACTAATATTCGATCCAAATCAAGAACAAATCAACTTAGTGTGACTGGTGTTTTTGGAATGTCATGTAGACATGAATTTCCTAAATTATTTCTCAATATGAGACATGGGGAGAGGTATGTCTGATATCTACATACAATATAAAGGATTTGTTTTCTACTTTATAAGCAATCAATCTCCAATGCTGATTTGTTTCTAATAAAATAGATACAGGCAACACAATCCACATAGTTATTTTTGTCAACCTAATTTTGGTATTGAACTAATCTGGTTATGTTGCCATCACCGTAAGATGCCTACCAGAGCATCCAACACTTGATTTATCAGAAGGTGATAAATCAAATAGTCAGTGAATGAGTGATTGTGATAATTTTTGCTTTGATAATATCACACTTTACTTCAGATTGGGCTATGCAGTGCTGCTATTAAATAAGATTTTGGAAGATACGCAGGACAAAAATTTGAATGTGCATATAATTTATGATATAGCATGTGTGCTAAAACGTCATTTAGAGGTTAGTAAATTTAAACTTTTCACATGCAGCATTCTTTTTTATGTGTAGGTATTTTATAGGGTAATGTATAAAGATTAAAATAAAAATGAAAAGTAAAAAATAGTCAAAATTAAGTCATCTCATCAACGTTTATGTTTAAGCATGCAGCAACCACCTCAAATCCAATTATTCATGTTTACTAGAACCCAGTGTCGTAACATGACATTTTTATCATCTGAGTGTATGATGTTTTAGTTATATATTTTGAATAACAAATTTCAAACTAAAAAATATATGTTTTGAAATAATTTGTTAGAAGAAATGTGTGTTAGAGAAGTACAACAAGTTTCAGTTTGGTATCCCACTGTTTCATTCATATGGACATAAAGGGGATTGTCAGGTAAGTCTGTTCCTTACAAAAAAGACAAAAGTTCTTGGATATTTGTTTGTTGCCAAACTTGAGAATTTTTGTCATTAAATATGCAAAATCAGTCTTTTGATTTTATTTTCTCAGAAACCTGACAATATCATGTAAAAGTATAGCTTTTGAAATTTAACTATTTTAGTGTCAACACAATATACTAAACTTTGCTGACCTCTAGTGTGATTATTACCATTTAATCCAAAAATGCAGAATGCCTATTAGATTGGTTGTGTAATGACCATCATTGGTAGAGTACACGATTTTCTATCTATTATTCAACTTTACCAATTGTTTTATCTTAATAAAACTGGCAATTTTAGATTGAAAATTCAATTAGACGATTAGATTCCTTTGGTTTGATGGACGGCGAGCTGATGGAGCGTCTTTGGTCTTATCTTCGATTCTTTTCTAAAATAACCAAAGAAATGACCTCTGCTCATCGAACCGATATGTTATGTGATGCTTTATACCACTTCGGAGCTATTAAGATGGAAAAAATTGGTTTGTAAATCTCTTATACCGTTTTTGAGTGGGGTTTATTGGAAAAATATATGTTTTATTAATTCATTAAACATAGTTTATTATGTTTGCAAAATGAGAAAAATGTTCACAATAATCCATTGTATTTGAAAATATGTATTTTAAACAGTTTTGTTTTTAATTAGCAACTGATTGGCAATCAAATGAATGAATGATAACTGTTGCTACTCGGGTAGAAGAGTACAATTCCTTTCATTTTTGGGAAGATTATTCTTTTTGAGATTTAGTTTGAATAGACTAACTACACAGATGTTTAGTTAATTTTGTTTTAAGGATCATCACTTGTTTCATTGAAGAAAAAAGCTGAGCATATAATTCGAAACTGTGATTCAGAGCTAGAAACAGTCTGCTCTGGTTTATCAAGTAAGTATTTTGTTATTGTTATTATCGCCATGATGCTTACATCATTTTGGTTTAATTCACCTGTTAAAAGGCCCTCTCATATAATAAATCAATTTATAATTTTCTAGTAAAATTAGGAGATAATTTCACGGACAAAGTGTAATTGTAGAATTTTATTTAGTAACTGTTACTGAAGATATAATTAAATCTTGGAAACATGAGGAAGATGAAAGCATTCAACGTAGTAAAAGCAATGGATTAAGAAGTTCTGGTAAGTGGGGCATTGTTCTTTTGTTATTGTACATATAATACTTGCTTGCAACTTTTTGGGAGATCTATGTTATGTGGTCACCCTTAACAATTGGTGTGTCTCACACCACCATGACCAATAAAATTTTAAGTTTAACCTTTTTACTTTTTTCTCTGACACTAATCTACATGATCTTGTACTCGGTTGTAATAATAATATTATTCAGATTGTTTTTTCTTAATCTTTGTATAAGTTATATTGCGTCTACTTCACAACCATTTTCTTTTTAAATTGGGATTTTATCATATTTTTCATGTATTTAGAAATTGATTGGACTTATCTTTACTACAAAAAGTTAAAATCATACTTTGCTGAACAATCACTGGTTTTGATGTGCTCCAGCCTTGCAGATATTGCTAATTATAATACCAAAGCCAAAAGGTAATTGCTGCTACTCAATTTTTAAACTAGCCAATCAACTGTAGCTTCTAATTAGTAGTAGTTATCGCGAGTTACAAGAAAAATATGGCGAATATTTTTTGAGTTTTTTATGTTTTTCAAAATATTTCACGAGCCTTTAGGCTTAACATGGGACACATTTCATGGTATGTTATAACAAAGAAAGTGTATAATACTGTAAATGTAGTGTGTATGAAATAGAATTGAGGTTTGTACGTTATTTATATTGAAAGGTTGCAAGCATCTTTAAAGATTATGGAAATGCGACATCATATCAAAAAAAGGTGGCAAATAACATCACCCCAATACATTAGTCAACACAAGATATTTTTGGAGTCTTCAATTACAGACACTCGTCGGCAGATTTACAGTCGCTCTTCCGAGAGAATGATGTTGCTGGGCTTAAAAAAAAGATATGCAGGTACACTTACAGCAGTAATATCAACCCAGCAGTAATATCAACCCAAATCAGCTTACCTCATTTTATTTTTCGTTTAATACGAGTTTGGATCAAAGTACAAGAACAAATGTACAGCATTAATATTAGTTCAATTCAACAAATAATAACGACTTCTAAGTGAACACAGTAGAAGAAGGCAGGTTTATATCCACGTGCTTCTTAAGCCGATCATGGTACTTGTTAGGATAAATGCTGTATCAATAGTTTTATTTTCATAAAATGGAGTCGAGTGAAAACATAAATAAGTTATATTCCCGTATATAGAATTAAATGTTTACAGTAAATTCGTAATACTAATGTAAACAAAAAAGGTATGTTTTTAAAGAAGTATAAATTATAAAAACATTGTTTGTGCTGACAAAAAAACCCATTATCATTATCTCAATTTTCTTTTTTCATGTATATTTTAAATATTTGGTTTTAGTCGGTTCTTCCATTGCTAACCGATTGTCAAACCAGATCAACAAAGTTTGTATTGAGATACGCAACCTGTTGGCTTCATTAAACTCGTTGAGCGTAGAACTCTGCTCCTCACACGTTGAAATATCGTATGTCACTGCTCTTGATGTTTCATCATCGATGTTTAGAGAAATATCTGGAATTCCGGTAATTGAAACAAAAACCTTTTGAAACCTTACGTTTTTGTAAGAGGATACTATACAAAGTCCTGTATAGTTATTATTTCAGGATAATCTTAATTGTCACGACACTTGTATTAATTCTGTTTAATGGTATTTTTAAAATTTACTTCACTGGTAGTAACCTATCTGAGGTTTAAGTGCCTGTTAATTGAAATTCAAGTTTTCATGTGGTATTGGCAATTTGCTAGATATTTTTGTAGATTTCGTTGAATAATTGGTTTTAGGTACGATTCACTCCTGGCGTACCAGAACACGTTAAACGGATGTCTGTGCAGTACTTTTTACGCAAAACACGAGCAGTTGAAGAACTGGGACTTATTGAAGAAGAAATGAAGAACTGCATCGAGTACTGGGAGCGGCAAAAATCTGATTTAAATTCGGCGTATCTTTCAGAAGAAGGTGGCGTTAGATTTCTTATACGTCAGAAGATAGAGCAAGTAAACCTACATTTAAAGGAACTCAAATGCTTATTCTCATTTGAGCAAGACAGTTGGGAGGATTTTGAGTTTGTTAATTACGAGACTGACGACTGTTATAGTGAAGTTGAGTCATGCGGAGATGAAGATAACAGTTTTTATGTTTAGTTTACAAACTTATACGAATTAATAGTTAAGTTTGCTATTCACCGTGCCATTACATTTACAAATTTATTTTAAATCAGATACCCTTAACGTATCCCAGCAATATATAGATTGTACGATATATTGTTTTACGCACAGTTTTTACACAAAGTAAGACCTTTCAAATTTACTATTTGTAAAAAACCGTTGGTCTCCATCTTTTCCGATATTCCGATTTTCATTTATTACAAATCCAACACTTTCCGCTGCAGAGAGTTTGCAACAATCAATGTGTGATGAGGCCAAAAACCAGAGTTGAACGAAAAATATAAAATTATTTTCCTTTTTTTTAAAAATAATTAATGTTAATCTGAAATATATGATAATTATTTTTAAAATTTGGATATAGTGGTTTGCGCATGCGTAAATGTAAATTCAATATATAGAGCCCTACGAAAGGTTATATCAAACGAAACTTTGCATGTGAATGGCCAAATGATGGGGCTAACTAGATCGATAAAAAATTAGGAAAAAATTACGGCAACCGAAAAAAATTTAAAAATTAAATACGCATGCCATTAATTCCCAGAATTCCCAACTTTTTTAACATAATTATACTATAAGCTAAAGCCGAGGTTTACGGGTATCTTATTATCGTAAATTTTGACCATTAAAACTTCGTAATTTTTTATGTGAAAGAAGAACCCATTCTCGGCATGATATAAGAAGCCCGAATTCTAATTCGTCATGATTACGGGGTTAATGTCCCGCACGGCAACCCCACTTTTTACATATAACCGTCGCTACCCCCGACCCCATAACCTAAATCTGAAAGCTAATATTACCTTTGAGGTCTTCTATATGTAGCTAAAAGCCATATAAAAAATTGACTTGATATCGTTTAAAAAGTTAGAATCTTTTATACTTTTTCAGCCCTAACCCCAAAAATAAAAAATGTTGTTACAATGTCTTTACTGTCCCACATCTGCCTTAATCTAAGGTATCTTCAGTATGAAAATGGTTTTCAATGGGTAAGGAATGACCGAGTTATCAAGGGATGGCTATTAAAAACCAAAACTGGACTTAAAAGTCACGTGGTACGCTAACCACAAGATTATTTTTGATTTTTTAAACGCAATTATTGGTCTTATATAGTCCTCTAACTATGCCCAAAATTTTAGCGCGACACGACCAATTTGAAAGAAAATTTTTTTGAGAGTTCATCCGATATCCATTTGAGGGTAATCTATATTGAGTTTTACCACTGACTTAGGTTTCGAACTCATAAATGCATAACTCAATGAATAATCAAGATATTGAGTTGAAATTTTTAATGGAGATTGGGAATAATAGTATTAATCTGAAATATATGACAATTATTGTTAAAATTTGGACATAATGGTTTACGCATGCGTAAAGTAAAATTCAATATATAGAGCCCTACCGAAGGAAACAAGAAATAAAACTTTGTATGTGAATGGCCAGATGATGGTGCTAACTGAAGATATAAAAAAAATTGAAAAAAGGTTACGGCAACCAAAAAAAAAATTAAAAAATTTAATACGCATGCGCTTAATTCCCAGAATTCCCAACATTTTTTTAACATAATTATACTATAAGCTAAAGCCATCATATAAATATCATTTTCCACAAGGGTTTGCAGGTATCATATTGTCTTAACAAAATATGCGCAAAATTATACTGCGCATGCGTGTGCGATATCTGACAATGATGTGAAAATTAATTTAGACTTTTTGTCGATGAATCTTTGTCTTTAAGGTATTGGCAAAATATGAAGGGATTCTGACAAGGAGTTAAGGAGATATAAGAGGGCTCAAAACTAACCCTAACCCTAACCCTAACATTTTTTTTAGTGTAAGGAATGCTGCCAACCCTAGTATATTTGTAATCTCTCGTTAAATAATGAAGATTATTACTCCAAATTTTGAATAGTGATTGACAATGATGATATTTATCAGAATAACCTGGCCAAATCTCAAAACCCAGCGTATGCACCCGCGCATGCGTAACTTTAAATCGTCCATTGATCGTTCTACTTAAGGTTATTTAAAACGAATTTTTGTGTCAGTACAGCTATGTTATTGTGTCACTGGTTCATGACAATAAAATTTCAAAAATACTACGGTAACTAAGAGAAATAACACGTAACTAAGGAAAATCACGTCTCGCATGCGTATAATTTACACATTTTAAACTTTTTTCGAAATTTTATTTCAAAATATCTCACCAAATTTGACAATACTTTTTGGTGCAAAATTTAAGAGTCCCATCATAAGTATCTCGCGAATTCGGTTTATGGGCAGGTCAATTTTTTTTGTCGGTAAATTTTTGTCCTTAAGTTCTAGGCAAAATATGAAGTGATTCCGACCAGTAGTTTTAAGGAGTTGTTAGAAGCTAGACACTTGCGGCATCTACTCTAATACCAATAACATGACACAAAAATAAAAATACTCTTATTACTTGGGAATTGTTGTTTGAATCTAATTCATCTTCAAAGTCGATATCTACATTATCAACGTCAACATTGTGTCCAGATGGTGCATGCGTAAGCATTATGTGTAGGCGTTTAGTGAATCTTTATTAGTCATTGTAATCTTTCTAAACATTTTAGAATTGTTTGCAGAACGAACTAGTTAGTGTCATTTCCGTGGCAAACTACGTGATTTTAATACTCAAAAATATATACAGACATCACGTGACTTCCAACACCTCGGAAAGGTGGGTTTTTTAAGAACATGTAAGTAAATTTACGAATATAAGCCGAAAACGTCTCCACCAACTGAGAGAGTTCGATAAGATGGGATATTTCTTCATATAAACGTCCTTTAAATATGCAAAAGACTAGTTTAACATGAACCCATCTTAAAAAATAAACTAGTTTCCGATTGAACAGTCGGTTCAGTTTCAGTCTTTAACCTTTTTTTGTATATATATTATTTAGTTTCCCCAATTACATTTTGAAGAATGTTTTTACTCAAATAAAAATACCTAAAAAATGATTTTTTTGCGATACGTTCTTACCTAAAACAGTGTATACTAGTATGTTAATTAGGAACTATTTACAGAAAAGATTTTGAAGATGAATGAACAAACAAGAATGGTTTAAAAAGATTTTTTGGCCAAAATGGTTTCGTTAAAAGATTAAGAAAAATAACATACTTTCAAAACATGACCTAAAGCAGGCAATATATATATACAATATACATACAATACACCGTTTACAACAACTTTGAAACAATACTGTCCAAATTACAAATAAATTAAACAATTTCCAGTTGATACTCGGTTTAATTTCGTAAATTGTACTCACAAATGATGACTTGATTTTATATTATATTAAAGCTTTTGTTCAACAAAAGATTTACGCTTCATTTTCAATTAGGTCATTATCATAATTCCCACTATTCTCACTATTTACTTTTAGAATAGTACAATTTCAAATCAGCAATAGGAATATTTTCTTCCGGTTCCCAAGTTTCTTGTCTGAAACCAACCCATTTGACTAGATATTGTGTAGTACCAGTCTTGTCCCTATCGTCAGAAATATGTTCGATGTAATATTGTGATACTGCACTTTTCTCATATAGCTCTTTTAATGTTATTTCAATGTTATTTTTGTTGGGCACATACTGGCTTAGCTCAAGCGACTTGCACACTTCATCCAACTCATTTTCATCGTGCTCATGTGTTTCGCTGACCTTTTTTTTTTTAATAGGCGGAGCAACTATTTCCGTTGTTGCCGTGACAGGTTCGTTTATCGCAAGATCTATTGGCTCTTCCAACGCCAGCGATGTTTCGATGATTGGTTGTGCCTGGGCTAAAAGTACGTTATTACAAATGATTAACATCAAAAGCTGTAAATATTGTTTTTAAAAATATGTCTTAAAAAAATATATATTTTTTTAAATTAGTTGATAATACACTCAATGCAAACACTACCATATTTTGGAAGACACTGATCTCCAATGTAAAAGGATATCGATGTGATTACAGAGCAATAAACTAACTTAATTCAAGGCTGAATTTATTACATATGATGACTTCATAATACGTACCAGTAAAAGAAATGAACTCCATGTTTTCTTTCAATACCTCTAGTTCTTTCCTCGAGCATCTTGACGGAGGCTTGAAAACTATGCCTTCTGGTAATCCATGTACCTGGTAAATCCCCAGATTGATTTTGGTGTAACTGACCTGGGTCAATTTACCACTAGTTGCAGCATCTTAAAAAATTATTACAAACAAATTTTCAATTGTTTTCCAATTTTCAAAAGCATAATTCTTATCAAAAATTTTAATATTGTAAGTTATCATTTGATGAACCACAGAAAAGGCAAAAGGAAATAAGTTTAAATTGAAACATATCAAACATTTGATTTTACGCATTTTCAAAATCAAACTTATATAACAACATTTATATAGTTAAAACAGTTAAAATTCTGTAAGATCAATTACTAAACTTACAAAATAAGCTGTTGAGTGAAGCAGTTACTTCTTTACGGAGTTTCTCAAGACCAAAAACTTCTTTCCTCCCTAAACCTAAATATAATAAATCAAAATAACACAAAAATATAATTTAGAAAATTACTTTGTATTCAATGGACTAGTATCAAGTACTTTTAAACAACAACACAACATTTAGTATCTTTAGAACTTGAAAACAAAATGTTTTGCATCAAGTAGGCGAAAATGATGACTACAGACAGTTGTGATGTGGCTGTGATAAAATATTCTCATCAGCAAAATTTGTAAAGCACAAAATATCAAAATAAATAATAGGTAGATTATACAGAGAACTTACAACATGATTCTTTTGTTAACAAACTTTTGTTTTAATTTGAAATGTTTTACAAAAAAAACATCTACCCAAAAAACAGGCTGTAAAATGTCCATGCAGACATCTCCTTAGAAAGATTAGGATGTAAGTTATCCTTTTTTAAGAGAATTACAACCTAATTTAAATACCTGGGGAACAAAAAGCAGCAAAATCGTAAACGACTGATGATTTATTCTGTCTAATAAACTCAGTACCACTCGTACTGCCATACAGCTCAACTTTACTGTCACTCCTCTCCCAATCCACCTGCATAACTATAGTGTCAACACCGTAACTGTCCAACTTTTCACACTAGAAAAATATTACGTATTGAAAAACCCTTATTAAGAAAATAGTAAAAATGGTAATATAAATGGTCAAGGCAGTGGCTTTTAATGACGTAAAATAAAAAAACAAAAATAGTTGCGACTAAAAAGTTATCATGAAATTGAAATCAGAAATAAAAGTTTTAAGGATGGCCTTAGGATGCTGAAAACATTATTTGAATTTCTAAATAAATACATTTTCTTACCAAAGCTTCTATTTGCTTTCGAGTCTCCCGAATCACCTTCAACTGACCATGGACAGGAAGAACATGAAAAGAAGGCAGTTCTTTTACATTGGCTTCGTTATTGTACTGCATCTTTTCTTCAGGTGTCAGCTCCTTCCATGCACTATTTGCATCTTTAAAATTTTTTACTTTTGACGAACCTGTAAAAAAATTGTCAAACTTTTAATTCTTATTATTATAATAACTTTTAATTCTTATTATTATCCTGTCGGGGACCACAATGAAAATATGTTAACACAAAAATTACCAGTCCTGGAATTTCGCAGTGACATTCAGCAATGGTTATTTTATTACTTTTACAAATTACTACTACTTTTTGCAAAATATATATTCTTAGCCAGGAGAGTGTAAACAAAAATGTAAAAAAACAAATACCTGCTGCTTGAATGTATTTTGATTTGAAATCATCGTAACCCCTTGGTTTGCGAACATTGACTTTAACTTTATTCGAAACCTTGACTCTTCTTTTATTGTCAATCCAATTCTAACCAAAAAATGTGACAATTAAATCAAGATTTTTAAACACCGAATGAAAAAAATAATAACAGATATAATAATGTATCGCAGGTTTTTGAACAGTCGTGAGAAAAAGCTGTAAAATACACTAATTCGGCATTTTCTCCATAGGTTTTAGCGTTCTGTAATTTTTTGATACACATTTGAGCACAAACTAGTTACATTTCAGAATCACTATTGAAAAATTCCACCCTAATTTACATACTTCATAAAACTAATAATACTTACTACTAATCACTTACTATCAAATCACACTTAGTGCGTCTAAAAACAATACTACAAAGAAATTTATATCAATTTAATTAACCATGACATTCGCAAGAATAATCCTGATAACAAATTATCAACAAATGAAGACAAAAGTAAAGTTTATGAAAAATACATAAGATCTAAACTTAGTATTAGCTCTTACATTGTTTAAGAAACTATTTCTCAACCAAAGATCATATTCCCAATAATCTTAAATCAAATGTGGCATATAAATTTGTTTGCGCAATTGGTTAAACCACCCCAACCTTTGAACAAGAAAATTGAAGAACATCTATGATCGCAAAAACATTACACTATAAAAGCATATACCCCAAAAGTTGAATGTTAAGATTCTGTGTCTAAGGATTGTTTTTCAATTATTGATTGTGCTAAGACCTCAACACAATTAAAGATCACGGGGGCCTCTATATTAATTGGGAGAAACTTGAACTGAAGAGACTGAATTGAATTTGATCCTATATTCCTCCCCAATTCTCTGCATTCATTCCTAACAACAATTACTGTTTCCTCAATTTCACACCAAAATGGTTTTCTCTCTGACATCATCACAGTTTTAATGACAACTTTACGACTGTAATGACATAATATGTATTTGTGTATATAATGAACAACATAATGTATTTTAACCATTCTTGAAAATGGCTATTGATACATACATGTCAGACTTGTATGTTGAAATGTTGTTGTATGCTTAAGAGAGATATCAAATTTTCTGCTACTAAGAGCTTTTGCATTGTTTCCTTTATTTCAAGTTATTTATATTTTAAATATCTTCAGTAAAAATTGCAAGTAACCCATGTATGAAATTTCTATTGAGGTCAATAATTTACTCTACTAAAGAGACAACTCAAAAATAAACAAAAAATTAGTTAATATTTCTCTTAAATGGATTAGTGAATAAAACTGAAAAACCTCAAAACATACCTTGATTTGAAGTTCTGACAGACCACTTTGAATGCATGCATCTTGTAATAAAGATCTTGCGTGGAAATTATCTCGGCCGTAACTTGTCATTCCTTTTCCATAAAAATCCTCCAGGCATTTAATTTGAATTGCGGTTTTTTCTGTTCGTTGAAATACTTTAGACATTTTTGCGAAAACTAGAATTAAAAAATATTCTTAAAAAAGAATCTAAATTGAAAGAAAACTGTTATGATTAACAATAGTCTGGTAGAACAAGGAAATCAAATATAATTTTCATAATGCATGAGTATGTTTGTTTCATCAATTAAATTGTAAAGTATTGCACAACAGAAAACTTGAAAATAATAATAATTTCATTAAAACTACTGTTTAAGTTTAACTGTCAACAAAGCCAAAGTTTAATTCTAGCCTTTATGTTTTTTAAATTAATTTTTATCAAATTTCTCCCTATTTCTTCTTATATTGCAGTGGTGTAACACTTAGGGGTTGTTTGACAATATATTATGACAAACCAAACCATCACTTGTCCAACAGGGATAATAATATGATTTGTGTTGATTATCATTTTAAATAAAACAACAAAATAAAATACATTTTTATCTTTTAACAAATTTGTAAACCTACGCAAGTAAATCTTTATGAGTATAGTACAAGTGGTAAAATCCTTTATGTTATGTTCTGTTACAAGACCACTGCATTGCAAATAAATATTATAAACAAACATAATATAAAAAGAGGGCTTGAATTTGGTTGTGTTTGTTTACCCCCTACTTCATACAGATTTTAGTACAGTGTAGTTTTAATTAAACAAAATTAAAAAAAAGCTGTGTTTACATGCAAAGCGTTCTGAATATATAATATAACAAAAAACTATTTATATAATATAGTTTTTGAAATTTAACTCTATTTTCACTTTCTATTATTACCTTTTTAAAATTATTTCATTTCTCGACAATAGTAAAACAAAGCTTAACTTACTCAGAGGGTAAAAATTAAGGGAATTTGATGCTTATAGACAATTTTCAAAATCGCTTGTAGACTTTGAATTGTTCTAAATCATTGTCATCATCTGCAAATTGGTTGTTGTTGTTATTTGGATTAAACAATTAACACCAAAGTATTGAAATTATTTGGTAAAGCAGGTTAATACAATGAGCATGAGATGATGTGGACCTACAAAATAAAATAACTAAAGCAACAAAATTTGCTTCTAATTAGAAGTATCTGTGGAAGCGGTGCAGCAAGGGCATAGGTGCTTATGTACACGAAGTAAAAGATGTTACATGAACCACATACATACTCGCATACTCGTTCAAAAAGGTTTTTGGTACATATCCAAATTGAAATGTTGAGTCTGGAGCTATTTGCGTCAAAAAATGTGATTTCCAAACAAAATATCTGGATTGGAGAAATATTTTCTCTTTTCTACCTATCTGGAGAAAAAAATTGCAAACTGAATTTGCGTTCGCTTTGTTACTCTCCGATGGAATATCTATATATATATACCTCCTATAATTTTTTCCAGGGTAATGGGGTAATAAAGACTTTGATTTCCTTTGATTGTTTCTGTTAAAAGAGATGGCTAATTGATGATTTTCTGAAAAGGTTTCTATATGTGACTCAAAGGAGGTGTGATCACTGCTGCAGCTCCTATGAATTACTTTTGTCAAGAAAGTTAGTGTCAAATCCCACATGAGAAAAATCACTTCAAACAATCATCATTATGTTGACAAAAATTTCACTAACAGATTCCGTATGTCTGTATACTGTACAAAGAACAGGAATTTCTCAGTAGTTTCAATCCAAATAGTATCAAGGTCATCTGATTCAAGATCTAATTTTCATTTCCAGGTGATATTGTTTGATATATGAACAGTTAATCACCTCCTGGATCATTATCTCACTGAGCAAAAAGAATGAACCATGAAATCAAAAGAAATCCTTTGGTGTGTGTTAAAACAAAGTGATTAAAACAGATCATAACTCCTACATATTATGAACCAAGCCTCAGAATTTCTGGTTTACGATTTTGATGCCTCCTATTTTAGTAAACTGCTCAAATTGGGTAGTTCCGAGATAGTTCTTAATGTCACAACATACAAGCCGCATAAGCATAAACAAACTTTTTCTCTGTGAACAAACATAAGTATTTACTATTCTTTGAGTAAAAGTGCAACAAATATATGAAAGATTAACCACATTACAGGATTTTTAAGTATTTTAACACTTATTACATCACCTTGACAAAAACAAGGTTTCTTGACAGCAGAAATTATCACTAATGAAGTAACAGAAGATACCGTGTTTACACTCCATGGGGCTATCACTAGTTTTTAGTCTATATATACATGGGGTTATCTCAAGCTATGTACCAAAAACAAAACCATTTTAAACAAAGAAACGTTTCAATTTTGCTATGAAACTACAATGAATTTACTGGAGTTACATGGCACTCCCCAAATGCATTGAATTGAACCATCCATTAATCAACTTGATTTAGAGAACAATAATGAAAATTGGGTGTGTATATATATATATAATGCTATCATTGGATAATTCGTTCAGTCACTTTTCAAAGGGTTTGGAAATTTTTTCATATCTAAAGTTCTCCCAGTTCGTCAGAAAATGCTTTCCAAGCAAAAGTTTTATTTATTTCTGTCTTAATAGATTTTGTCTTTGTGTGTACATTGGTATTTCATTTGTAGTTTATATTATATTTGTTCTTTTTCTTTTGTTCTAGCTCAAACATTTATTAACATATTAAACAATAAAAGCATATTTGCGCATGTTTGAGCTTACATACTGGCTCTGAAGTTTAAGAGATGCCCATTGTTACTTGTCCACTTCCTGGATGTCGGTTTTCAACAGATGATGTAGAGGCAATTATTGGTGTCGCCCAACTGAACATTGACGCCTTGACACACCAACAAGGTTCAAATCGTCATGATACTGCAACACCTCCAAAATAAAAACCTCCAAAAGTCAACCGTCCGACAATCTCCAGGGGAAATACTGAAGAAACTTGGCACACATTCCTCAAGCGTTGGGACATATTCAAACAAGGTACTGATATCCCAGCTGGCCAGACAGTCACACAGCTCTGGCAGTGCTGTGACCAGGAGCTGGAGGAAGACCTGTTCAAATATATAGACTATACGCAGAAGTCTGCGAGTCAATTAGTCCTGTCACATTGAAATCCAGATGAACCTTTAATGCAAAAATAACTAGAAAAGGTAAACCTGAGGCCACACACAGTTACGAATATTTGGCAAGTATCATTGTATATATGAAATTACCCACAACAATTTGATAGGGAGAGGGTATAAAAAGTAAGTAGGATACATGTCACAATGGTAAGCTTTGATAACATTTGCCATCTGATATAATAAAGTTAGTGGGCAAGTTGATTAAGTCTCTAGTAAACATAAATACGAGCATCAAAACATATGTATTTTTAACTGTACAAATGGTATCTAGCAAACCAAAAATGCTTATGAAAAGTGTATAATAGACTTGAACCTTATACTAGCTAGAGGTTGGGTATTATAAATAAAGCAAGCAAACTGGAACAGATCAATGACTACCAACATGTGGGAAACATTCAATGATGCCAATGAAAGTAATAAAAAAATATGAATCAAATTATTTCACGGTATAAAGGATATTTCTCAATATTTAATGCCTAAATAAAACTGCTTCAAATCGCGTAACCGAAACCATGTGAGAAAATATCGATATGTGCGATTATACTACAGTGGTAACCGATGCACATCGATACAGCTCATATACATAAAAACATACATGAGCTGGACTCGATGGAGCATCGAATATAATTTTTGCCGTGTTCCGATAGACATCCGTTACACTTAACAGAAACGGGTGTTTCTACGTATGGAATGTTTATCGAAATTCCACGTATATTTTGGTGAAATAAATTTAACCCTTTGTTCGATAGCAGTGTAGACAACTCAGGAATCATAAAGTCAGGTCCTGGACAGCTCTCGATATCTCCAGCCATCAGTAGAAGTAGCGATAAAAACAAGTTTCCTCTAGGACAGGACAGTTTCAACTTTTTAAAACTTCCAGATACATCCAAACGGGATATGTAAGTTCGAATTAACCATAGAAATATTTGGCGAGTACTTTTCACGCTGAAAACTTTGAAAGTTTACCAGAACAACAGCAAATATGACAACAAAAACTCTAGTTAATAACCAGTGTGTGTTCACTCCGACCGGCATCATGCAGAGGATCTTTCCGCTGTTATCAAAACAACCAGTTTAACCACAGTTTATAATATTTATAATTATAATATTTAGAGCTAAATCCAGAAGAAATTTCTTTGTAAAAGTCAAACAAATCTTCTGCTCGTTAAACACGTCTGTACGCGCCGTAAGTCATTATCATTGATATTTTTGGGTGGACAATGACATCCTCCATCATTTCCTCGGTGTCGGGCCCATTGGAGGATGCCAACAGTTTTCCCACCATAGATATGAGGGTAGTTTGGTTTGTCTCTATGCGATCTAGACGCATACGCAGTGGCTGAAAAACAAATCGCATTTGTAAGTCATCAAAACAAACGTTTCGGTATCCTACAATAGTCCCTACAGTTCAACGAAATGTGAAGATTTTTAACTCACTGTCAGATGTTTCCAGTCTTCTGTGAGGCGTTTCGGTGCGAGGCATTCCAAGGTGCTGGTGCTGGTTTGGTACTTCATTTTTTATACCTATAATTAAAATAAATAAAAAATAAGCTATCAGTATCAGGCATTATGGTGATCTTGTTTTCCCACATTTCAACAATTAAACCATTTGGTGCCTTATACCTGGTCTATTTGTTCATGTTCTCTTACTTTGCGATGGGGTTCTAGCTTCCGATGGCCTCCTGCTCAAATGTGCACCCCCTGCAAATTAATTTTAATTATAATATATTGAGGCCTTCAGCTGCACGCCAATGGAGGCTAATTTTACGTCGGATAAAAAATCAGACGAATTCATTATGCTTGCTGTGTACGGACGCAGTCTATAGACTGCGAAGGTACGCAGGCTATCGTCCTTGTTTTGATCCTGCTCGCTTACAGTGATGGCCGACCCATCGATGAACAGCAATCAGGATCAAATCGAATCCAACGAAATCTTCAACAACAACGAAGAAACGTCAATGAACATTCCCCAAAAAATTACAGGAGATAATGCAGAAAACATATCCTTGCGAAGTGGGAAGAGTAGATCAATATCACCCACAGGAAAGAGGGGTCGTTCGAGGTCACGATCACGAAGCAAAAGCAGAGAGAGCGACAAAAGGAAAAAGAAGAGGAAACGATCCTCCTCAAGCAGTTCTTCTTCATCTCATTCGTAATCATCGACGTCCTCATCTGAGGAAGAAAGGGAAAGGAAACGAAGGAGAAAATCAAAAAAGAAAAGAAGGAGAGAACGTGATCACAGTTCTAAACACAACAGCAACTTCTTCAAAATCCAAACAAAATCTGAGGAAAATGCTTGGGAAGTTGATGAGGAGTTAGCAAAATATGTCAACGAAAACTGTCGGACATATGTACCAGATAAAGATCTGAATGAATCCTTCTTAGGAGACAACCCAGTCCCGAAGAACATAGAAGACATCCTGAAACTTGACACCGACATGGAAACTTTTCTGAAAGGCAAATATCGCTACTCAGATGTGTCAAAGGACAAATCTCTGTCCAGAATCTCTAAAAAAATTAGAGATGTATTAGCACCTCTGACCAAAATCTGGCAGTTGGTGGAGGATGCAAATGCCGGAAAAGACACCGAGCAAAACTGCACCATCCAAAACACAGCCTTGTTAATGCAACAGTCTGTAACCTTAGTTGGACAAGCAATAAATGCTGTCAACTTTTACCGAAGGAAATCGGTCCTCACTGCCCTGAACGGGAGTGAATCAACATCCTCCACGATGGTCAGAGAGACATATGCGGAAGAACTGTCCAAATGTGGTACAGTCTTATTTGGAGAGAAGTTTATGGGTGGCATAAAGAAATCAGCCAAAGCTCAGAACAAAACGGTGAAACAAATTCTGATGCCGACAACAAAACCCTTTTTACAGGGCTCCTCCTCAAGTTCAACATTCAGAAACCCCATGGTGGGGGAGCACAAGAATCTGGCAGAAACCAAGAAAAGGATCAACCCCAGTATGAGAGGAAAGGATACCAAAGCAACAACACAAGAGGTAAAAATCCCTTCAGTTTCATTAGAGAGGGTACCTTTTTCCAACATGTCAAAGGGAAATCTCTTGACAGGGAATCAACAGAAAGCATTCAGGGAAAATATTCACCCAATATTGAAAACTCTGTTCCCGAGAGGCCCCGAAATAATCTCAAATCAAGCGGGGAAATTAAAACTTTTCCAGAATGCTTGGAGAAACATCACTCAGGACAAAACCATCCTAAAAACAATCCAGGGCTGGGAAATCCCCTTTTCAAAAACCCCAATACAAAAAGCTTTTTCAAAACAAATTGTACACAATCCCAAAATGAAAATTCAAGTAAATATGGAGATAAACAAAATGTTGGGAAAAGGTGCTGTCAAAAAAGTGCAGCCAAGGGGGGATCAATTTCTGTCAAACATATTTCTAAGAAAGAAAAAGGACGGGACATTCAGACCAGTGATAAATCTAAGGGAACTAAATTCTTATATCCCTTATCAAAAATTCAAGATGGAAACACTGAAAGATATTCTGAGGGAGGGGGACTTCATGATAAAAATCGATCTGAATGACGCCTATTTTTCAGTTCCTCTTTCCCAACTCTCCAAAAAGTTCACCAGATTCAGGTGGGAGGGAATATTCCAATGTCACTTCTCAGGAAGCTAGACATCAGGTTACTGATATACATAGACGAAATACTACTAGTGTGCCATTCAATGGAGAAGGCCGAGATGGCAACGGAATCAACAATATTTCTCCTCCAAAACCTAGGATTTGTAATAAACTCCCGTGAAAATTAATCAATATGTTTGAGTTGGTGATGCTAGATTTCTTTCCGAATAGAGACTCTACCTATCTGGCAGACCATCTCTACTCTACTTTTTTTACTTTTCTTTCTTCCAGAGAGATGATTGAATGTGAAAGTTGCTTAAACTGGTTTCACAAGATGTGTTCCAACAGAGGTTTTAAATGATGAAAACGAAAAAATGTTAAATGTTATCTTTTCAGTTCGTGTCGGTAAAAACTAGAGTCATGATGCAAAACATCCACGTGAGAGTGAGACATGAAGCAAAATTATAAATTGCTCTTTTTCGCAGTTTATTTTTCTGACAGTTAACAGTATTAACAAGAACCATTATCACGCAAAGCACTAACAAGAAGCATTAAAGTTTCATAAAAATAATCTACAGTTAGTTTTTTCTTATCGAGTAATTGATGAATTAGATATTTTTATTGTTATTAGGGTGAAGCACTTGCTTCAATGCGTCACCCTGGATCCGGTCCTGAATATCACAGGTCATATATATATATATATATATATATATATACCTTGTTTTTGATTGTTTTTGGAAAAAATTCCTGAAAGCAGTTTAAAGAAGGCACTTTACAGTCATTTTTCTTATCAAAAGTCATAATAATATCGAATGTGTAAAATTATTTCATTTATACATATTTAGTGTACCCTTAACGTTTTTTGTATATATACTTGTCACCCTAACGAAAATGTTTCACTCGATGTTTTCAACTACCAACTATCGCCATTTTTCCCGCGCGCGGGCTTATCTAGCGCATGCACTTGGCTGGCTGAAATAGATTTTCCAAATACTCTCTGCGCGATGAAATTTTGTATATTCACATTAAAAAATTGTCCAATTCAAACTTTATCCAATTCAAACCCAGACTTCTTTTCCAATACTTCCAAATGTTTGTAAAAAGAAGACTAGGGACTAAAGAGCATAGCACATGGCAATATATTTGAAATATATTTCTGAACAAGACAGCTATTTACAAAAATATGAAGTGTCGCCTTGACGCATTGTATTAGATACATCGGAAATATATAATCGAGTTATTAAAACGATAATAGCAAGTTGTCGATGTTTGTATAGGAAATAAAAAATTATGTGTGGGTGGTTGAAAGGTGGAGGAACCAGATGGTATTCGATTATTATACCTTACGACGACAGAAATATTGAAAATCGCGCTTCAAAACGCTAAGGTTTACAATCTGAACAAGGCGGCTTCAATTCTCTCTCATGAATAGTTTTTTGTGTAACATCGCCATTTTTCTTCTTTACAGTGTAAGATAATGCTTTCCCAGAATTAACTGCTGTTTTTCTTTTGTTAACTTTCCAATTTTCAGATTCCCTTTTTCTTTTACGAGATTCTCTTTCAGTAGGGTTTGTTGCTTCGGTACCAGCTGAAGTTATTTCTTGCTGTATACATCTTCGTTTGATGGCATTCTTTTTCCATAATATTGCTGCCCCAATAACCATTGTATCACAATCAAAATCTTCCCATTTCACAGCATTCCGGAGCACTTTTGTTATGAAAAAGCGTCCCTCATCAGGCTTCATTATTTTGCCTTTAAAAATAAAACAATTTAATTAATAAATTAATTTATGTTTAAAAAAAATTATTATAAATTAAGTTTTAAAGGTCGTGTAAAACTCAAAAATAAGTCGTTCCAAAATAAAAGAGTTTTGAATATGATGAACAGTGGTTTTTAAATTTTTGAAAAAGCACTAAACATGTGTTCAGCTAAAAAATTATTTTTTGAGTCTATAAAATTACCTTGCACTGTTTTTTGTACAGATTCTGTCGCATCAAACTTGGCCTTGAAAATTTCAATGTCATTATTTACAAGGTAAACTTCTTCTCCGCTAATCAGTTCTCTCTTTTTATCTCCATCATTGTGTGCTTTTTCGATTTCACATTCAGCATCAGACAAAGACAAGTTTCTAGTATTTTTTGAAGTAACGCGTCGAACATGTCTGTCAAACTTTCTCTGTGATATTAAACCAATTTTCTTTGCAAACTCTGCATTTTCCCTTACTGCTTGCATTCTAACCTTCTCAATCTCTAAATTACAAGTAAAGACTCAAAATCACTACTGTTTGTTGGTATTAAACAGTAAAGAGAGCAATTGTAAAAGAATAATTTTCTTACCAGGAATTTCATTTTCTTTCTCATAACCATTTTTAATGTTGACAAATGCATTGTTTTCAGAAGTGTCATTTTCTTCATTAATGGAACATTGATGTAATGCTGGATCTGGATTTTTCTTTTCAATCTCTAAGGAAAATATGCAAAACTTGTCAAAAGTCAAATTATAATTTACAGGTGGCAATCAGAAACATAACTGAAATAGAACACTAAAATATTACATACTTTAGAGAAGAGAGATGTGATTAATTTTGTATAAACAGTTTCTTCAAACATAAGATATGCAGTGAGAATCCTACCTTGATTTGAAGCATCAAAGATATTTGAATGGTATTCAGATATATCTTGGAATATAGGTGAAGCTACTAAAGAACAGAAAGCATGAATAATTATTTTTTGCACTACTGTAGATTATCATAATTTCATATTAGTTAAATAATAAATAAATAAATATAATTATACCAGCTTGTGATGAGTTAATAGTGCTATTTTGCAAAATATCTTCAGTTTGAAACTGTCCTAAAGATGGAATTAAAAAATTTGATGTATATATTTATCATTAGAATTAATGGTATTTGAAATGTTATAAAAAAATCTAACCTGACTCTAAAAGTGAAGCATTACCTGTGCTATTACCCAGTTGCGGATCGTTCAAAATAGAGGAATCTACAAAAAGATTTAAACTCCTTTACCGTCAGTCAGTACTATTAGGGGGTGATCATATGTGTAAAACTCATCTCGCCTAACCGGGACGTTACAGTAACCGGGGTGTTTTCCAGCTTGTGTTCATATGAGAAAAAATCGTCTCGATAAAGCGGGAAATTTTAATGTCACATGATCTTCTACTTTCAAGCGGGAAAAAATATTAAACACGGAAGCGAATTTGTTTTAAAAATACATGAAAACACGCAATCATGGAGAAGAAAGTTATAGGTGCCTTTATTAGCTCAAATTTGATAGGGTTAAATCGTTTCATGCTGAGTATCAAAAGTCTGGTTTTGTTGAGACTATTACAAGAAAAACACAACTTAAATATAATCATTTGTCAGCTCTTACGAAAAAAAAATTATCGCCTCCAAAAACTGAAAGAAAAGATGATCAGAAAAAATAAAAAACAACAACGTTCTTGCTGGTATAAAGCTGGGAGAACAGAAAAATAGTGGGATAACATGGTAACTGGATTTCCCCAGACGAGTCATGGTTTAAAAATTTTCGAATGTTTAAGGATTCCTTTATGGACTTGGTTGATATGCTTTCACCTTACATTACACCCAATCCTAATTCCCCTAATTACAGGGCATTGAGTGCTGAGAAGAAAGTGGCCATGACACTCTATTACCTAAAAGACACCGGTTCTCTAATAATGACTGCAAACACTTTTGGTGTCGCAGTAAATACAGCTTCCTCTGTAATAACAGAAGTTTGTAACTGTATATCTGATTACCTAGGACCGAGATTTATTTCCCTTCCAAAAACAGAAAATGAAATGAGAGAGAAAGTTGCTGAATTTGAAGCAAAATTTGGAATGATACAAGCATTTGGATGCATTGATGGCACGCATATCCCAATAATATGTCCTATAGAGAATTCCCAAGATTACTTCTGCTATAAACAATTTTACTCTCTGAGCGTCCAGGCAGTGTGCGATTACAAAGGCATGTTCATGGATGTAGAGTGTATTTGGCCCGGCAGTGTCCATGACAGTAAAGTATTTGCCAATTCAAGTATTAATGAAAAGCTACGTACAGGAACTTTACCATGTTTATTTCAATCATTAGTTCCTGGCTCTGAGAAAATTGGAAGTTATCTCATTGGTGATCCAGCTTATCCACTGAAAGCGTTTTGCATAAAAGAATATCAAAGTCCTAACACCGATGAAGAAGTAATATTTAACAATATGGTTAGGTCTGCTCGAAATCCTATAGAGTGTGCTTTTTGTCGGCTAAAGGCTCGCTGGTCCATTCTTACAAAGAAGCTTGAATTTAAATTACAGTCGATTCCAAAAATATTGTATGCTATATTTGTCCTTCACAATTTCTGCGAAGAAAAGAAAACAGACATTGATTTAGAAAGTGTAAATACTCAAATCCAAGTCATACAAATGAAGAAACTTATAAAAATCAACCTAACCCAATATACTCTTGCAATACCTCAGAAGGGGAAGTTACCAGAAAACTAATAACAGAATACATTTCTGAATGTTTGTAATATTAAAAGTTTTTGAATTTGACATTCTACAGCAACACATAAAATATAAAGTTTGTTTTAAATGTTGTTTTGCTTTTAATAAATACTCAATATTTTTGCTGATCATCCTGATATTGGGTTGTGGCTGGAAAATTTGGGTCTTGGAGTTGATGGGTAAATGTTGATTGATTAAAGTTGTAAAGAGTTGGCTGCTGCGTTGGCATAAACATTTGTTGAACTGGTTGCTGTTGATTTACCATCGAACGAGCTAACATTTCAATTGATCTAGCCATGCTATTTCCAATACTGACCATAGATGCACCTACTTGCTGTAATGATCGAGAAAAGCTTTCACTTGATAATCTCATCACCTCTGCAAGATCGTTTTTGAATTTGATATCCTCTTTAGCCTCCTCTAGCAATAGCTTATCTCTTTGACTTGCAGATAATTTTTTCATTAGATGTTTCCGTTTGTTATCTACAAGTTTAGGCACCAGATTCCCTTTTGCTTTTCTCTTACTTCCACTAGTACCAACAGCTGACCCACCAAAAGAACTATTATTACTTGGTGTTGAAAAATCTTGATTTTCATCATTGTCAAAGTTTGCACAGCCGTCATCCTGTCCTTTTCCAGAATTACTGGAATCTTGGAGATTTAGAGAGGAATCTTCTAATAATGAACTAGTCCTTACACCAAATAGCAAGGGTTCAGTATTGGCTCATCCACCCCATATCTTAACCAAGATGTCATAAAATTCGAAAACAATTTTTCCACTACCACTTCTGGTTCCAGTGATGACAGCTTTGGAAAAGTTTTGTCGAATATCTTTTATCTTTTCAATAATTCTCCCTCTTCCTTTCGAGATTAGCTCACATTCTTTTTTGTGTAAAGCTTTAAATTCTTCCTTCTCTATCTCTTCGTAAACTGTAAAACTTACAGGACCAAACATCCACACGTCTTCAGAGTATATTTTCGCCATTTCTTGTCTTAAGTTGTTGTACATTGCTGATTTGTCAGCATCAAAGTCTAACGCTTTGTATAACATAGCAGCTTTATAATTGCTCAAGCAATCTAACAAATTTTCCACCATCTCTGTGTTCCAGTGAAAAGTTTGTTTTTTCTGTGGTTGTTTTTGCTTCCTGTCTGCAGCCATTTTGAGAAATTGATTTTTTTTTCATGTGAAATGTGCTTAGCCTGCGTTATTCTTTCACACAAGCTAAGCGAGATCTTTTTCTCTTGTGTTCATATGGAAAAATTTCATTTCGCCTAGCCGAGATCCCGGCAAATTCAACCGAGATCTTGGTTAAGCGGGATGAATTAATTTACATATGAACACGATTTGAAAATTATATGACTTTCTCTATTTGACCGAGATCTTGCTTAGTTTTTTTACCTCGGTCAACCGGGATGTTTTACACATATGAACAGCCCCTTAGTTGGAAAGGGCAAAACGAAACAAATTACAGGCGCTTTTGCCATATCGCAATCAGGAATCTTCCTTCCAATCCAGATGATTTATAAAGGTAAACCAAGCCGTTGTCTCCCAAA
This sequence comes from Candelabrum cocksii, assembly GCA_963930725.1. Taxonomy (NCBI): domain Eukaryota; kingdom Metazoa; phylum Cnidaria; class Hydrozoa; order Anthoathecata; family Candelabridae; genus Candelabrum; species Candelabrum cocksii. The sequence goes on along the minus strand of OZ005677.1, from coordinate 8,638,891 downwards.
GATTGATTTTCCTGGGGGATTTAATGTTGCATTTACCAAAAACCATTGGAGTAACGAATAAAAGATAATCTTTATTTATTTATTTCCCAATCTTTATACAGGATAAAAACTTCAGTAATTTACACTATATACAAAAATACATTGGTAAAAACTGCTATCCTAGTTTGTCCTGTGTCAGAAAAAGAAAATTAATAATATTAAATTTTAAAAAGGTGAGTAAAAATAAATAAAAATCAGTAAAATAAACATAAAAATAAAATAGTTATTTATTATTTTCAAAGGATTCAAAAAGCGTGTTGGCTAAGAAGAGACCGAAACTCAGATAGGCTTTGCTTTGATCTGATCTCTCGAGGGAGACTACTTATTATATAATGTAGCCCCATTAAAATAAAAGCTCTTTTTTGCAACTTCGAGTTTGACTGCTTTCAGTTTTATTAATAGTTCATTATTTCTAATGCCTTGTTTGTGTTTGTTAATTGTGAAATAGTTGTCAAACGTTGCACTGCTTGATTTTTTAAGCAGGAATTTTTTAACTAATGTACAGTTCTGCTTTTGGATTTCTTGCTGGACGTCCTTTAGGTTGTCGTTTTTGGTAATGTTTTTTGCTCTTCGGCTTAAAGATGCCAGTCGCTCTTTCTGTGTAGTTCTGTAGGTTGAATTTACTGGACCCGAATACGTCAAGATCGGAAGTATCATCATATGAAATATTTTAGTAGCAGCATTATTATTATTATTATTATTCACGAATATTTATACAGGATAATCCGTCAGTTATATACATATAAAATGAAAATACTGTTGTCAATGGAGTCCTGTTTTGATAAAATGTCAGTAAAAATTAGTTAAAAATTATAGCTATATATATATATATATACATACAAATCAAATATAAACAAATAAATTCATGAGAAGGCTAACTTTGTTGTAACATACGAAGAAGGGATATCAAACCTGTTGGATAAAATATAGGCTATAGGAAGAAAAGGTAGGTAGGAAAACGATTAAGTAGTGCTACAAAACCCATGGATAGGCACATAGATAAAAAGAATAAATAAAAAGGCTAAACTAAACTAAATAATCTTTAAGTCTATTTTTGAAAATAAGCAAGGTATCTGCAGTGCGTATATTATAAGGTAATTCGTTGAAATATTTTCCGCCCATAAAATAAAAACCTTTCTTTGCTACTTCCAGTTTTACTTTTGGTAGATTGACAGATATTCCTCGATTACGTGTTTCGATTCTACCAGAAACAACCTTGAAATAATTAGTGAAATTTTCACATACTTCGTCATGGAGGCACTTGAATACGAATGTGCAGCATCTTTTTCGAAGAACAACCGAGATTTTAGGAATAGATATTGTGTTATCCGAAATTATACGTAGTGCCCTTGATTCTAAATTCGTCATGTTCAAATGAAGAGTGTTGCTCATACACGACGTTATAAGTGGGCAGTATGTAAGTAGCGGTACAATCATCGAGCTGTAGATTAAACTAGCGGTATGCGAATCTATGAAATATCTTATCCTTCTTAATAATCTAACACGACTTGCCGATTTCTTCAAAGTCATAGCGATATGCTCTGACATATTCAACGTATTATTGAGGTGTAAGCCAAGATACTTGTATGACGTTGTGTAATTGATTGTAGTGTAGTTGTAAAATTGATTGTAGTGTAGTTGTAACCACTTGCACGTTTATAGGCTTTCTCGAAATTGGAATTCATCAGCAGATTGAAATCAAGTTTGTTACCAAGGTACTCATACTCTCTAACAAAGGTGATGGTTGACCCATTGTAACGTACATTAAGATCTTTTCCATGAAGGGCTAATCGCTTTTGTGTACCAAATAGCATAGCTTCTGTTTTACCCTTTTTGAGGTTTAACAGGATCTTGTTGTCACTGCAGTACATTCCGATCTTTTCTATTTCGGTGTTCAAGACGGATTCCATTCTCTCAACGTCATTGTCACCATAGAACAGGACGGTATCATTTGCATACTTAATATTAATTTCAATCTTGCCAGTGTTGTCGAAGGTTTACGAAAAGGTAATTTTGAGTCAAATGCTTGATAACATCAATGCTCAAAATATTTACAATAGCACCCAGTCCGGTTTCAGAAAAGGCCATTTAACTGCAACGTTACTGCTTAAATTTTGCGATGATATTCGCTCAGCCATGAACTATCACGAAATAACTCTTGCTGTTTTAATTGATTTTTCAAAGGTGTTTGACGCAATTGATCATGAACTTCTACTAAAGAAGCTCATTAACCTAAATTTTAGCAACAACACCATCAAAATCCTAATGAGCTACTTGTCACACCGTTGGCATTATGTGCAGGTAGACGACAAATTATCCAAGCGCTTGCCAATTTATTTTGGTGCGCCTCAAGGAAGCATCCTTGGTCCCATTCTGTTTAACTTATATGTTGCTGAAATACCAAACTGTGTAAAAAACAAAACAATTCAATATGCTGACGATACAACCCTTTATGGTTCATCCATGGCCTACTATAATAACACGGCCTCACAAGTTGCCACAACAGGCCAAATCAAACAGGCCACAGAAAGAATTATGCTAATTTGATTATTCTGAGTACTTTTCTAAGATATTTAATCAAATCACATTCATTAACATCAGAAGTATTATTTTAATAAAAATGGACTTCGAATTTAGGTTAGTAATACAAATATTAAACCGTTTTATCTATTAAAGATATAAATCACATCCATTAGCATGAGAAATATTATTTTATTCATAATATAAACGTTGAATATAGGTTAGTACTAACACACACATAACTGTTTAGAGAGAAAGCAACTACTAATTTAGGAGGGAAATAAGAAAACTAAAAAAACAAGAAATGAGATTATACAGCCAAAATGTTTGAAATTCATTGTTGCATTAATCTCTGAAACTCTCTGGAGGAGTTAAGTTTTTTTTCTGAAGGCAAAGAAAATTTATACACAAACATATATATATATATATATATATATATATATATATTATTTTAGTCCCTTTATATAAAATGAAAATTAGATATACTGTAGAAAGAAAAAATATCTGAGAAACAAACGTGTTATATATAGCTACATTATTATGCCATAAAACTCTTATAAAATACGCTGTCTCTTCTTGAATGAAGATAAATTGTCCTTCCTAGATTTATCACAGTCTTGCTTCTGTTTGTTGTTATAAAAAATGTTTATTGCTGTTTGAAATATTAATCTTTTTGAAGTTTCCACATGATCAATACCCGAAATATTGCTCACCAAATATTTATTCAGAAGATATTTAGCGGATTTTTATTACAACAGTTAGAATATATGTTATCAATAATTGTTTTAGATTTCTCAGTAATTCTTGTTGGTAAGGTAATATGCGGAAGAAAGTTATTAGAAGTTATAAAGTTGAAAAAATCAGAAGTTTCATTATCAGAATTAACTTTAATTAAATCTATATTGAAATCTCCAAGTAAAAAAATACTTTTGTTTTCAGAATTTAACTTTGAAAAAAGAGGAAGAATAAAATCATTTGTAAAAACATTAATAGACATACATGGATGACGATAAATACACCCAACAATAAAGTTTACTTTTTTGGGACGAATTATTTCAATAAAAATCGATTCTAAGTGTAATTTGTTATACATCAACAAGTCATTTCTTGGTTTGTAATTTAATTTTGTAGAAATATAAAGAAGTGCACCACCACAAGATGATTCAGTAGGAGTGTGTTCAATATTATAACCTTCTAATGATATTGGAATTGGTGGTTGAACGTCACATTTTAGTTTAGTTTCGGTTAAACCAATAATACTAAAATCAAAGTTAAGTAAACGTAACATGATACAAAATTCATCAAAATGTTTGTTGAGCGAAGATATATTTAAATGAAAAATTGAAAAAGAGTTATTGCTGTCAAATTTGGAGGAGACAAAGTCATCAATATTGAAATACTTAAACTTTATAAAATTTGAATATAAGTCATTTCCTTCTTTTGAATTATCAACGCAATTTGTGGTAAAAAAGTCATTGAACATAGAAAAGAGTTTGTTACGGTCATAAGAAGGAAGAAATTTCATATTAGCAGGAATTTCATTTGAGTCTATAATAATATTAGAGTTGAAGACTTGGAAAAGTTCATTATCCGAAATGTGACTGAATGGAAAAATTTCACTAGTGCATAAAATACAAAACCAATTAGAGACGTTTGATTGTAATAAACGGTAATCAATGTCATTTAATCCATTGCATTTTTTATGTATCCAAGGTTACAAATATCACATTGTATTGCATGGTGGTTGTTTTTAACAGTTTTTTTGCACACTTTGCAAAAACATCTTTCCATGAAAAGAGAAGAACTAAAACTGGTTTTGTTAATTAGCAGAAATAAAAACGAACTTTGGAATAACAAAAAACATTAATCAAGCTAGGAGGGTTATTAAATATCAAAACTGAAAATCAGGATATAAATTGACCAATGTATTGACATGGTCAATTAAAATTCTGTTCTCGTTTGTGGTACGTTTAATAAAAACTTTGCCATTGAGAGAAAATGTTTCAGAGATGAGATTTGCCCGCTTTAACATACGGCAAAAAAAGGAAAGCTTTTCAGAATAAGGACAAAGATTTTCTCTTTTTATTGGAGATTGCTCAAAACAAGGCCTAAAAGGCCACTTGCGAGTAAAGAGCTACAGGAGAAGTTAAGCAGATTTAAGGTAGCGATGAACATTAGATTTGAACAGTTGAAGGTTAAATTCAGGAGGAAAGCATGTAGATGGAAGTGAGTTCCAAAGTCTGGACGTACGCGGAAAAAAACTGTTTTTATAAAAATCCCTACGACAATTTGGAACACAAACAGTCCATTGGTGAGACGAAGAAGACAACCTAGTAGAACGGAGAAAAATTTTGAGAGAAGGTGTAAGAGATGATAGTTCGCTTGAACAACGACCATAAAAAAACTTGTAGAAGAGACAAAGAGACGCTACGTTCCGCCGGTGTGAAAGGGAGTCCAATTTCAAAGAAAGGTTTTCGCCAATTGCATTGCAAACACGCCGTTGAACACGGTCTAACAAATTCAGGCAATTTTTTGGTGCACCTGCCCATATGTGGCAGCTGTATTCCATACATGGACGAATTGATGATTTGTATAAGTAAAGGACGCATTCAGGAGTGAGGTAATTCATTTCTCGTAAAAGAGAACCAACCTTCATGGCAGTTGATTTAGCTATATTTTCAATATAAGATCGCCATGAGAGGTCGCTGGTAAATATAAGACCAAGAAGACGAAATGAATTGCTTTCAGGCAAATGAGAACCATTCATCAAAATTCGAGGTAAGTAAGCATGATTGAGATGATTAATGGAAAGAAGATTAGTTTTAGATGGATTAAAATTAACAAGCCAATTCTTACCCCATTCAACTACTGTATTGAGATCTTTTTCCAGATCAGAGGCCATTCTAACTTTATCACAATCATCTGATTTATTAAGGCAGGAATACAATGTTGAATCATCAGCATAAATAACGGTTTTGGATGATAAATTGTCAGGGAGATCGTTAATGTACAGTAGGAACAGAGTCGGACCGAGAACTGAACCTTGAGGAATACCAGCATTGATGGAAAAAATGGAAGAAGAATGACCGTTAAGAACCACCTTGAGTTTACGATTGGAAAGGAAGGAGGAGATAATATTTAAAAATGGACCTTTTAAACCATATGCCTTAAGTTTGTGCAGTAGCCCCCGATGCCAGACTTTATCAAATGCCTTGGAGATGTCAAGGGCAACTGCTCGCGCTTCACCAGAGACATCAAGGGCACGATAAAAACGTTCACTTATAACTGTCAAAACGTCAGCAGTGGAACGCCCAAAACGAAACCCATACTGGGAGTCGTAAAACAAATTATTTTTTTCAATAAATTCAACTAAGTTCAGGTTAATTAAAGTCTCAAAAACTTTGCTTAAGATGGAAATGAGGCTGATTGGTCTATAATTAGAAGGATGAGATCGCTCACCACAATTTTTAAAAATTGGAATAACAGAGGCAAACTTCCAAGATGAAGGGAAACAGGATTCGTCCAAACACTTTTTGAAAAGAGCACACAAAACGGGAGATAACTCAGTAGAACATCTTTGAAGTACAATTACAGGAATGCCATCCGGTCCAGTAGCCTTATTAGAATCCATTTTGTTAATAATCTTAGAAACCTTATCAGGAGATATAAAGCAATCATGTAAAGTCTGGACAGTTTTGGAGGAGAAATAAGGGAGATCATGACCAGAATCATCGAGGGTGGAATGAGAACTGAAGAGTTTAGCGAATAGTTCAGCTTTATCCTTAGATAGACTAATGACTTCAGGACCATTGAAAAGTGGAGGTACAGATGTTTTAGAACTACCCCGGACGTTTTTGATAATACGCCAAAATTTGCAAGAACCTATTTCTTTGGATTTGATAAGATCTTGAGTCCTTTCAGCAAAAACAGTTTTAGCTTTACGAACAACATATTTACAATTATTGCGCGAGGCAATAAACAGTTGTCTGTTATGATCAGTCGCATCACGACGGTAGCGATGAAAGAAATGATTGCGATGAGCTATGGCTGCAGCACAAGCTGGAGAAAACCATGACGAAGAATGAGGTTTTAACTGATATTTCCCTGACGGAACAAATAATTGTATTGCTTCAGATATTATTGAAGTAGTTTCATTAACACAATCATCAACTGAATTGGAAAGAATTTTTTCCCATGGGACAGACTGAATGTGATTTTGAAATTTTAGCCAATCCGCAAGATCATATCTAAAAAAGGATCTATGCATGGGATGTTCATGGGAAACTTGCCTATTGAAATTAATTTTGACCTCCAAAACAACATGGTCAGAACGACCCAGTGGAGCGCTATGAGATATCTTACAAATTTCAGGGTTAGAGGTCAAAAATAAATCCAACAAGGAGGGCGATTGATTTGAGTGATCAGGAATGCGGGTTGGAAAATCAACCAATTGCGAGAGAGACTGAGATACTGCAAAGTTATAGGTTTCGACACCAGAGCTACTTGTTCCATTCGAGAATCTTAGCCATTGTTTATGGTGAATGTTAAAGTCACCAAATACAAAGATGTTGGTTGAGCGATGATTAAGAAGAGCTAAGTCAGCAGACTTTGAAACTGATTTGATAACAGAACAGTCTTGAGAAGATGGAGAGCGATAGAGAAAGAACAAAAAACTAGTTGAATGTAGAAGAGACAAACGAAAACACATGAAAGGATGATTGGGGTCTTCCAGGTCAATTTCACGAAATATTGGTAAAGTTTTCTTGACATAAACTGCTAAACCATGCATATGAATAGAGGAGTCCAATCTAAACAGAGGTAGGTATCTAGAAACAAGGAAATCATTAGAAGATATACCAGCATTTAGGTTAGATTCGCAAAGTGCTAATAAATCCGGATTATTTTTTATCAAAATTTTATTTTTTATCTTATAAAAATCTTTGTCACTTTGCGGCCTAGAGTACGCGATTTGAAGTCTTTTAGTTTTTTCCTGTTCTGAAAGGCTTGTACACAGGCCTTCCTGTTCACAAATCTCACGATCGTTTTCTTTGGTGTTGATCTTCCAATGCGATGACACGCCTCTATATCGCAGCCATCAACCGATATGTCCATCGCGTCAAAAATTTCAATAATGGCTCCCTCGAGATGTTGATCTTCCACGGAGTTCGGAATTCCGTCAACCACAACATTATTTCTCCGGTTGTAATTTTCCAGATTATGAATGTCCTTCTCCAAACAAACCTGGCTTTCTTCCAAAGCATCAACCTTTGCTCTTAATCGACGGTTTTCTTCGACAAGATTTTTTATTACGACATCTTTTATATGTAATACGCTTTCACTAATCTCATTAACTTTGCTTGTCATGAAATTCTCGATATTGTCGACCTTTTTTGACATAACAAGAAGGTGTTTTTCAAAGTTAACGAGTTGGTCTTTAATGTCGTTCATCCTGGTCATTGATGCCAAAACAAGGAGTAAATATGTGGGTAATGGTGATAATGATAAAGGTAATGTCAATGATTAATGTTTTAAGATAAAAATCTGCTACAAAACCAGCTTTGCAGAGTTACATAATTTTATGGAGAGCAGAAATAATAATAATAAAATATAATAACGTAGCTAGTGGTATGAGAGTGGATAGATATGAAAGTTATGATAATATGTTTCCTTGTGTGGAGATACTCCGCCCGGTGGCAAGCAGTCAGGCGTTCAGAGGGAACTTTTGGATAACAGGTTCAGAAACATGTAATGTAGAAAACACATGAGCTGTAAAATCAGCAAAAGTCTTGCTAGGAGTTATTAGTCCACCTCGAGAAAGAAGGTTTAAGTATTTGCTTTCAGGTCTCTCTTCTTCATCTGAAGAAACCATCATTCTCTGGCATTCACCGCAGTTAAGACGGTCTGTTAACTTTTTAACGATATATCCAGCAATAGTGTACAACACTTCTAAGCTTTCCTCAGACAATATGGACTCTTGGATCTCAGTTGAATGTAACTCGATTTCTTCTACAAACAATTTAAACTGATCATTGGTTGGAGTTTCAGTAGTTTAAACATCTTCATCCAAAAAATTGATATGTTCTTTTATAAGATTTTGAATCAATATAATATGTTCTGAATTCTGAACTTCAGTCAGACCTACAAGGAAGCGTCCTCCACTCATTATACGGTAATTGGAATAGTGACGTTCCAGAGCATCACTTTGTAACCTTGCTGTCAATACATATCTATAGCCTTCGGCCAATAAATCTGCACAAAGAGAAGATGTTGCCCTCAGAGTTCTGATCATTGCTTTCGAGGTTTGGGTAGTAAGATTATAACCAGGAAGCTTAGCCCACTCAACAACCCAATCTGCAAACTTTAATAACAATTCTACTTTCCCATCACCTGATTTTATAGCATTCCCCAAATAATTATTGGAATTGAATTCAGATTTTGAATTTGAGACTTTCCACCAAGTATTTATTAAATATATGAAACTTGCAGCATCCTCTCTATGGGGAAAGTAACTTCGAATGGCAGCAGATGTTGTCTTATCAAAAATAGATAACGCTAATGGCACACTCTGTTTATTATTCCCAGGATGAAGAGCACGATAAGTTAACTTATAAGCCTTCTGTAAATGAGCATCCAAATTTTGATCTTTTTCGTACAGTGAATGAAGAAGAGACCATTCAATAAAACCATGTGAAACTTTAATTTCATCAAGAAGCCCATCAAATGAGAATTCCTGGAAGTCAAACCTTTTTCTAGAAAGAAGGTTGTTACGAACATTTTTTAGTAGGTGTACAGTATCAAACAACAAGTAGTATGTCTTCAAGTTTCCTTCATATGCTGGATGGAGTATGTAATAAGTTTCAGGTGTTCCATAACTCTTGGTTAGTTGATTATAAGCATTTACATTACTTGAATGATCATCACAAACAACACCTCGCACTTTAAAACTGATACGTTTTAATGTGGAAACAACAACAATAGAATACACATGCTTCTTAGGACGCCATCTTCTCAACTGACCTCGTACTAAAAAACATAGCCTAAAACATCATAACAAAAACTCCGCCGCGGACGCTAACCGACCGAGCGTATATATAAAGTAAAAACACAACAATCCTCCCCTCTCAGATATAAATGTAAGTCTTTTTCTGTTGTTGTTATGAACAATCATAGTCCTCCAGATGTGCAGGTGTTTTACGTGTCCGACGTGGTCTTTCAGGTGGCTGCGGATCTGCTGGTTCGACGGGAACCGCCTCTTGGATGTCTTTCTGGGATGCGTCTCTCTCCACTTCATCAGGCAGAACATCGAGGTTTCCCCCCACCTCTTCGTCGTTGACGTTTGTTTGCTTGTTTTCCTCGAGCCGTTCCTGTTTCTTTTCAACTGTCCTCCGATTTCTTATCTGGTCTAGATGTCTGCGGTGGACCTTTCCATCCGATTCCACTGCATACGAAAGTGGTCCAGTTTTGCCCGCGATAATTCCTGGCGTCCACTTTTTCGTGTTACTACTGTACGCCCGCATCCACACTTCATCTCCTTCTTTGAGACTACGCGCACAGGATTCATCGGTGAAATTTGAATTGCGTCCTGACGTTAATCTCCTCGTTGGATTTGGTTTGATTAAACTTAATCTTGTTGTCAACTGCCTCCCCATCAGTAATTCACCTGGCGTCAGCTCTGTTGTCGCCTGGGGTGTTGTGCGGTAAGCAAACAGGAAACGGCTTACACGCGTTTGTAGTGAATCTGGTGCAGAAGAATCACTCATCTTTTTCATGGCGTTTTTGAATGTTTGTACTGTCCGTTCTGCACTCCCATTCGTTGCAGGATGATACGGTGCACTAAACACATGACGAATACCGTTATCTTTCATGAACCCAGTAAACTCATTACTGGTAAAACTCGTTCCATTGTCACTGACGATAATTTGCGGTAAACCATGAGTTGCGAAGGTCGTCCTCAAGCATTCAATCGTGGCCTTTGAACCATAGTTGTTTGGGTTTAGCGTATGTACTTCGATCCACTTAGAATACGAATCGACCATCAAAAGAAATATTTTCCCCATGAATGGTCCGGCAAAATCAAGATGGACTCTAGTCCATGGTGTCGTAACGTTTTCCCAGTGGTGGGTAGGAGCTTTGACTGGCATATTCTGGTTTTCCTGGCAAGGGGTGCACTCCTTGACGGTGTTTTCGATGTCCTGGTCCATCTTGGGCCACCAGACGTAGCTTCGAGCCAAAGCCTTCATCCGCTGTATCCCGGGATGTGCCGTGTGTAGTTCGGTTAAAACTTTCTTCTGCAGTAATGACGGTACAACAACCCGATTACCCCATAGGACGCACCCATCCTCTACTGATAATTCGTTTTGGCGATTGTGAAATGGCTTATGTTGATCAGAAACATCGGGGTGTCTAGGCCAGCCATTTGCGACAAAATCGAATACTCTCCCTAAGACAGGATCACGTCTGGTATGTTCTTGCATTTCCCGAGCTGTCACTGGAGCATTGACTAGTTCCGTCAGCAAAACATCCCTCCTAGCATCGGACGATTCCTCTGACGGCACGGGAAGCCTGCTCATGCAGTCTGCATTTCCATTTAGCTCACCACGACGATATTTTAGTTCATACTCGTAATTAGAGAGCAATAAAGCCCAACGCTGAATCCTAGCGGCTGCAAGGTTTGGAATTGCCTTATCGGCTCCCATGAGTCCTAGTAGAGGCTTGTGATCAGTAATTATCACAAACCTACGGCCGTATAAATACTGATGAAATTTTCTAACTGCAAAAATAACTGCCAAACCCTCCTTCTCTAACTGCGAGTAGTTTCTCTCCGCTGATGAAAGTGTCCGGGATGCGTAAGCTATAGGGCATTCTTGTCCATCAGGCATACGGTGTGACAGTACTGCTCCAGCTCCATATGGCGAGGCATCACACGATAGTATAAGCGGTTTCTGGGGATCATAATGCACAAGGAGATTGGAGGACTGAAGCATGGCCTTCACCTGGTTGAAGCTATCTGTTTGTTTCTTCCCCCATTTCCACTGAATTCCTTTCCTTAGCAGTGAGTGTAACGGCTCTAATTGGCCTGCAAGCTGCGGTAGATGGCGATGGTAATAATTAACCATTCCCAAAAATGACTTTAATTCCGTGACATTTTTGGGGTTTGGCATTTTGACAATTGGCTCCAGTTTCGTTTTGACTGGAGCTACACCTTTCTCATTGACTAAGAATCCTAGGTAAATAACTTCTTTTACAAAGAAGGAGCAATTTTCCTTCTTTAGTCTGAGTCCGCAATTGCTGACGGTTAGTGTATCCTTCAAGTTGCTCAGCATCTCTTGCTCGTCAACTCCTCCAATTAGGATGTCATCAACCCTCACCGTGAGTCGTGGTATGTGTCCCAACCTTTTTTCCATCTCACGCTGGAAGATGCCAGAAGCCGAATGAACGCCATACTGCAAGCGCGTAGGTTGAAAAAGTCCTTTGTGGGTGTTTATCGTCAACACCTCTCTTGAAGACTCATCTAACAAAAGTTGTTGATAAGCTTGGCTCAGATCCAACTTGCAGAAAAGTTTTGCTCCATTCAAGGTTGCAAGCAAATCTTCCGTTTTTGGGGCAGGGTAGTTGTCAAGTGCAGCTACTTGATTTACTGTCACCTTGTAGTCCCCACAAATACGTACTGTGCCATCTTCCTTTACAACTGGTACAATCGGAGCTGCCCAACGAGAGTAAGCCACGTTTTTATAAACTCCCATGACTACCAATCGCTCCAACTCCCTCTCGATCCTGTCCTTGAGTGCATAGGGTACTGGACGAGCTTTAAAAAATCTAGGTTTAGCCCCCGCCGGAATTGGTATGTTCACTAACGTATCCTTGAACGTTCCAAGGTCTGGTTTGAATACCCCACTAAACTGTGACAAAAGCTCCTCGACTGCATTACTCAATTCAACTTGGACGGCATGGACTGTCTGGCTAAGTAAAAACTTCCAGTCTAAGATAATTCTGCGCAACCAATTCCGTCCCAAAAGTGTTGGCCCACTGTTTGGTGTGATTACGATTTGAAGAGTATCCTCCTGGTTGTTATATTTCACGGTTACCTCGGTTACTCCAACCGGTTTAATTAATTCACCGGAGTATGTGCGAAGCTGAGCATTTACCGGCGCAATATTGCTATGAGGAAATTTTTCTCGGAAAATGTTTTCACTCATTACAGTTACTGACGCACCAGTGTCGACTTCCATTTCGACATTATGGTTGCCAATGTTCACATTTATAAGGATTGGTGCCTCCTTTGGAAGTCCTAGGTGGTACAATTCCATGGTGTTTGTGGAGTAAGGCTCTTCTTCTCCTGGCTCCCCGGTTTGGCTGTATAGTTGGTTGACCTTTGGGGTTAGCTGGTTTGCACGAATCTTTTTCCTGCACTTCCTAACAGTGTGTCCCTTGTTTTTGCAGTAGAAACACTCCTTATCCTTAAATTGACATGATTCAGCTGTATGGCTGCCCCCACAGCGAAAATATTCAAGTCTTCTGGATGACTTTTCCTGTCTGGATGTCATTTGGTTTATCGAGGTGTCACTAGTCGTTGATTGCCGCTGTTGCTGATACGTCTGAATTTCACTTGCCTGAGCAATTGCTGATTCCATAGACAAAGCAATATTTGTAGCTTTTTTGAGTGTCAAACCTTCTCCCTCGCTCAGCAATCGTTGTTGTATTCGTTCATGCATTACCCCACAGACTAATCGATCACGAAGCATGTCTGACAGGGTGGCATTATAATTGCAGTGTTCACTGAGTTGGCGCAGTTCAGTAAGATACTTAGCAATCGACTCATCTGGATGTCGGTTTCTGGTGTTGAACTTAAATCTCTCTGCAATAGGATTGGGTTTCGGATGGCGATGCGTCTGCATCAGTGCAACAAGTACATCATAACTCAAGTCACCAGGTTTACCTGGCTGCGTCATCCCTCTAAACAAGTTGTAACAGTCATTCCCACAGGAACTTAGCAAAATGGCTCTCTGTCTCACAGGATCAGTAATGTTATTTGCAACTAAAAAAAAATCTAATTGTTCCACATAGCTCTTCCAGTCATTTTTCTCAGTATCAAATTCAGATAACTTTCCAAAACTTGCCATTTACCTCGTCGCCAATTGATACGTTTTAATGTGGAAACAACAACAATAGAATACACATGCTTCTTAGGACGCCATCTTCTCAACTGACCTCGTACTAAAAAACATAGCCTAAAACATCATAACAAAAACTCCGCCGCGGACGCTAACCGACCGAGCGTATATATAAAGTAAAAACACAACAAAAACCAACAGAACATAACTTTTCGATAACATCAAAAATATTTTTGGTGATGAGATCTCCATTCACAGTTATTTCAGGAACTGTTTTAACAACAGTTGCAACATTCATTTTTAAGCCCACAATCATGAAACAGACAATTCCTTTATAAAAAACCCCATATTCATCTGTACCAATATATTTACCTGCATGGTATTGTGTACCCTTCTGTAAATACATTTTATCAAATAAAACCATTACATCTTCAGATATTTTACCTTCAGTTAGCATCATTTGAGCAACCTTGAAAGCATCTAATGAACCACTAGACAGTTTTTCAAGCGGAGAAAATGAAGACAAGGGAAATTCTTTTAATAATTGTTGTAAATTTACTGAGAAGATTTCCTGGAACAAGGCTTTATTCAACACAAAACTATAGTACATGTATCAGTTGTAAATATGTATATAGACCTAAAATAAACAAAAGAAGAACTATATACAAATATCAACGATTTTCATAACATTCTCCGTCGGTTAGGAGTTTTCTCAGTCTTCTTCAAATCCGTACTTCTGAGGTGGACGTCTTGTACGTGTGGATCGTCGTAAATTGTCTGTAGACGGATTCATTAGTTCTGTTTCTAATTCTTGATTTACAACCACGTCTTCACTTTCTTTTACTGTTTCATCACAAGCAGATTCAAGAGCAGTGTCTGCTCGCTCAATAGGAATTTCTAGTTCGCAACTAGTAGGCTGTTGGTTCTCGTCATTTCTTGGATATGGCGCTAGGTCGGATAGCGAAACTGTTGACTCGCGGCCATCATTATGTCGAACGTACGCGTAAGTGGGGTTGACATGGGTTAGCTCAACTTCTTCAACAAGATCATCATTCTTGCTTGATCTTACGAATTTTACTGGACCTGGCGTCAACCACGACGGCGATGATTTTCCTTGACTAGATTTACGTTGGAAATTGAAAAAACGTTCATGAGGTGTGGAATTCGTTGCAGTTGTTAAAAGAGAGCGGATAGAATGTAATACATCAGGAAGTACTCTTTCCCAATGCGACACCGGAAGTCCGTTTGATGCTAAAGCTAGTCGAATAGCTTTCCAAACTATACCGTTGTAGCGTTCAACTTGACCATTACCGATAGGGTGATACGGTGTGCTGTGACTCGATGCTATTCCTCTGTCGGTAAGATATTTCACAAGTTCTGCCGACATAAATGATTTTCCCCTGTCTGAATGCATATATTCTGACATGCCACACAAGGAATAGATCGAATCAAGGCATTTTATAACGGTAGGTGTTGAAATATCAGGAGTTGGGATAACAAAAGGAAAACGAGAATATTCATCAATGACAGTCAAGAAATACTTATTGTGTGTAACAGATGGAAGGGGTCCTTTGAAATCTAGGTTTAACCTTTCCATTGGTCGAGTCGCCTTAATCAATTTTCCTTTAACACCTTTGTAAAATTGTGGTTTGAGTTCTGCACAGATCTTACAATTGGAACATACTCGCTTGACATCTTCGGTAGAGTATGGTAGATTTTTGGATTTGACGAAATGTAGGAGGCGGGTAATTCCAGGATGACAGAGCTGCATGTGAATGTCATCAAGGTTACTTGAAACTACTAAACAATGAGCTCGTGTAAAGGAGTCAGCTACAACATTCTTCTTTCCTTCCCGATACTTTATGACATATGAAAATTCAGCCAGTTCCATACGCCACATTTGGATCTTATTGTTCTTTATCTTAGTCCGTTTTCGATTATCAAACATATATGATACGGAACGTTGGTCAGTAATTAGGGTAAATGGTTGACGTGATAGCAAGTGGTTCCACTTTCTGACAGATTCTATGATAGCAAAAGCTTCCTTTTCTACCGCTGGATACCATTTTTCACTTTTCGATAAAGTTTTCGACATGAACGCCACTGGACGACCATTTTGATTAAGTGAAGCAGATATGGCTACGTCTGAAGCATCACACTCGACTACGAATGGTATGTCCTCATCGATTGGAGCAAGCACTACATTTCCGAGCTCGTTCTTGATAGCATTAAATGAAAAGGGGTCGAATCTTGTCGGAAAACTGAGTGATCCATTTTGCATAGTAGGCGAACATACCCAAAACTCGTTTAAGGGAAGCAGCACTTGAAGGAGGTGGAAAATCTAGTAATGGACGCAATCTTTCGGGATCTGGTTTGATTGAGTTTTGACTGATTCGGTAACCAAGAATATCAATTGATAATGCACATTGTACAGTTTTGGCATTGTTTAGGGTTATGCTTCGTCTTTTGATCATTACTTGGAAAGCAAGATCGTTTCGTTTAAGATCAGCTTCATCAACTCCCGCAATAGTTACGTTATCAAGATACGGGAAAGTGTCCTCGAGTCCCTCCTCATTCACTAAGTCATCCATAGAGCGTTGAAAACACGGCACACCATTTGTTACGCCAAATGGCATTACAACAAACTCGTACAAATCTCCAAGACATTCAAAAGCGGTATACTTTCGTTTGGACTCTTGTAATCGGATTTGATGGTATGCGCTTTTGAGGTCGTATGTTGAAAAGTATTTATACTTTGATAACACTGGTCAACAAATATTTTGTTGCATTTCTACCAACACTTGTTCTTACCTAATTTGGGGGCGCTGAATCCGAATCTGACCTTAGTTTTTTTCTGCAAGCTCTAGATTTTTTGCAAATCGAGATTTTTTATTTTATTTTTACTAAATTCAAATTTTCTGAAAAATTACATGATTTGTCAAATGACGTTCTTGCTTATAGTCGAATAACCAACCTCAAAACAATAATAGGTTCCCAGAAATTATTGTGTTACCACTAGCAATTGTATTTACAGACAATTAGGCACCAAATGTTTGAAAAAATGTAACAAAGAACATTTTTGCTGGTAAAATACATGTAATAAGCGAGTTTTTGTTGCAAAATGACATTGAAAAGAATGATGACAATCCACAGTATAAACTTAAAGCTATCGATGAAAAGATGCAAAAAATTCAATTATTCTACAACCCCGGAAAAAATTTCCTCTTATAACTTCTGCGTTTGTACGCTTTTTGAGGACAGTCACGTTTGATGCCCCAACAATAATCCGCCATCATATGTCGATCCCACCGACCTTGGTAGCGTTCTTCCACTGTCATGAGATCCTGGTGGAAACGCTCTCCCTGTTCATCACTGACAGCCCCAAGGTTTTCAGGGAATTTGTCCAGGTGGCTGTACAGGAAATGTACTTTTATGCTCATGTTGCATCCTAAATCACGAAACCCTGAGAGCATCTTGGATACAAGTGTTTCATAGTTTGGAGCCTTTCTGTTGCCAAGAAAGTTCTTTATAACATCTACAAAAGATAGCCATGCAGCTTTCTCCTTGACATTCATTTTCTGAATGAAGTTTTGGTCACGAATAAGTGTACGTATCTGTGGTCCATTAAACACTCCTGCTTTAATTTTATCATATGACAAAGCAGGGAAACTATGAAGAAGATGACGAAAGGATTCATTGTCAGGATTTAGAGCTTTAACAAACTGTGTCATGAGACCTAGTTTGATGTGCAGGGGCGGAAAAACAATTTTGTCTCTGCTTACGATTGGGTTGTGTGTTACATTAGGCATGCCAGCTTGAAATGTTTCACGTAAGGGCCACTCCTTCTGTGTCCAATGTTTTTCACATGCTCTGCTGTCCCACATGCATAGATAACATGGACATTTAGTGTATCCTTTTTGCTGACCTAGCAGAAAACTAACCATTTTGAGGTCAACACAAATGATCCAGTTGTGCTCATGATATCTGAGCAAACCCATAACAGTTTTAATGTCATCATGCCGTTCCTTCAAGACAGTGGAGTGACCAACTGGAACAGCTCCATAAACATTTCCATTGTGTAAAAGGACACACTTGAGGCTGCGCTTGGAACTGTCCAAAAACAATCGCCATTCTCCTGGATCATACGAGGAGATACCCAATTGTCCGAGAAGACCAGGTATATCGTTGCAAAATACCAGCTTATTTTCCTCTGAAAAATAGGGAAGAAAGAGTTCTTCTCTTTTTCGAAAAAAGGATACCTTTACAGATTGATCCAGAACCTGTTTTTCCTTGAGTCTGGAGGCTAAGAGCTCAGCTGCTTGCTTGGACAAATCTAAATCACGTACTAAGTCATTCAGTTCTGATTGATTAAACTGCTGAACAGCTACTCTGGTTTCACAAGAAGAGTGTTCAGATTCAGATCCTGTATCTGTTCTTTTATACTCCATTTCCATAACCTCTTCCCTTTGCGATTCAGTTTCCTCATCTTCAGAAAATGTAAAACCACTAAAGACTGGAGGAGGGAATCTATCAGAGTGCGGAACAGGTCGTATAGCTGATGGTATACTTGGATAAGAAAGCATTTGTCGGCTCTTCCTGCCAACACCTTTTGTATTTACCATGCAAAAGTAGCAGTCAGTCGTGTGATCTTGGGGTTCACGCCACACCATTGGAATGCCAAAAGGCAGACTCTTCCGCTTTCCTTTTGTCCAGTCTCTGAGCATTTCTTCGCAGTTATGGCACACAACATGTGGAGACCATTTCTTATCTTGATCGCCAAGATGGATGCCAAAGTAAGCTCTGTAGGCACGCTTCACGAACGATGTTATATTTCGTCTTTGACGAGAAAGCGTGTACACACCACAGATATAACAAAATGAATCATGTTTATTTTTGCATTTAAATCTACTAGAAGAAGCCATGACCAAATCTGAAAAAAGTTCAGAATCGAAAGAAAGTCTGGTGATATCTATGTGCTTAACACGACCAAAAAGAATAAAAAACCATGGTTCTAATTAAGGCTACCAGCAGACGAGTGTAAAATAGAGCTTATAGAATATCCTACAGCATCTATCCGCAATACCTCACTATAATCAAGTTGCCTAACTTCTTCAAATGCCCTTAAACAGCAGTAGGCTACAACTTAAAAGAGCTGAAAGCTTCTATCTGAAACACTGGTACTGTACCATAGTACAGACAACGCACACACAAATAGCCTAACTTTGAAAACCTGAGTAGCAGTAAAACATGCTGTTGAGCAAGCAGGCCTGCAAAAATACTCCTCCACCATGTGCAAGTCAGTCAGCAATGACTAGCAAATGTTCACAATGGTTCAGATGATGTATACAAAAAGAAAAAGGGCTGGATAGATAAAAAGTGTTCGATGCAGATCAGATTTATGCACTAAATATGTGCCACACACGAAAAAAAATTAAATTGTCGATTGCATGAAAACTAGAGCATGCATAAAGAAACTGATTGCAGATTTGAAATCAGCATCCTAAAATTGTGTAGAATCAGTTAAAAAATCTCATGCAACAAGAAACGAAAAAAAATTTGTTGACCAGTGTAATTGGTTAACCATATCATCAATTCGTGGAAGAGGGTACGCATCAAGGTTAGTGTATAAGTTAATTGTTTGAGAGTAATCTACACAGAGCCTCTTACGATGACGGTTGAATTCATCTTTGGCAACAAGAACTTGAGCTCTCCAAGCAGAATCACTTCGTCGGATACTTCCTGCTTTAAGAAGTGATTGAATTTCGGTTTTGATGAAGTCTCTATCGTCTTTATTGAAAGATCTCGACTTTGTTGTGATTGGTTTGATATCCTTTGGCAAGTTTTTGAAAAGAGACGGAGGTGTGACATCAGCAAACTTTGTTGGTAATACATTGGAGTGAGAAGCTGGTTCTGGTAGTGGAGCTGATTCAGGCGTAGAAGCTGGTAAGGGTGAAGAAGTTGGTTCAGGTAATTTGTCATTTCCAGGTGGTGTGACTGGTTCAGGTGGTGCAACTGATCCAGGTTTTGCAGACATTTTGAGTGATGTAGGGAGTGTGGATGACTTGTGTTCATCTAGTGCAGTTACACAGGAATTGACAAGAGGTTTGACCATAAATTCTGGTTGATTCCCTTCAAACTGGAATGTCACTTTACTGTGTTGTTTTTGAAAATCATGCCCAAGAATGATATCACTGCAAAGGTTCTTAAGAATGTCTAATTTAATATTCTGGTATTCACGATCGTTCACTAAAAGGGTTGATTTACAACTTCCGATTGCAGTAGATTCCATTGAGGTAAGTGCCATGGATACTAGTTTGTTGGAACGAGTCATTTTGACATTGAGTCGTTTAAAGGCATTCTCACTAATGAAGCTGTCAGAGCTACACGAATCAATCAGTGCGTCCATTGTTAGGCCATTTACAACCACAGGAATCGAAGCATGACGTAGGTTATGTGGACAAGCAGCCGTTATTGCACAGAGTGATGGAGAGAAGATGGTGGATAGACTGGCATCCTTTTTGGACTGACAAACTTTTGAAAAATGTCCTGTCTTAGAGCAGTTGTGACAAGTTGCATCACGGGCTGGGCACAACGATCGACTAGCATGCATAGAACCACCGCAAAAATAACACAATTTCTTACGGGTGGTTTGTGTTGTCCTTTTTCTTAACGCTGCAATAGATGATTGGCTTTCTGAATCGTCTATGACATCAGATGTTGAGGCTGCTGCAACAGTAGGTTGAGTGTTCTGGGTGTATGCTTCGGAGTTCTTTTGAGCGAGATCAAGTGTTCGCGCTTTATCCTGCGCTTGCTCCAGAGTTAATTCTGCACTTTCCAGGAGACGTTGGCGGATATAATTTGATGACAATCCATTGATAAATGAATCTCTAATCATCTCTGAGCGATACACCTCTGCAGAAACAGAAACAAAGTTACAATGTTTACTAAGTTTCTTCAATTCCTCCAAGTATTCGTCAAGATTTTCACCGGGTTTTTGTTTTCGTGAAGCTAATTGGTAACGAGCAAATACAGTGTTGGGTGTTTTAACATACAATTTCTTTAAAGTCTCAACAACTTCTTCATACGTTGTACATTCCTCAACATATTCAAAAACATCTGAAGATACAAAGTTGACAATCGATCTGAATTTGTCTGGAGCACCTTCTCCACATTCCGTAATGAAGTTATCGAAAGTCCTCTTCCAGTGTTTCCATTCCTTGGCAGCTTTAGGAGAAGTTGGATCAACATCCAATCGACACGGCTTCAATGCTTTGCTCATAGTTATGTGTTGAATAAATTGTTGTAAATATACTGAGAAGATTTCCTGGAACAAGGCTTTATTCAACACAAAACTATAGTACATGTATCAGTTGTAAATATGTATATAGACCTAAAATAAACAAAAGAAGAACTATATACAAATATCAACGATTTTCATAACAATAATATTTCATAAGCTTGTCGAGAAGAATAACGTAGCAGAAGATAATAACGAATCATATTTGCTGAATAATGTGGTCGACCTTGTGGTTTGAAATGAGATATGGAACGAATTTCTTCTAATATTTCACTGACTGGAAACTCTTGCACACGATTTTTTAAGTAAGCCGGCAAATTTGATAACTGACTAAAACAAGAAATTTTACATTTTTTGCGCATCCATTCTGGAAGAGGAACAGGTATTCCTTGGTATGATAATGATACACTCATATCACTAGAGATTTTAATGGATTCAAAAACTCTTGCAACTCCAGAGGAAAAATCCAAACGATAGAAAATAACAGCATCATTGCACCTCTCAAGCCTGAATCCATCAGGACATTTTTTGTCATCAAACTCCATAATGTTTGTACTGTAATGTAATGTTTGTTTGTATCATCATTTAAAAACACTTCTAATTCATCCTCTTGCACATTTCGTTTTAATGGAGGTTTACGTACAGGTGTAATCGATGGCAAAGTTGATGGAGGTATTGTTATTGTTGTTTCTGTTGTTACATATTTTGATGGAACTGGATTCAAGATCCATTTTAGAAGTCTCTTCTTGGCATGTGCAGAAACAAATTTATCTTCAAAGTGATTTACACATATCGTGGAGGATTTTTTCCATTCCCAATCTTTGCGGTTGACAAACTTTATCCATTTAGATTTCAAATCTGGGTCATTTGGAAAATAAAATGATGATCTTTTTGGGCCATCTTTATAGTTAAAACGGCAACCTACAATACAGCACTTGTCTGGCATTATTTGTCTCAAAACGTTTTTATAAATACTAAAAGAAATCAATAAATTTAATTAAAACATCATGTCAATATATCTATATGTATATGTATGTATCTATATGTTATTAGCTACACATAGAACATGAGGAATATGAGAATGTTAACAAAATTATCAGAAATTCACATTTCAAGTTACTGTAGTCACACTCTGAAGTGTGGCAGAAACGCTTTTAGTGTTAAAATAAAGATTTTATGATCATTTAAATAATATTAACTCTAGCTAAATAGCTATTAGCCATATATTAGCTATGTTGGATTAATTTAAAGCTAAAAGCGTCTACAAAATTATCTTTGATTTCTTTACCATACTGGTCTGTTTGATTTGGCCTGTTGCGGCAACTTGTGAGGCCGTGTTATTATAGTAGGCCATGGTTCATCCAAACCGACAAACGTACCTTCGCTTATCAAGGACCTCGAACACGATGTAAAAACATTGTCGTCTTGGTCCAGTGACAACACCCTTGTCTTTAATAACGACAAACTGAAGTTTGTAACGTTCTCAAAATCCAGTTATATTGGCAGGAGGTATCTGATGCGAACAGCAGATAAAAAATCAATTCCACATGAAAAATCTGTTAAGTTACTTGGTGTATTTTTTGATGAGAAATTGAGTTGGACGGAACATCTCAATAGCACCTTGAAGTCTTGTTATGGTATCGTCAGGACTCCCAAAAACTTTAAGCGTTTTACACCATTTAAAGTACGAAAATCACTGGCTGAAGCCCTCATTCTATCAAAGCTAAACTACTGCAATGTTGTATACGGTCAACTCCCGCAGTTCATGGTGAACCATCTTCAACCTCTACAAACGTGCGCAGCTGGTTATGTCTATAGAAGGTATGCGACAAAGAATGAGGTTTTGGCGCTTAACTGGTTGCCAATAGCAGAATATATTGATTTCTCCACAGCTAAACTTGTCCATAATGCTCTACACTTTGAAGGTTGGCCAACGTATTTGAAGTTGGAAACGGTCCACTATATATATATATATTTATAGATAATGAAAAACAACTTTTGTTGTTAGTACTTAAAGTTTCATGCTTTCGCAATCATCAGCTAACTACAGTGAATTAAAACCGTTAAAAACGTTAAAATATAAATGCTACAATGCAATAACTTCGTGACGTCATTTGATGTTTTTTAGTTTATGTTTGTTTCGGTGCCGACATTTGTTTATTAGTTCGCTGCGTTTGTTGAGGAGATTGGGGTCGTTTGATGTCAGGATATAAAGTTTTTCTTTTAGGCAAAGTGAGCATCTATTGGAGTTTGGCTTGATCTTCGTACATTTTTCTTTTATTGACCATGTTATCGTAGGTGTTTTATTAGCATCTTTTATATTCCATATTTCTTTAGAAAGCTACGTATCATTTTCATATTTTCGGTGGTTGATTGATTTCTTGTGGTTTGCGTATCTGGTTTTAAATGTTCCTTCACTTATTCCAATGTATATCTTTTGCTGGTAATTTGGGATATCCGAGTTTATTGTTGCTTCATATACTAAGTTTGTTGTTAGACATTTATTGTTTAATGGACATTCTTTTTTCTGGAGGCAGTTCCATAATTTGGTTTCGGGTTCTTCTCCTTGGGTTATCATTTTGTTGTGTTTGTTAATTGTTGATTTTATATTGGGCATGCATAAATTTATTCGCTCCTTATGTCCAGCACTCTATGAGAAGAAGTTTTACAACTATCACATATATATATATATATATATATATATATATATATATTATATTCTGTATTGTGTGAATTGCATTTCGAAAGAAGATTTTTAAACAAAGGAAAAGGAACAACTTTGAATTGGTCTATGAAACCTGTTCCTACATTACATTCTGCAGAGTTTAGCAATACCCCTTCTGTTCTACCTACAAATCAGACATGCAGGGAGCCTCCACGTTTTCAAGAAGATCAACTGGACTCTTTCCAGAAGCAGGACAAGTTCAATCAATGATTTTAATGAGCTTCATTGTCCTCCAGAATTTGAATTTCGAAAGTTTGAAAAAGTGTCATGATTTATAGACTGAAATTTAATTTAGCGTATGCTGGCTTTTGTGTTCGTGGGTTAGTTGCTGATAACCACTCTTCCAATGTAAATACGTTCACATCACTTAAAACACTGTTTTATTCAGATTCAAACTTATATTTCGTGCATCCAAACAATCATGGAAAACGAACATACATGTTTTTTGACGCCGTACATCTTTTAAAGAATATCCGAAATAACTTACTGAATGCCAAAAAATTCGTTTTTCCAGAATTTACTTACAATCAGAATAACATCCAACTGACTTGTCCAAAAGGTTATATCGCCTGGGCAGATCTTTACAATGTATATGATAAAGACAAAGAGCTAAAAGGAAACTTACGAAAAGCACCAAAATTGTCTTATCAAGCTCTTCACCCTGGTAACAACAAACAAAGTGTTCCACTCGCTCTTTCTCTTTTCTATGAAACGACATTAGCTGCTATTAAGAGTTATTACCCGCATCGTACTGATGTCTCAGGGTTTTTAAATGTTGTCAACACCTGGTGGACAATATCTAATTCTAAACAACCCTACTGTCCAAACCCGCTTGGTAATGCTGTAGTACTGAATGATAATAAGACACACTTTTTTCGTTGTTTCGCTTTCTGGATTCAAGAATGGTCTCTTTCACCCACGTTTACCCAAACGGCGCAAACTTCATCCGCTTTAATCAATACGATACGATCACAAGCCATGCTAATTGACGAATTGTTAGGAGATGGTTATGATTTTGTTTTGACAGCTCGCCTTCAAAGCGATCCGATTGAGCGTCGTTTTTCGTAGTACCGTCAAATGAGTGGTGGTAGATTCTTAGTCAGTTTGAGAGAAGTGTTAAATACAGAGCGTATCTTATCGTGCCGTTCGTTGATAAAGGAAGATGTGAACTTTTGGAAAGAGGACCTCAAACCTGATAATGTTGAGGATGAGAGCGATACGATTAATGACCTTTTACGTGATCGTCGTGAGGCGATTTTAGAAAGTGTATTAGATGATGACAGCTTAGAGGTTGCCACTACTATTTCCGGATACGTTGCTAAAAAGCTCATTAAAAGATCAAAATGTGTTGAATGCAAGTCCAAACTTACCGCCAGAAATAATGATATTATAAACGATCAATATTTAACTTTGCTTTCAAGAGGAGGATTATTTGTACCACCGAAAGTACTTGCTGACTTTGTTAGCAGCTGTTTTGCAATTTTAGACTTTGTTGAAGATGACATTCTATCTGTTGGAAAATCCGTCACTAAGTCTGCAATGTATATATTGAAACATTATGGTCTGAGTTGTGAGTTTTGCTGCGACTATCACAATGAATGGGGAATTAAGTTTGCCTCCAAAATAGTAATTAACATTTTTTTAAACAATAAACAAAAGCAATCGAGAGACATTATTCGCAAAGATGCTGTTTCTTCATTTAAATTACGTCAACTTTGTAAATAAAATTTTACAGTTGTAGATTTGTCCATTATGTTACGTTTTTGGTCTAAAATTTCTTTTGTTTCTTTGAGAATTGGATTTTGAGACGCCATGTATATTGTTATTGTGTATATAAATCAGCTTTTAATTGTGTAAGAGAACATCTTTTTGTCCACCACTTATACATGCTTTTCAGACTTTTTCAGACAACCTGGAGAGAAAACCTTAAAATGTATTTGATAAATGAAACTAATTCGAAAAGAATCTAGTTATTCTTAATTATGAAGATTTTGTATAAACTGATTGACTTGTGTTTATTGCCTAAAAGTAATGATAAATGACCATATATTTATAACATTTCATAGACAATGTTTTAGGCTATTATACTGATGCACCATGTATATAGAAGAAATTTTGGAAGGCTCTGATATCACTTCGAAGACAATATTACCACTCAGAGAGATTTTTCTTAATTACCTGTGTTTTATAGTGATAGTTTAGTTTTAGTAGCTATTTGAAGCTAGGCCTCTTAATTTTGGCCTCTAAAATGTGACATATATGGCCGTATTTTTAGTAGGCCATGATCCTATCCCTCATCACGAAACGATACGGCAAGAAATCCATTAGACTTTATCGAGACGATGGGCTCGCTGTTTTCAAGAACATAAGCGGCCCACAAGCAGAAAAGATAAAAAAGATTTCCAAAAAATCTTTAAGAATAACAGCCTCGATATTGTCATCCAATGCAATATGAAAACAGTTAACTATCTTGACCTGACGCTCAACCTTTCAAATGGAACCTACCGACGCTACAACAAACCTGACAACATCATTAACTACGTCCATAAACAGTCCAATCATCCACCAAACATTATCAAACAAATCCCCATCTCAATCGAAACTAGGCTGTCCAACACGTCATGCAATGAAGAGGTTTTCCTAGAATCAGCGGCATTCTACGAGGATGCCCTCAAATGATCTGGGTACAACCACCAATTAAAGTTTCAACCACACCAACAACAAC
Organism: Candelabrum cocksii; assembly: GCA_963930725.1. Classification (NCBI taxonomy): domain Eukaryota; kingdom Metazoa; phylum Cnidaria; class Hydrozoa; order Anthoathecata; family Candelabridae; genus Candelabrum; species Candelabrum cocksii. The sequence continues at coordinate 8,612,474 of OZ005677.1, read as the reverse complement.
GGGTCACACACAACAGAAACAGGAAACGTAAGATTCAAACGACAAAAACGATCACTTAAACCGCATATTCAATGAATCCAAGTCGAAAATCATTTCAATGGTCAGGGAAGGTGTCCGCCAATTCGATCCATCCCGCCCTGTCTGCCTATCCACTGACTGGAGCCGGCCTGGGGTGGGATTTATCCTACAACAGAAGTACTGTAACTGCACCTCGACCACGAACCCTAGATGTGGTCCAGATCATTGGAAACTGGTGCTGGCTGGTTCAGGTTCCTGAAAGATGCCGAGTCCAGGTATTCGCCAGTTGAGGGAGAGGCACTGGCTTTGGACTATGGGCTGGAGTCATGCAGAATGTTCGTTCTTGGATGCAACCAACTCGCAGTGACTGTAGACCACAAGCCTTTGGTACCGATCTTCTCAGACAAGTCCCTTGACAAGATCAAAAACCCACGTTTACTCCGGTTCAAGGAGAGAACACTTATGTACTCTTTCACGGTCCAGCACGTACCCGGGAAGGACCACTCCGGCGCAGATGCAGCATCGAGATACCCGACAAGGAACCCCATAAGTCCAACGTCGAATGACAGCCCCGAGGACGCTATTCTTAACGCCATCCAGGCCAATCACGACACCAACGGCCATCTCCGCGCGGTGACGTGGAGTAGGGTACAAGAAGCAGCCGCGACCGATAAGCAATGCAATCAACTGACGCAGACCATCCGCAAGGGATTCCCACCGTCCAGAGAGGATGTCCCTGAGAGCATCCGGGTATTTTGGCCGATGAGAGACGCACTTTACGAGGTCAACGGCTTGCCGTTCAGAGATCAACGCATGCTGATACCAGCACAGCTGAGGGCCGAAGTCCTGGAGGGCCTGCATGGGGCACACCAAGGAATCAACGGGATGCTTCACAACGCACGGCAACGTTTCTTTTGGCCAGGACTTGACTCACAGCTTCGGTTGTTCAAATCACAATGCCTTACTTGCAACCGGATGGCACCTTCCCTCGCTAGGGAACCACTTTTGGAGCAGACACCGGTTCCCGAGCTGCCATTTCAACTAACTGTAGCAGATTTCTTTGAGCACGTGGGTAACAATTACCTCATGTATACGGATCGTTACTCCGGTTGGGTTGAGGTCGCCCTGATGTCCAAATCGAACGCCACCGCCGTTCTGTCACTCCTGCGGAGATGGTTCTGCACATACGGTGTGCCTGAGGAACTGGCAACGGATGGAGGACCACCATTCACCAGTTTCAACTACACCACGTTTCTTGCCAACTGGGGGGTTAACCAACGCTTGTCCTCCGCGCACTTTCCTCAGAGTAACGGGAGGGCTGAGGCCGCCGTCAAGACAGCGAAACAGATTCGGACACATTCGGACGCTTGGACACTGACGGCGTAACGCGAGCACTGTTGCTACATCGCAATACCCCGACACTCGACGCCGGAATCTCACCAGCCGTAATGCTCTTCGGTCACCCGATACGTGACCACCTGCCATCTCTTCTTTCCAAAGAAACCATCAGGGGAGAATGGGCTGCCATCAGAGACTTACGAGAGGAAGCTATGGCAAGACGGGACCAACGGAACGCCACGTCTTATAACGAACATACGAGATCGTTGAGGCCACTGAATGTAGGTGACCAAGTCATTATCCAGGACCAGAACGGACCTTCGCCAAGAAGATGGCACCGGACCGGACGGGTGGTTGAAGGCGCGGGACCTCGCCAGTACCAGGTCAAAGTGGACGGCAGTAACAGGGTAACCCTGCGAAACCGCCGCTTCCTACGAAGCATTGATCCGGGGGTCAGCGGCCCAGGCACCGGAGTTAGACCGACCGAACCTACAACGTTCGCCCCGGTCCTTCCGATCCACGAAGCAGCAGCACCGTTCGCCCAGCCACCGATAGTCACCCCGGCACCAACAGTCTTCCAGCCGACCACAATGACGGTCCCACCGACGTCCCCTTCAGCCACAGACGCAACCGACCAAGTACGCCTTGAACCGGGAGTGGCGCCGATAGGAGACACGCTGCCCGCCCCGCCAAGACGAAGCATAACCGTTTGGAACAGTAGAAGACTCAAGAGATTTATTACAGATAAACGAAATAGGTGATGCAATCTCACGGGCGCAGTCTTTGAGGAGATTCGGTGGAAACCATCAACTCCAGCAGCCTTGTTCCTTTTGAGATTTTGAAGTTCTTTTTCGACAAAGACGGATGATACATAGGAAAAATTATAGATGGATTTCGTACGTGACCGGGTTTTTTTCGGATACCGCCATACAAAGTCGATTAGAGGATAAGCTGACTTTTTCAAAACAGAAACAACGGTCGAAAAATACTCAACAAAGCAATTCGCGCGGATATTAGTATCAGTTCTTGGAGAGGATACTTTGGATGCGGTTGGAAAAATTGACTTGATAGTATTCCAGAACTTCCGCGGGTTCAGGCGGTTATCATTGAGCATTCCTTGATTGAACGATGCTTTTTGGCTTTCCGCACAGCATTACGTTGAACTTTATACTCGTTCCAGCTTGCTTCGTCGTTGTTCGCTCTTGCTCTACGTAGCACTCGGTCCCTAGCATTCATTTGTCGTTTGAGGGGCTCGTCGATCCAAGGACAGGTTTATCCTCGAACGCGTTTCTCAATCAGTGGCGCATGTTTGTCAAACGTATTCTTCAGCTGGGTAGAGAAGTATTCAACGGATTTGTTTACCTCGTTGGAATTGTAGACATACGACCAGTCAATAAGACGAATGTCATTTACAAGTAGCTCAGGATTATACTTAGAGTAGTCCCGACATTTGATTACACGCGCTGGATATTTCTGTTTGTTGATTTTACGTGTAAGGCAAATCAAATCATGATCACTGAGACTTGTGCTGACAACATTAACGGTTGGATAGGAGTTTTGTTTGTTGACAAAAATCAAGTTACTATTACTCTTACTTTGCGATGGGGTTCTGGCTTCCGATGGCCTCCTGCTCGAATGTGAACCACCTGCAAATTAATTTTAATTATAATTTATTGAGGTTTTCAGCTGCACGCTAATGGAGGCTAATTTACCATACACTTAATAATTGTACCTTGTAAGAGTTGAGTTGTTGGAGGTTTTGGCATTATTGGCTTGGCAGCCAAGACAGATTGAAATGGGTCTGTCACCTTCTTCTTTTTAGGTGCTGGGGGACAAGCTGCAACTTCTGATACATTTGAGGAGAGGAATTGTGTGTCAGGATTTATTGATATGATGAAATTTGGTCAACAATCAAGAAATAATTAATAATGCTTTTTCTTATTTATTGTTGTTGCTCAGAATAAGGCCTTAAAGGCCACTTGAATGTAAAGAGCTAGAAAAGTTACAGGGAAAGTTACGCAGTTTTCAGATATCGATGAACATTTGATTTCAACAGTTGAAGGTTATAGTCTGATGGAAAGCATGTAGAAGGAAGGGAGTTCCAAAGTCTGGGTGTTCGCGGGAAAAAACTGTTCTTATAGAAATCCCTGTGACAGTTTGGAATGCAAAGAGTCCATTGATGAGAAGATGACGAAAACCTAGTTGTACGGTGAAAAATTCTGGGAGAAGGTGTAAGAGATGATAGTTCACTTGAACAACGTCCATAAAAAACTTGTAGAAAAGACAAAGAAAACCTACGTTTCGCCGGTGTGATAGGGAGTCCAGTAAAAGAAAACCAACCTTCATGGCAGCTGATTTTGTAATGGTTTCAATGTATGAACGCCATGAGAGATCGCTTGTATACATGAGCCTGATTTATCAAGACAAGAATACAATGTGGAATCGTCAGCTTAAATAATGGTTGTGGATGATAAATTGTCTGGGAGATCGTTTATGTAGAGTAGGAACAGGGTTGGTCCGAGAACTGATCCTTGTGGAACACCAGCATTGATGGAAAAAGTTGAAGATGAATGACCACTAAGGACAACCTTGAGTCTACGATTGGAAAGGAAAGAAGAGATAATTTTGAAAAAGGAACCTTTTAAACCATATGCTTTGAGTTTATGCAATAGACCCAGATGCCAGACTTTATCAAATGCCTTGGAGATGTCAAGAGGAACTGCTCGCGTTTTACCAGAAACATCAAGGGCACGATAAAAATGTTCAGTTATAACTGTCAAAACATCAGCAATGGAACGACCAGAACGAAACCCGTACTGGGAATCATAAAACAAATTATTTTTTTCAATAAATTCCACTAAGGTCTGGTTAAGTAAAGCCTAAAAAACTTTGCTCAAAATGGAAATGAGACTAATCGGTCTATAATTGCAAGGATTAGAACGGTCACCACAATTTTTAAAAATTAGAATAACGGAGGCAAATTTCCAGGATGAAGGAAAACAAGATTCATCGAAACACTTTTTGTAAACAGCACACAAAACAGGATATAACTTGGTAGAACACCACTGAAGAACAATTACAGGAATTCCATCAGGTCCTGTAGCTTTGGTGGAATCCATTTTGGAAAATATCTTGGAAACATCCGGAGGTATAAAGAAATCCTGTAAAGTCTGGTCAGTTTTGGAGGTGAAATATGGGAGATCTTGTCCAGAACCGTCGAGGGTAGAATGAGAACTGAAGAGTTTAGCAAATAGTTCAACTTTATCCTTAGATAAATTAATGACTTCAGGACCATTGAATAGTGGAGCCACAGATGATTTAGAATTACCCCGGACATTTTGAATGATACGCCAAAATTTACATGAACCTATTTTTTTTGAATTAATATGATCTTTAGTTCTTTCAGCAAAAACAGTTTTTGCTTTAAGAACAACATATTTACAGTTATTGCGAGAGACAATGAACAATTTTCTGTTAAGATCAGTCGCATCACGTCGGTAGTAATGAAAGAAATGATTACGATGGGCTATGGCTGCAGCACATGCTGGTGAAAATCAAGACGAAGAATGAGGCTTTATCTGATATTTCCTTGAAGGAACGAATAATTTTATTGCTTCAGATATTATTAAAGTAGTTTCATTAGCACAATCATCAGCTGAGTTGGAAAGAATTTCCTTCCAAGGGACAGACTGAATGTGTGCTTGAAATTTTTGCCAATCCGCAAGATCATATCTAAAATAGGTTCTATGCATCGGATGTTCATGAGAAACTTGTCTATTGAAGTTAACTTTGACCGATATAACAACATAGTCAGAAGGACCAAAAGGAGCGCTATGAGATAATTTACAGATGTCCGGGTTAGAGCAGGGGCGGATCCAGCATTTTTTTTAGAGTGTTGCCTAATAATGAAAGGGGGACGCAATTATCCGGCTGAATATTCCTCGTGAACACCAAACACTTAACTTAAGCTAAACTTACAGATCTAAATGTAATTTAACATTAATATTTGCCACCATTGTTTATGTTATTTAAGACTTGTGGGATATTAGATAAGACCTTAATATTAATTTTCAATGGTGTGTGTGGTATATTGAAGGAAATATAAATTTACAGGGCAAACACTAGACCTGCTCAGTCCATCTAATAAACTACATAGAAACTAATTGTTTTACTCAGGACTGTTATTTGTGTCAACTTGGAAATTCGTTTGTTTTTTCTGTCTCCCATATTTAATTGGAAATGTTGAAACAGGCTGCTTCTCAAACCATGAGGAATCGAACCTCGAAACCATTTATTTGTTTTGTATGGTAGAAGAAAAAAACGTATTGATAAAAAAAAATTAATTAATAGGAATAGCTAAGAATATTTTGAAATTTATAAAGACACACAAATAAATAATACTATAAACTAGCTGCTTTGCTGAGCAAATAAGTAAGATATAGAAAAACTCTAGAAACTATAACAAACACCCGTAGTAAAAAATACATTTGTCATAAATACATGCATTACTTTAGCTGTATATTAAAAAAAGGTGTTCGTTGCCTCGGGTCGAAATTAAAACATTTTTTAAGGCCTGTAACACTTGTGAGACAGTACACCATATGTCTATTTCAGATGGAACATAAATACCAAACTTTTTTGATTGCACTACCTGGAAGAAGGTCTGTTTATCACTGATCATAATTTACTGAACTAATTTGTTAAAAAACAAATCATTGTCATTCTAGAAAACATGGATGTATTTTATAGCACAAATGTTACCACCTTAACCAACTTTTAATAGAAGGACTGGATTCGAACCAGTACAAATGTGCAACAAAAATACATTAATTTATGTTAAATTAAAATTTATATTTTATGTTTGGGTGAATAACAGGTGTATTTTAGATGCCGAGGGTAAAAGAAAAAACAACAACTAAAATTAAGGTATGTTTATTATTTTGATTTGCCGTATGAAGCAACAGTTGAATGAAGAGGCAAAGAAACATTTCTCTTAAGACCATCACTTGGGATTTTTAAAAACTGTCTTTTTACTATAAGCACAAAATGATTGGGTGACCATTTACTTTTTGTTATAAACACCACATGGTTTAATGTCATTGTTAAACAACATTTTGTATTTTGCGCATCCAAATTCAGGATAAATTAACCAAATTGTTTTGCCAATAACAGAAGAAAGGGCTAGCACACAAATAAAAGAACCAAACTTATTTTTTTGACAGTTGATCTCTGCTTCTTTTTTAATAACTTCGACGATATTCTTAGAATTAATACTTGTAAAACAATCTGAACATTCAAATGAAACACAAACCATGAATAAATTAGCAAGTTTTATCAAAATTATTTTCCTTGATTTGTTTTAAAAGAATAGGGGTACCTTGAATAAAAAGTTGCCTTTTCAAATAACTCTAATAATAACTCAAATAAATGATTTGAGAGGAGTTAAGAAGCATTGCTGTCGAGCTGTAAAGACAGTTACCAGATTCAGACAATCTAAAATAAATAAAAGACAAGTTTAAATAAACAACTATTTTTTCTGGCCAAAAAAACATCTCATGCACTATTCGGCATGTCGAGTTTTGACTGAGCCATGGCAAATTATCACATTCTGCGAATCAAATTGTCAAAACAGTTCTTCGGTCACAGCAAATTAAACTATTTTGCGGAGAGAAACATTGAAATCGACGAAACTCAACAAACTGAATCCTTGAATATTAGAAAATATAAAAGTTCACTAAACAAAAAGTTTGGTTTGAAAATTATTGCCTACATGAGGTTTATCTTCGATATTCACAACTACTACAAATTGTTTGTACATTTCAAAGCTAACCATCATAGCATTTCAAAGTGCAAATAATCCCACACACAAGGTTTCAAAATATCATGAAACTTGAGATGATAAAAAACTTCTTCTATTTTACTTTGTTTTTCTATATAAAATCTCATTCCATTTTAACAAAAAAATAATAATATAACAAAATTATATTCTCACCTCAATGCAACTAAGTCTTCCCTTTGATGTTGGGGGAGAAAAACCTCCATTTGAGAATTTCTCAAGGACAAAAGATCAGATGGCACAATGAGATTTTTCTCATATAACTCCTTCAATTCATTTTGCAGCTTGGCTTTGTACGATTAATAAATTATTGGCTTTAACAGCGTGCAACACAATGGCATCCATAATGTTTACTCTTTAAAGACTTTTCTTGAAAAGGCACATGACCGTGAGAATCCAGAAAATATCTTTGTATTTTTTAATGATGGCTTAATTAACCAATCAAAATTTGACAAATTCAAACAAAGGCCACACTCTAAATTTTAATACGGAAACCGAATATTATCGCTGAAGACAAAATAGTAAAGATTGATTTCAAGTAGGGTTCCGGGTTCCGTTCAATCTTCCCAGGCCACACTCGATTGTAATTTATGGTAAACAAAGCGATAAACCTTCAAATCTTTCAAGTTGTAAACTTTATATTATTAATCGGTTTCCGTATGATAAGATGTAGTATGGCCTGAATGTTGCCTGCAAAAAGCAAAGAAAAGATATGCGTAGGAGAACTATTTTTACTCTTCCGTAAAGACCTTTTCACTTAAGCTTTCGTTTACATCAGAAATCGCGGTTTCAGGGAATTGTAACGCAACAAGTACTCTGTTCTAATGAATGTATTTTGTGATTCAGTTGGAAGACTCACTGTCCGGGATAGACACAAACTAAAATCATAGTGTTGCCTGGGCAGTGGCTACCCCTTGGATCCGCCCCTGTAGAGGTTAAAAATAAATTTTGCAGTAAGGTTATCCTTTCAGATCTGGAATCGAGCAACAAGATTTTCAATGGAGTCAGCTGAGATGACAAGATCGTCAGCATATAGCAGCTCCCAGGGGCAGCTTATGCGGTCCTCTCTGGAGAGAGCCTCCATAACAATGGCAAAAAGGAGTGGGCTCAAAACAGACCCCTGATGCACACCGACTTTCACATCAAAGTCATTGCTCAGTTTCGAACCAAGATGAACCTTTGATTTTGCATTCTCATACATGGACTAATTTCCTCGTCTACCACCAGAGAACTTTCCTTGGAATGTGATCAAACGCTTTTTCCAGGTCCACAAACATGAAGTACATGTTTTTCTTTTTAGTGATGTACTTTTCGTGGAGTTGCCTCAGGATAAATATGGCATCCGTCGTCCCTTTGCCTGACATAAAGCCGAATTGCATTGAGTCGATGTTTACTTGGGACCTTATTATGGGTTCCAGTCTTCTTTCGAGAAGTTTTAGCACTTGATGAAGCATTTTCAGATCGCGATAGTTCCCACACTCCAGCAAGTCTCCTTTTCCTTTGTAGCAGTTTATTATATAGGAGTGATTACAATCTTCTGGTATTTTCTTTTGGCAGATCACTTGATTAACAAGTTGTGTTATTAGGGTGATCATTTTTGGCCCCGCTGCATTGATCATTTCAATTGAAACATCTGATGGACCTGGTGTCTTCCCTGTTTTCATTGCCTTCATTGCTACAAGTGTCATTTCATCTGTAATGAGTAAAAGGAGACCTTCAGTTGGTTGTAGGTCAAGGAGCTCTTGAGGGTTCCATGGGAATTCTTTGTTAAGGAGTCGCTCATGGTGGTTTTTCCAGGCTGCCAGCCTATCTTCATCAGAGAATACAAGGATACCACCATCATTCCTGATACAGTTTTGTTAATAACATCTTGGTTTTCATTCTTCAGGTGTTTTGCTAGTCTACATATGTAGTTCTTCCCCTCTTTTGAATGCAGGTTTTCCATCTTATTTTTCCCCGCTTCCCTTTTTGCTTCGTAGACTGCACGTTTAGCTAACTTCTTTGCATTTAGATAAGCATTTTTGCTTCCGCCCTTTTTCCATTCCTTCCACAGCCTACGCTTTTCTTTAATGTGATTGGAGACCTCTTCTGTCCACCACCATGTTAACCTTTGTCTTTCTCGGCCACCCTTAGTCTTTCCGCATATTTGGTCTTTGGTGTTGATCAGTAATGACTTCATCTCTTTCCAGAGGCTGTTAACATCATTACCTGCATCTGTGCTTTGGTTTGTTGGCAATGAGTCTTGTATTGTCTTTCTGTAGTCTTCCCTGATTGTATCCTTTAACTTCCAGATCTTACGACGAATTGTTGTTCTAGGCGTTCTTTTGAATTTTGTCTTGATTGTTAGTGAGCTAATCAGCAGTTTGTGTTGGGAAACACATTCTTCAGAGTTAATTACAGATATGTTCTTTATGAGTTTAAGATCAACTTTTCTCATTAGTAGGTAGTCAATCTGGGATTTTTGAGGTCCCGAACAGTATGTGATCAGCCGGTTATCAGGTTTTTCAACGAAGGTATTGGCTACAACTAATGCATTTGCTAAACACATGTCAAGTATTCTGACACCATCGGTATTCCGTATTCCACATCCTGTATTTCCATGTACCCCTTCAAAACCGTAACAGCGTTTTCCAACATGACCATTTAAATCGCCAGCAACAATAAGGGTCTCAACGTCGGGGGTAGTCACAATTTCATTTGTGAGTCTGATGTAGAACTCATCTTTTTCTTCCATCGATCGTCCAGTTTGAGGAGCGTACACTGACTTAATGTTTATGATTACTTTACCGAAGAGAATACGAAGGGAAATCAATCTGTTGCTAGTCCTTGAGACGGATATAACCTACTCTGCAAGTTTTTCTTTGATGAGAAATCCCACTCCACCAAGACCACTGTCGTCACCAGACCAGAAGAACTTATACCTTTCACTCTTACCGAGAATGAATCGTGCACACCTCCACGCCAACGAGTTTCCTGTAGGCAACAAATATCAATATTTCTTCGTTCCATGATTTCTACGACCTCACTAGCTCTTTTACGCATGGAGCCACCATTTAAACTACACAGCTTTAGGTCAATCTTGTTATTTCCTCTGGTCACATTTTCAACCCTAGTCCGAGGCAGGCTGCTGGGGTTGACCTCTATTCACTTCTGTCACAGCAGTCCGAGGCTGCTGCTGTGCCCTCCTGTTCGTCTGGCGAGAGTCCGGAGGTAGCCCTCTCTTAGCGTTTGGTTTTTGAATCGACATTTGACATGATATGAAAGTTTTTAAAGCTTGCTTTTTTACGATTGGATGCCCTTCCTAACATCAACCTAGACAGCTAGGACCTGAGTGTTTTTACACGAGACACCATCTCTCATGGTGTTACATCAGAGTTGTCCTTCTCCTAGGTGAACTGCTGACCACAGCTAACGAGGTCCACCTCCTCGCGAGCACTGGTTATGGCGCCAGTTTTTCACCTTACACCCCTTCATCCATCTGTTTTAAACAGGTATCGGCACGAAAAGCCTGGAAGTTGGATGATTCGGCTGTCAGAGGCAAGGAGACGCTGCCTTATCGAACCATTTCAAAGGGTAAGAGTGCTCATCTCCCTTACCCAGCTCCGGCACTAACAACCTTTGATACCTAATTAAGATGGGTGAATGGGTGATTCAGGAAACGAGGTGACAAATCTTGAAAAGAACGTTTACCCGATTGAATAACAGCAAAGATGTTTACATAGTAATCTTGTGTGCCGAAAGTCTCTATAAGAACAGTAGCATGTTTCCTGTTCACTTCCAATGAGACTAAACATCTTTGTTTGTTTTCGTTATTCCCAGACTCCTCAGATTCAACAAAATATGAAGAAGATTCTTCCATTACTGCAACAGATTGGATCATGTTGTATGTAACTTTCTGAAGTTTGGATAATAAATGGAGCACCAATGATCTTGGGCGGTTTATGAGATATTTTGGGACTTCAGATGCATATTTTCTGTATCTAGATTAAAATCTTACATTTAAGCTGACATACTTCCGATATAATTTTGGTAAAAATATGCCGATTACAATTTCTAGTAGTTGATATAATGAGCAGTTTTGGTACTCTACCAATTTATGCTTTAAATCTCCATTGATACGCCCTGTTTCATTGTTTGTGTTACAACACATTAAATCATTTAGTCTATAGAGTAGGCACCATCTTTCCAATTCATGAATCCATGTACCTGAACAAAAGTGGAATTTTTGCACTTTATATATAATACAGCATGTAATGATAAATATAATAAGTATCCTGAAACACCTTGTAATGATAAATGTAATAAGTATCGTGAAACACCTTGTAATGAAATCTGAAGAGAGAGGTTTACCTTGAAACCATGCTTTCAATTTCCCCCTGTATCTCTCCTAACTCCTCAAATCATTTAGTGATGTCTGTAATTCAGCTTCACTAACTGACGATTCTTCGCAGATGAGCCAGTACATATTCAGCAATATCATATATGCCATGCTCTTTTTTTTGCTGCCCAACTGAAATATGACACAAATTTATATTATAGGTAGACTTAGATTTTGAACTTTTCTTACAAATATATTGTATTCATTTAAAATAGGAATTTGGATTGAAGAAATTAAATAACATAAAATGAAATTAAAATTATCAAAAACGTTATATAACTAATTAGGCAGCGTAAGAATAATAATAATAGCGACTTTACGTAGAAACGATGAAAACGGGAACACCTACACCGGATAGTGGATTCAGACAAACTGCGCATGCGCGAACTCAGGATGTCAGAGGAAACCCTTTTGTGAACACGAGTTTGAATCGGAACGGATGTGAAGTAATCTCTTATCGAATTTATATACATGATTTTGAGTGTTTAAAATGTTTTCATATATATATATATATATATATTTGTAGCTAGCTATATCTGTTAGATAACTTAATCAGATCAAGATCAAACAACAATAAAAGGCCAAAACAAGATGTTTGAATTTTATAAGCACATTCCTTCCCTCCAAGGGAAAAAGGCACTAGTTATACCTTACAAATAAAATTATTGATCACGTGATATACCAAGCGGTCAAGTAAAACATCTTGCCGCAACAGTCTACAAAAAGAAAGATTTTTGTATCGGCAATCAAACACCAATCAAAATCTTGCATCTTTTTGTGCAACATTTTAAGTGCATGAACTGTATGATTAACAAATGTATTTTAGATCATGGATACTATGACAACACCAACTGCTAAGGTACCACAACCAGCTATGCGATGGACACCAGACCATGGCATGACACTATTAAAAGAAGTCCTACTCCTGGAATCTTGGAAACATCGACAAGGATCAAAGGAGAGAGGAACAGTTTGGGAGAAAATATGTGATTCATTGAACGGCTTACCAGATATATATTTCAAGGTAACAACAAGATCAACCTGTGATCACTTTAAGTTGCTTGTCGACAAGCCCAAGAAACAAGAGCGCAAAGAAAGAAAAGCCAGTGGAATTTCACAGGAAATTACTAAATATGATCATGCTATATTTGACATTGTTGAACAGTTTGATCTTTTTGATTCGGAATATCAAACTCAGATAGGTGAGAAAAAAACAAAATCCGAAGCTGACACAGAAAAGGCAGCCGAAATGCGCAACAGTTCTTTGGAGACTTTCTCGAAACAGATTTGCGATGTGAAAAAAATATTCCGAAAAGGTCTTGAAAGACTGGGAATGAAACTGTGAGATATCTCAGAGAAAAGTCAGAAAATGAAATATTTTTTTTATTATTGTAGTTGCTCAGAACAAGGCCCTAAAGGCCACTTGAGTGTAAAGAGCTAGAAAAGTTACAGGGAAAGTGACGCAGTTTTCAGATATCGATGAACGTTTGATTTGAACAGTTGAAGGTTATAGACCGATGGAAAGCATGTAGAAGGAAGGGAGTTCCAAAGTCTGGATGTTTGCGGGAAAAAACTGTTCTTATAGAAATCCCTGTGACAGTTTGGAATGCAAACAGTCCATTGATGAGAAGATGACGAAAAGCTAGTTGTACGGTGAAAAATTCTGGGAGAAGGTGTAAGAGATGATAGTTCGCTTGAACAACGTCCATAAAAAAACTTGTAAAAAAGACAAAGAGAAGCTACGTTTCGCCGGTGTGATAGGGAGTCCAGTTTCGAAGATAAGTTTGCGCCGATTGCGTTGCAAACACGCCGTTGAACACGGTCTAAAGGCGGATTTCCATTCAAACTATTTCCACGCGCGCGCGCATTTTTGAGACAGAAAATCAGTTAACGCATGCGCAATATGTGTCAAAACACTGATTGCATCATCCTTTCAGCATGCGCGCGAGCGTAAAAATAAGTAGAAACCATTTCTACTTTTGCGATCACAGAAATGCTCTCGAAAAAATAAGCCAATCAAAAAGCAAGAAACTATAAACAAATTACGACATTGTTAAAATTATCGTAAATCATCATGGCGTCTCAAGAGCAGCCGCAAGTAAATTTAAATATGCTTTTGGCAGCGTTACAGCAAAATGGAGAGAGAAATCTGGGAGATCTTACTGCATTAATTGCAAACAATGAAGAAGAACTTTGTCATGTAGCTGAATTTAATGAGGATGTAGAAGTTACTGCAGAAGAGACAATCAATGATGCTGTTTTGGGGGAGGAGGAGAAGAACGAACCAGAAGGTGTAACATATGATCCCGAAATACTGATTGATTTAATCAAAGGAGAGCCTTGTATATGGGATACTGCGTGTAGGGCTTACAAGGAACAAAACAAGAAGAGAAATGCATGGAACAAGATCTCGAAAATATTTGACAAAGATGGTAAGTGTTTAATAAGTTTTTGTTCTAAGCATGATTCTTTCGGCATAATGATTTATTATTATATACCAAGGGATCAAAAGGAATAACGTTTTTCTAACAACCGTTGAATTATTTCTTTTTCAGTGGATTTCCTTAAACAACAATGGAAGAACATAAAGGAAAAAATGAAACGTTGCCTTGATAAACGCAATCGGTTAACACGATCTGGTGCTGCAGCCCATACCTTGCCAAAGTGCAAATTTTTTGACGTCTTGATGTTTTTAGATGATAAAATCAGTAATCAGGAAACACAAAGCAACATCGATATTTCAAAAGGTAGTGATAATCATGAAAGTAATCCAAGCCCTTTGTCCTGCAGCAGTATATTATCCTCGCCAAGTGGATCATTCAGCGCAGATGCTGTTGTAGATACTAGCACTAATACAAGGAAGCGTAGTTTAAAAAATAAACAAGGAATGTCCCAACGTATTGATCTTTTGACGCTAGATTTTTTGGAAAAGGCTTCCAACGAAAAAATACCCAAGAAGGAGGATGGAGAAAATAGTGATTTATTATTTTTTAAAAGCTTATTACCATCTATGAAACATTTATCAAGAAGAAACAACCGTGTGGCTAGAAAAAAAATACAGGACATTATCTTTGAACTTGAAATGTCAGAGGATGAATAAGATTTTTACAGTTATCTTAAGTGAATTAGTTCTTGCGGAATTTAAGTTCTTTTAAGCAAAAATCGCGTTTCTTAGACTTTATAAACTTAACTTATTCCACTGTGACGAGGAGGATGATGATTAGTTAGTATTTTTAAAACAACCTATAGAGTTTGCTTGAAATTCATTTACATTTTTTAAAGATATATATAAAGAATACATATAACAAGTATATAAGTTGAAAGTACGTTCTATTTCAAGAATTTAATATTCAGATATATTTAGCATATACATAGTACAGATTTTGCTTTAATATATGTCAAATGTGTTTGTTGTTGATGAAAGAATGTCATTTTGCCAAGGTACAGCACCTTCTGGAGAATTGAAATAGTCCTTGTATGCGTCACGTACTTCTTTTGCTAAATTCGAATAGTTGTTTGAACCACGAACACTTTGGTGTAATCCAGCAAGACCAACCACATCTCCTATTTCGTTTCGCCAACTGCCCGGAGTAACTCTGTTTACACAGTATGTGTCAACAAAATTTCGTGGCGCATAAGAATATATATCGTCAACATTATTTATACTCATTAGGAAGTTATGCAAAACTAAAGTAGCTTTGACAATGTTACAAGTTGACTCCACATTTGATGCTATAGGTCTTCGAAAAATACGGAAACGGGTAGCAAGAATACCAAATGCATTCTCAATAACTCTTCTTGCTCGTGATATTCTATAATTGCATATAACTTTTGTTTTATCACCGTTACTTTTGTCAGGATAAGGTTTAACCATGTAAGACTTCATGGAAAATGCATCATCTGCAACGAACACATAAGGATATTTTATATCATTGCCACTGCTTTCTATACGATCAGCAGATGGAAAATTAAGAAGATTGTGATCAATCGCGTATCCTAACTTGCTATTTGAGTACACACCTCCGTCACTTTGTCGACCATTATCTCCTACATCTGCTAAGGTAAATTTGTAAGCAGCATCACAAATAGCAAGCAATACTACACTATGAGTTTTCTTATAATTGAAATACATGGATCCACAACGTGGTGGTGCTTGAATAATTACGTGCTTTCCATCTATAGCCCCTAAACAATGTGGAAAGTTCCAATTATGCTCGAATTCATGTGCTTTTTTTATCCATTCCTGACATTGGCTAGGAGGTGTAAAATAGTTCTTGGAAAGAAGAACATCCCAGATGACGGAACAAGTTTCTTTGATTGTTCTACCAATGACCGATGGACTCATTCTGTAACTTGCTGCAAGTGTAACGTGGGCATCACCCGTGCTCAAGTGCCTTAGTGTCACACAAAGCCTCTCCGCAGGAGTTGCTACACTTCTTCTTAGCGAACATTTTGCAATAAAAGGAGCTATCCATGATAATAACAGTTCAAATGTTGTTGGACTCATCCGAAAACATTTATAAAAGTATTCGTGGTCAAAAAGGTACATATCTTTTACCAACAGGTGAAATTCACTTTTTTGTTCCCGTTCCAAGAATATTCTCCGAATCCACATATTTTTCTTATATTTACTCCTACGATTTCTCAAACGCAGAAGGAGTAGCAAGTAAATGTATCGTTTGTTTACAGCAGCCATATTTTTCTTGAAATACTTCTAAACATGTGCGCGCGCACGCAAACTGAAAAAAGAATGGAAATTACCTAACGTATTTTTGCGCTGGCGCATGAGATCAAATTTACGCGCGCGCGTGGAAATAGTTTGAATGGAAATCCGCCTTAACAAGTTCAAGCAATTCGCAGGAGCACCTGCCCAAATGTGGCAGCTGTATTCCATGCAAGGACGTATTGACGATTTGTACAGGTAAAGGATACACTCAGGGGTGAGGTAACTCATTTCTCGTAAAAGAGAACCAACCTTCATGGCAGCTGATTTTGCAATGGTTTCAATGTATGAACGCCATGAGAGATCGCTTGTAAATATGAGACCAAGAAGGCGAAATGAATTGTTTTCAGGCAAATGAGAACCATTCATCAAAATTGGAGGTAAATATGCTTGCTTGAAATGATTAATGGAAAGAAGACTAGTTTTAGATGGATTGAAATTAACCAGCCAATTCTTACCCCATTCAACTACCGAATTGAGATCTTTATTGAAAACAGAGGCCAAATTAACCTTATCACAATCATTTGATTTATCAAGACAGGAATACAATGTGGAATCGTCAGCGTAAATAATGGTTTTGGATGATAAATTGTCTGGGAGATCGTTTATGTAGAGTAGGAACAGGGTTGGTCCGAGAACTGATCCTTGTGGAACACCAGCATTGATGGAAAAAGTTGAAGATGAATGACCACTAAGGACAACCTTGAATCTACGGTTGGAAAGGAAGGAAGAGATAATTTTGAAAAAGGAACCTTTTAAACCATATGCTTTGAGTTTATGCAATAGACCCAGATGCCAGACTTTATCAAATGCCTTGGAGATGTCAAGAGCAACTGCTCGCGCTTCACCGGAAACATCAAGGGCACGATAAAAACGTTCAGTTATAACTGTCAAAACATCAGCAATGGAACGACCAGAACGAAACCCGTACTGGGAATCATAAAACAAATTATTTTTTTCAATAAATTCCACTTAGGTCTGGTTAAGTAAAGTCTCAAAAACTTTGCTTAAAATGGAAATGAGACTAATCGGTCTATAATTTCTAGGATTAGAACGGTCACCACAATTTTTAAAAATTGGAACAACGAAGGCAAATTTCCAGGATGAAGGAAAACAAGATTCATCCAAACACTTTTTGTAAACAGCACACAAAACAGGAGATAACTCGGTAGAACATTTCTGAAGAACAATTACAGGAATTCCATCAGGTCCTGTAGCTTTAGTGGAATCCATTTTGGAAATTATCTTGGAAACGTTATCCGGACATATAAAGCAATCCTGTAATGTCTGGTCAGTTTTGGAGGTGAAATATGGGAGATCGTGTCCAGAATCATCGAGGGTAGAATGAGAACTGAAGAGTTTAGCAAATAGTTCAACTTTATCCTTAGATAAATTAATGACTTCAGGACCATTGAATAGTGGAGGCACAGATGATTTAGAATTACCCCGGACATTTTGAATGATACGCCAAAATTTACATGAACCTATTTTTTTTGAATTGATATGATCTTTAGTTCTTTCAGCAAAAACAGTTTTTGCTTTACGAACAACATATTTACAGTTATTGCGAGAGACAATAAACAATTTTCTGTTAAGATCAGTCGGATGACGTCGGTAGCAATGAAAGAAATGATTACGATGGGCTATGGCTGCAGCACATGCTGGTGAAAACCAAGAGGAAGAATGAGGCTTTATCTGATATTTCCTTGAAGGAACGAATAATCTTATTGCTTCAGATATTATTGAAGTAGTTTCATTAACACAATCATCAGCTGAGTTGGAAAGAATTTCCTTCCAAGAGACAGACTGAATGTGTGCTTGAAATTTTTGCTAATCCGCAAGATCATATCTAAAATAGGTTCTATGCATGGGATGCTCATGAGAAACTTGTCTATTGAAGTTAACTTTGACCGATATAACAACATGGTCAGAACGACCTAAAGGAGCGCCATGAGATAATTTACAGATGTCCGGGTTAGAGGTTAAAAATAAATCCAACAAGGAAGGCGATTGACTGGATTGATCAGGAATGCGGGTTGGAAAATTAACTAATTGCGAGAGAGACTGAGATACTGCAAAGTTATAGGTTTCAACACCAGAGCTACTTGTTCCGTTAGAGAATTTTAGCCATTGTTTATGGTGAATGTTAAAGTCACCAAATACAAAGATGTTGTTTGAGCAATGTTTAAGAATAGCTGAATCAGCGGACTTTGAGACTGATTTGATAACAGAACAGTCTTGGGAAGATGGAGAGCGATAGAGGAAAAATAGAAAACTAGTTGAATGAAGAAGAGACAAACGAAAACACATGAAAGGTTGGTTGGGGTCTTCCAGGTCAATTTCTCTAGATATTGGTAACGTGTCCTTAACATAAACTGCTAGACCATGCATATGAATGGAGGAATCCATTCTAAACAAAGGAAGATATTCAGGAACAAGGAAATCATTAGAAGATATACCAGCATTTAGATTAGATTCACAAAGCGCTAATACATCCGGTTTATTTTCGAACAAAAAAGCTTCAACATCCATAAAATTTGTTCGTAAACCTCGAATGTTACACAATGCTAAAGAGAAAGGAGGATGAGAATTCCTTAGTCTTCTGGCTTTGTTATTCCAAGATTTTATTTTGAAGAGGGCTTTTTTCTTATTTGTTTCACAAACAGATCCCACGGTGGTCCTCTTACTCTGTAGACCCATTCCCCCGAACTATCTTCTGCCTCCCTCTGTTTAGCTTCAACTCGAAGTTTATTAAACAGATCTCTTTCTTCTTTGCTCCTGTCCTGATTAATATAGATATTTTCATCTACTTCTTTTAAAATCCTTTTATGTTTTAAAATGGAGATTTTTGTGCCATAATCACAAAGAGTAACTCTTAAATTCAATTGTTGTTTATTCACCATATAAAAAATACAAAATTACATAGAAGAAACAAATTACAAAAAATATATGGTTGGTGTCACTCAATAGCATAAAGCTGAACAATGTAGTGACACCACAGTAGAAATATACCTAAAAAATATCTAGAAAAAATAAATATTATATAATTTGCCAAGATACACACAACATAAAATACAAACCACCAAGCAAAATATATATTTGTTTAATAACACAAGCTAAACAATTGATTTACCCCTAATGCTAAGTTTGACTAAATTAGAAAATTGTTTACTGTTTAAATCAAAAATAGAATTTAACCAATGCATGCTTTTATAATTTACATCAAAAATATTTGTAATGTCTCTGATTGAATTGTTCCAATCAATGATGCATCGGTACTTAATTGAGTATTTACCATAAAAAACTGAATTATATGAAGAGATTTTAAGTTCGTTAGCTAGGGCATTGCGAGATGGATAAGAATGAAAATGGCAAAGTTTTGTGAAGAAATTGCCAATCGAAGGGGGGATATTTTGGTTTAAAGAATAAAAAACAAACATAATGTTGAGGAGTTTGATAGTTGACGAAAATGGAAGGATGTTAAATTTAGTGAAAGCAGCAGTTACATTTGATCTAAAAGGTTGAAAATTTATAATTCTTAAAGCTGATCGTTGAATAGAACATAATTTATTTAAATTTAAGCTTCCTTTTTGGCCCCAAATTTGACAACAATATGTTAAATGCGATGAAAAAATTGAAAAATACAAACTTTTTAAAATTTTTATATTAACGTGGTATCTAATTTTTGAAAGCATGCTATTTGATCGGTTTAATTTTTTACAGAGTTCATTTAAGTGAGGTTTCCAAGTCAAATTTTCATCAATTAAACCTCCCAAATAATTAATGTAGATTGATTGTTTTAAACGTGATCCATTTAACATGATTTTAATTTCAGAATCGTTTTTTTAAGACGTTTTTTAAAGGTCGAGTTTTACCGGATTGAAAAGTCCCAAGTCTTTCACAACTTTTAATATCGTCTATGCAAATATTTAGTCTTAGCTGGCTTTTTAAGAGATCCAATACTTGCACAGAGTTGTTTACAGAATCAGTCTCTTTCAGACCGTAAATAATTAAATTATTTTTGCGCCTGTTGTGCTCCTCAATATTTTTAACAATTTTTTTACTCAGAGTACGTTCAGAGTCTATACATTCATTATTAAAAATATTTTTTAAATTGGAAATTTGCTTATTCAATTTTATATTATCATCCACTAATTTCTGAATTAAAGAGGAGTTTGTCTCAAGGCTGTTTTGGATGTTGATCATTGAAGAATGGTTCAAAGAATGAGACGCTTCAAGAGAAACAAGGCGAGATTCAATTTTTTCAAAGTAGACGCTGCATCTGGTTTCGATATCTTTTTCCAAGAAAATTGCATTTAGAGCAGGTTTAGTGCAGTCCGGACAGAACCAAAAGTTATCAACTTTCTCATTGAGAAGCTCAATGATGTCCTTACTAAACCCACAACACTCACTGCAATAGTATTTGGAACAACGTGTGCAGTGCCTAAAATATATAATGCTGTCCTCACTGGTGCAATTTTCGTTGAAACAATGGGCACTCAGATTGGACCGATTTTTATTGAATCTGTCAGGTTTTTTCAAAATTCGACCAAAGGATGACTTGTTAGATGACATGATCAATGAAATATAATATAGAATGACAAATGCAGAAAGGATTACGACATTCAAACTAAAAAACTGTTTCTTCGGAATATGAGGCAGTCCCCTGAGATTACAACCCAAGCTCCCTAAAGTCCCCAACACTCCGGGAGATGTAGCAGTAAAAGTGGAAATGAGCAAAAGAAGGTGACCTGAGAACAATATTCTTCACCTAGAAAGAACCACCTCGACCGTCCAACGACCCTCATGGGAATCTAGGATTTACTTATTGCCAACAGGTTGCACACTTCAGTTAAGGGACAAAGTTAAAATATTAAACAGTTTATTTTTATATATATACAATTAAGAAGTTAAAAGATAAAATGATTAGAAATAAAGAAAAAGGGATGGTGCTTAGTTTAAAACAAAGATAAAATTTTGTATACAGTTTTTTTTTAAAAAAAGTTCAATTAAAAACAAGAAAGTAAGCAATTTATTTGGCTGAATAGGCGTGTAGTGATAAGTTATACAGCAAATTGTAACGATCAGTTAAATGATCAGTTAATTGTTTTGTATTAAGGATTGTTAGGGTAAGTAAGAAATGTAATTATGCTGCAAATGGAGCAATTAAGATTATTGGTTTTCTGTATTAGATACAGGAACTAAAAGTACTTATGACTTGAGAACAGTTGGGAGAATGTCAATCTTGATCGGCAAAGTCAGCAAATATCAGCTGTTTTTATCCAAATTTCAAAGAACTTTACCAAAAAAACACCACCACAACTACACCAAATTGACTCCACAATAATATAATGAGTAAACTCCAATAAGAACAAAAATTCAATCCAAAAATAACAACGAACTGCAAAATTTTGAAGAGCTCATCAAAACACACCTTCTGTTAACTAATTGATTTGATGATGCAAGTAAGGAAGGAAGAACTTGAGTTGAAAAAAACAAGAGATTGAAGCAACCAGAACTCAAAATTTATTGAGACAGCAACATTAAAATACGATGATGCAACAACAGCAACAGATGTGTCAAATGATGATGCAATCCAACAACAACAGCAGGCTGCTTTTATGGCTATTATAGAAAAACTGACTGAATAGGCTTATAAAGTTTTTTTACATTTCTAGTTATTAAAAACTGAAAAGTAGTTTTGAATATTTGGTGCTTCACAATTAAAATAACTTGCAGTCGTTGTCCCATATAAACAGCTTCTGGCATTATGCATTAGCGCACAAACAATATACATTTTTCCAATAGTACTTAATCCAATTTTAAAAATCTAAATCTGCTTCCCAAGTTATAATGGCGCCATACAAATATTTACTATTAACAATTTTACGATTTAAAAAGAAGTAAGGGGGCTGAAATTATACGTAAGTATCCCAGTGCAGTAACCCCATCACTACCATGGCCAGGATTTGTTTTACAATCGAACCTCTAGACTGCTGTGACGACATTATCATTCATGATTATGCAATTTGGAAAAAGGCCTAGTAACAATTAAAGGATTTGATTTAGAGGTAGAGTCGGTAGGGATCATTCAAAGATGGCGTCACCAGAAGGTCAGCTACCTTTTAATTTAGAAAGCTGTTTCTGACTGATACAGTTCAATAATTCGCGTTTGTTTTTGTTAATGTTGTCTATGTTACGTTGTCCACAAAATGCGCATGCTCTTTGGCATGTTCAATCAAGCGTTTCAGTGTTACTTTACACAGTAAATATTTAACGTTTCAAGTTTCCTTTATTTAACTCAACCTGAGTAAAAATGATACAAGGAAAATTCCCCTCAAATATAAATTGTTATAAATTTCACATTTGTAGTACACCTTGAACCGTTTTAATGCTTTGTATTCATTCTTAATTGCCAAGTGATGCAGAGGAGTAGTACATTTCCGAGTTTATCTTGAGGCGTCCTCGACTGAGTGTACGTGTGGCGAAGGGTCGCACCTTTCACGCGATTGTTGAGATATACGCCTGTCATATTTGTTTACTTTTTTAGTTAGAGCCAAAATAGAATGTATATTTTTGAAGATGGCGGAATAAGCTGTATAACTTGCAGTGGTAGTCTATCTACTTGTCGTTTCCCTTCCCTTCGTTGTTTCTTGTGAACCAATCTTAACAGTGTTAACCCTCAGTAAAGCGGCACAGAACAAAGATGAATAACAGATATCTCCATCGAACTGCTTCAGCGGCATTAAAAAAGACATATGAGTCGGAATAAATAGCATTAAACCAATATTAATACTAGCTAGTGGCAAAATGCATTCAAAATGCATGAGCTTAAATATGTACACTTTTCCCAAGTAAGGTGTTATGGATAAAAGTATCCCTATTTTGGTAATTGATTTGAAATCAGCATCTTGTCAAAGGTCTGGAATTGTACGGAGATGATTGGCAATGTTTAACTCCCCATCTGTGTAAGAAGCTGGTTGTTTCTTTATACGCAAATTCAGAGCCACCATCATTACAGAGCTCCTCTGGTACGCCGAAGGTTGCAAAGTAAGTCTTGAGGGCACGGATGAGACCAGATGCTTTAGTATTTGTGGTTCCTGGGCTGCAGATGACAGCCCAGGAACCACAAACAGCCCAGTGATCTTGATGGACATACATCAAGGCAATACCATTTAATCGGTCCTCTCCCATGGTACTCCGATTGAAATCTTTAAGTCTCTTCATGGAGGAAAAACTTCGTTCACACTCACATGATGTTATTGCAAGCGTCGCAAGAAGTTTCAGGGAGACAATTAAGTTTGGAAATGCTTCTGGAAAGGTTTTGAAGAGTAAGACTCACATTATTTGGAATCGCATTTTTGTAAGATAACCAAAACCTTTCCCACGCTTCCATTTCCCCAGCCAATACATCAACACTAGGAAGATCATCCGCATAAAAATCCAAAAAACGTTGAAAACCTACCTTCCAGTCAAAACCTCGGTGTTCACAAGACAGAACAATGTTAGATGGAATTAACGATAGGCCTTGATAGGCAACCATTGAAGTGACATCAAATCGATCCTGCAACTGAGTACTTAAATGATCTAAAAGCTCTTTGGTAATAGATTTATAAAAATAATCACAAATACTATCAAAGGGTGGATTATCTCGATGAACTTGTCTGTTGCAAGTACGAGGTTTTGCTTCATCAATATTTATCTCTACAGCAAGGGAAAGAGCTCGAGTATACCACTCTTCATGATATTCTCCAGATGAAGATTGTATTTTCTGGGCTAGATCTTTTAATGATGTAATGACATGTAGACCATCAGCTAAATCAGCAGATCTTTTTTGTAATAATTGAGTAGCCGAAAGAGTACGGTCCAAAATCTCTCGAGAGATTACAAGGCTGACAATGAAACTAAAGTTGTCCAGCATATTGTAAAAACTTCCAGCAGTTTTTGAAGTCTCCCTGTTGCACCCAATACCCAAATTCATTTCCTCCATAGTAAAAAGGATTGGCACAAACAGACCCTCAAACAATACCATTCCATCAACACGTGCAACCCACCTTGTCCTACAAACATCCAGAAGCCTACTTCTACTTACTTCCAGGCAATATTTGTTGACATTTTTTTCTAGTTGATTTTGTCGACCTTCTGAGGCATTAAAAAAATAACTTATCTCCTTAATCCTTTCAAACAGATTTCTTATCACAGGAATAGAACAGGATTTGGCAACAACAAGATTTAGACGATGGGAAAAGCAATGATTGTATAAAGCCTTTCTATTCAAAGATAAAATTTGGCTAGCACAACCACGTACTTGACCAGCCATAGCACCAGCCCCATCGTACGTCTGATCTCTGCAATTGTCAATATCAATGCTGTTGTTATCTAGCCATTTGAGAATGACAGATGCAAGACCCATTCCACTTAAACCATCCGAACAATGAAGAAAACTTACAAACACTTCCCTTATGGTGAATTCCACATCAACAAACCGTAAAACTAAAGACATCTGTTCTTGGTTAGAAGTATCTCCAGCCTCATCTGCCATAATACTAAAAAACTTTGCCTTGCGAACAGCATCAAGAATGGTTTTTAAAATATTAGTACCACAGCATGAAATCAAATCGTTTTGGGTAACCTTTGAAATATAAGAGGCATTCTTGGGGGTCTTTTCTAAAAAATCCTTCAAATGATCATCAGTTCTGGCACGAAAAAAAAGAGAGTTAACAAACAAACCTAACCCTGATTGTCCCCACTCACCAGTCTCTGGAGGATATCTTGAATCATCCCTATGTCCACAGAAGGGTAGACCATTTCTGCCAAGAAAAATAACTGTTTCAAAAATCGGTTTTAACTTTGACCGATTATCGCTTACAGTCTTTTTCCTTTGCGTATCAATGAGATAACCTATTGGTTGAGATTTGCAAAACATATCGGAAATAAGTTTAGTTAATGCCTCAGAAGTAAACTTATGAAGGCCGCTAAATGATTTATCTTGAGACTTATGAGATCCTTCATGTTTTGAAAACTTAATTGTAGCTTGACCCCAATCTTGATATGGTTTGGTAAACAGAAATGTTGTCTGACGATGCTTGGTTGGAAATTTATCTCCAAATAAAGAACATGGAAGACAGAAGGCTGCATTTAATGACTTGGAATATGCTAACCATGGCCACTGAGACAACCAACGAAACATAAAGGATCTACTACGAAAACCACACTTATCCTTAAGAGAAATTTAAATATAATTGAGGTTTAAAAACAGTAATAAAAAGATGTAAAAGATCTGTGCGAGAAGCATGGGTTGCTCTTTCACGATATGTGAAAACATCACTTTCGTTGACAGTTGTAGTATCCGTTAAGGCATTGTTAAGAGATGAGTTTATATTAACTGATATGGTGGAAGTATCTCTAACAATTTCAGATGGATCAATTGAAGACAATTCCGACATACCTTTGGAAAAAATAGATGTATCACTCATAGTAATCATATCAACATCAGAAGAAAAATCAACACTATTATCCTTCTCGCATTTCGAAGGGATGGATGCTTCTGCCAATCGTTTTTTCTTGTTTTGTTGGAAAAAATTTAAAATACTGGTTGACTTTTTTACTGGTTTAACAAAAATATCAGATGAACCAGAACAATATTTATCTGTTGAGACAATGGCAGATGGAGGCAAATTAAAAAATTAAAATATTTTGAGTGAAGAAGAGGAGCAAAATGGTTTGGCAAAAAACCCAAGGAAGCCTTCGCAAAACCTACAGATGATCGACAGAAAAGAATAGAAATAGGAGAAGCAAAAGACAGCTCTCGTGAACATAGAACTTGATCATTAAAAACGGTTACATACTTGTTATGAGGCTTATCAGGGTAAAATGATAATTTTAAAATCACACTCACTCATCTTGGTAGCTACAGCTCGCCAGCTAAAATACAATACAAGAAAAACTTTTTCACTCGCTCTCAACCATTGTTTTTTTCATAAAATCTTGGTTTAAAAATCATAAACCTCTAAAAGGAGATTTTGGTTGACCTTGGCTCTCACACTTGGCTGTGGCAGTGACTTTGCTTTCTCAATTAAACAATGCTATGAATAATTAAATCTCTGAACGGAGGGTTGGCTGACCTTGTGGCTGACCTTGGCTCTTCTACGTGAATACTTTTTATGCATTATCAACTGAGTATACATCAAATTACTCGCTTTTTAAACGGCAGAGCGCAAATACACCTATTGCCTATTGTTCCATCGTTTGTTAACGCTTTTTTAATGAATTGCTTTGAAAAGAGAGGAAATATGCTTTGCGGTGAAGTTCCATAGATTTTAGAAGAACGCCACCCAACATGTTATGCAATTCATATAGTAAATTCATATGGTTTTTTTTATAGTAGTAAATTATAGTAAATTTATATAGTAATATAGTCAATATAGTACAGTAAATTAGCCTCATATAGTAAATTTACATGGTTATTTTTTGTTCCTATTAATTGTTTATAAACATTTACGAATTCAAACTATATATTGCGGTACCACGCGGAGAAAGTAAATTAACACCAGTTAAAACAACATCACCGCAAATAAAGCAACACATTTTAAATTCTTTTGTAATTTTTCAAGGTCAGCACTGGCTGACTTGGCTGACATCTAAATGCGAACCAGCTAACCCCAAAGGTTAACCAACTCTACAGCCAAACCGGGGAGATATGGGAAGAATTCGCACATACTCCGGTGAATTAATTATACTGGTTGGAGTAACCGAGGTAACCGTGAAATATAACAACCAGGAGGAAACTCTTCCAATCGTGATCACACCAAACAGTGGGCCAACACTTTTGGGACGGAATTGGTTGCGCAGAATTATCTTAGACTGCAAGTTTTTACTTAGCCAGAAAGTCCATGCCGTCCAAGTTGAATCGAATAATGCAGTCAAGGAGCTTTTGTCAGTTTAGTGGTGTATTCAAACCTGACCTTGGAACGTTCAAGGATACGTTAGTGAACATACCAATTCCGGCGGGGGTTAAACCTAGATTTTTAAAGCCCGTCCAGTACCCTATGCACTCAAGGACAGGATCGAGAGGGAGGTGGAGCGATTGGTAGTCATGAGAGTTTATAAAAACGTGGCTTACTCTCGTTGGGCAGCACCGATTGTACCAGTTGTAAAGGAAGATGACACACTACGTATTTGTGGGGACTACAAGGTGACAGTAAATCAAGTAGCTGCACTTGACAACTACCTTGTCCCAAAAACGGAAGATTTGCTTGCAACCTTGAATGGAGCAAAACTTTTCTGCAAGTTGGATCTGAGCCAAGCTTAACAACAACTTTTGTTAAATGAGTCTTCAAGAGAGGTGTTGACGATAAACACCCACAAAGGACTTTTTCAACCTACGCGCTTGCAGTATGGCGTTCATTCGGCTTCTGGCATCTTCCAGCGTGAAATGAGAAAAAGATTGGGACACATACCAGGACTCACGGTGAGGGTTGATGGCATCCTAATCGGAGGAGTTGACGAGCAAGAGATGCTGAGCAACTTGAAGGATACACTAACCGTTATCAGCAATTGCGGACTCAGACTAAAGAAGGAAGTGTCCCTTCTTTGTAAAAGAGGTTATTAACCTAGGATTCTTAGTCAATGAGAAATGTGTAGCTTCAGTCAAAACGAAACTGGAGCCAATTGTCAAAATGCCAAACCCCACAAATGTCACGGAATTAAAGTCATTTTTGGGAATGGTTAATTATTACCATCGCCATCTACCGCAGCTTGGAGGCCAATTAGAGCCGTTACACTCACTGCTAAGGAAAGGAATTCAGTGGAAATGGGGGAAAAAACAAACAGATAGCTTCAACCAGGTGAAAGCCATGCTTCAGTCCTCCAATCTCATTGTGCATTATGATACCCAGTAACCGCTTATACTATTGTGTGATGCCTCGCCATATGGAGCTGGAGCAGTACTGTCACACCGTATGCCTGATGGACAAGAATGCCCTATAGCTTACGCATCCCGGACACTTTCATCAGCGGAGAGAAACTATTCGCAGTAAGAGTAAGAGGGTTTGGCAGTTATTTTTGCAGTTAGAAAATTTCATCAGTATTTATACGGCCGTTGGTTTGTGATAATTACTGATCACAAGCCTCTACTAGGACTCATAGGAAAAGTTGAAAAGTTCTTCATTGACACAAGCTGGGAAAAGTTCAATTTCAGTGCATTGCTCAACCACCACAGTTAATCAGGCGCAATTGAAAAGCAACATCTTCAAAGAAATCAACAACCAAGGATGGGCATTACATGTTCGGAAAATTTTTTGATTCAATAACAATCAATTAAGTGTGTTAAAAAAGTTATATTTAGTTGGCGAGAAACTGGAAAGAAATACACACCAGAACAAGCTGATATCGACAATTCTAAGATTCTTGTCACGTGACAACCAAGTGTGGTAATGCATTTTCACCCTGTCCAATCTAGAGAGAATTCTGTCTAGCTTAGTGTTGGTGAAAGATGTTATGAACAGAATAAGGAGAAGAGGCATTCCTCCTGGATTTCTTCTGAATCTAAAACATGTTGCCAAATTTTTAGATGGCCCTCATTCACATGTTTTTATAATAGGCACCATAAATGCTTTTAAAATATTCACTTGAATTTAATGATTTGAATTGTCCTTTATTCATATGATACACAAGCTTGCATCTAAGCTCTTGTTGCCACTTTTTTGATAACGTTTTAAGAGAACAAGTCTTTACTGAAGCAGCCAATTTTTTTTCTCCATAAAATGTGTACTTTTTTAAGTCATGATCACTTAAGTCATGATGTGATTCTTTGATTGGTGGAATTTGCACGGTCATCATGGAAAGTTCATAAAAACCAAAAATTGTTTATTTTAGAATCATTCCACACAAAACCTTTGTTACGCACGAGAAGAACTGAAGAGAAAATAAATGAAAGCTAAGTTTTTATAGAGAGATATTTATACCTATATGTTTTTAAACTTTGTTTTTGCTGTCTTTTACCTTCGGTTGGTGCTGATTGTTACATGATTCAAGGATTATATATTAGTTAATTTTTAACTAATTTTTAACTATATATATATATATATATATAATAAATGATTTACATGCCCAATATAATGTTTATACATTCGTAGTGTGTAATATTTATGTATTATATATCTATAATAAACACATTTATCTATATATGACTTTTTAAGAAACTCTGAACGAAAAATGTCACATTCTCTCAGTTTTCGGCTATAAACTTTATCATGCTTTGGGAAGTTCCTTGACTTTTTCCTGTTATCAATCCATTGCTAAGAAAGAAATATTGCCGGTATATTTCTATTAGTCAGAATACAGATATTCAATAATATTATCACTGACACTGTATAGAAAATGACAAGAAAACAAAGAAGTGTCAAACTTTAATTTGCAGTTGAGTCAATCCAGTCTTAATTGAAACATCTATGATTAAATTTAAGGATACTACATTGTCGGCATTGTAACTGATCATGCCACTATTGTAGGCATCTTCAAGGTATTTAATTTGCAGTTCGGTTTTCAAGACTCGTAACATGATATAGCTCACTAAAAGGGAGTAAAATAGTTCTAACTGATGTGTTTATTGCGTCTTTTATAATCCAGCATAAAAGTTTAGCTTGCTGGAAAGCTGTGAAAAAAATAAAACAGTGAAATTTCTGAAATTTACAATTTAGAGAATCTAGCTAAAAACACAACAAAACAAGTAACAACATAATAGCAGGCCCGTAGCCAGAACGAAATGATAGGGGGGGGGGCAGCGAGTAAAAGGCACCTGAGACATGGAGCCCCCCACCCTAGCGAGAAACGGGGTAGAACCCCGGAAAAATTTCGAAATTAACCATTTTATTGTGTATTATAAGCACTTGAGCAGTCGTTTATGGACTAATTTTGTTGTAAAAACATACGGAAAATATATGGATGGTAACGGAAATGGAACCACATAATATCAGCATCAGAAAATTTTCATTAATTTTAACTTTTTTCAAAAAGATGGAATTTACGTTATTTGATGAACTACACGCTTTTTTATAGGCATCACTTTCATAAGCATCACAGGCTGAAATTCTCTCATCGGAACAAGACTGGTAACGAGTTTACATATTCCGAGGCTTAGACTCCCAGCATTTGTGAAAGTCCTCAAATGTTACGGATTTCATTAGAATGTCACTTTCGAACAAAAGATAAGCCAAATCGCACTCCCTTTGCGTAGACATTGATCGTCTTTGAGGCGAGTCGATTCTTGATAGGGATGAAAAAACACATTCTACTCGCGTTGAAGTGAAGCCAGCAGTGGTAGCAAGATCGTACAATGAGACTAATATTGGAGCTCCTCCTTTGTGTGTTTTAGTCATGATCCGAGACACTTCTATCAGATCGACTCGACCATTATTATCTTTAGGCCATTCCATATCTTTTAATACTCGGGCGAAGATTCGGCATTCAGCCTCTAAGTCTACAGCTGACAATTTTTGTTCTACATAAAAGTTTCTAAGGACCGGCACCGTTTCGGCGTATTCGAACAGTGGTTTCAGAGTGTGATAGTCAAGAAACCGATCTGCTGCGGGCGACAATGCGCACATTGCGTCCCAGAGGTTGAGGTTGATAGTGGAGAACCGGCGTTGGAATTCTGAAAGAAGCAAATCCAAGCATTCTTCTAAAATCTCTACATTTGTGCGACGACTAGTTGGTATGGGTTCAGTGATGACATAGTCCCCCAAATAAGGAGGAAGCGTAGACGACCTTCTTGGACGGCAATCATCGTGATTGTAAATAGAAGCAGATCGTTTCTTCACCATATTATCGAGTTTCGTTCGAGTGTCGCTGTTATTCTTCTTTTCCTTCAGATCGTTCGTCACTTCGTTAATAACACTAAATGCTGACACGAAATTTTCACTTGGGGACTGCAGCATCTTGACTACGATATTAATTGGCAGAAGTATATCGAACAACATACAGTTGATGAAGACAGAGATAGGGTTATTATCTTCCACTCCAATTTGACTAAGAAATCCGATCGCAACAGCTCTATCCTCGCTCTTCAACTTTTTACTTTTAGAGGCGATCAAGAGCCCATCAACGATTTCTCGGTAGTTTTTGGTTATGTGCTTGGTGCTTTCGAAATGCCCCGACCACCGCGTTTCAATGAGTCTCTTTAATGCGGAACCATGGTATGATTCTCTGACGGCACTTTTCTTAAAGAATTTGTACAACGAGGTGACGATGCTAAAGTATTCCTCTATTTCCTCCAAGTTTTTCATGACAAATGAAACAACAAGATGGATTTTGTGTAAGAAACAATGTACATATAGAACATACCTGTTGCAAAAGTTACTTATCAACTTTTGTAGACCACCGAGGTCACCTGACATGACACTTGCCCCATCAAACGATTGTGAGACTAACCCATCTTTGGGTATAACGTACTTTTTCATCGATTCCTTTACGAATTTGAATATTCCTTTTGCAGATCTGTCGTCTACATTTTTCATATCGAGACAGTGCTCTGCAATCAATCCATCGACTTGTTTATACCGGAATACAAGTCCCTGTATTTCATGACAGTTTTTGTCAGACGTTCCATCTGCCATAATAGTATAGATACGAGCTTTCCGTATTTCTTCTGCGATTTTCTCCTTGACTAATGATGCAAGTACAGAGATTATTTCGTTTTGCACCGCAGGGGACGTGTATTGCACATTTTTCGGCAAGTGTTTATGAATTGCCTCCCAGCAAGGATCTATAGGAAATAGGAGCTGTGAAAAACTTCTGAGGTATAGACCGTCGCCTTCAATGCTTGATTCTTCGGTACCGCGGAATGGAAGACCGTTAGCACAAAGAAATCGTGTGACATTAAAAACTGCGAAAAGCCATTTTTCTGATCGGAACTAACCGACACGAACGATCTCGCAACAGCATTTCCACCAGATTTATCTTGACCACTGACATAATCTGCCCAATTCTTCATCGCACGGTCATGATTAGCAGATTTTTCGTGTTTCATCAAACCCTTGCTTGTACCTGTAGCATTTTTCCAGTCTCGATAGCCGTTGTGGGTGAATGTTTTCTCAGTAACATTTGGAAGAAAAACTCGACATGCAAAGCAAAATACTGCATCCACCTCCTTGTTATACTCAAGCCATCTAAACTTCGAATACCAGTCAGAATTGAATCGTCGCTTGGTTTTACCGTATGTCGTAGGAGGATATACCTTGAGAAAAGGGCGACAAGGGGTGGATTTATTGTCAAAGAAATTCGATAGTTTGTCAGAATCAGAGTCGGTCCTTCCATCATGAGATAATGTGTCCACTACTACACCTCTCTGGCTATGTATGGATCCATCGTCAATACTCATTTGATCGCATGACGCATTATCAAATTCGATTGAGTTGTCACTTCGAGTGCTGTGTGTATCAGGAGGTTGGTTTGTGTTCACCTTTTTCCAATATTTGAATAGACCAGACATAGCTACCTGAAGGAAAACGGAAAGTTTTTCATTTATTAAAATGTTAGAAATAGATTTGGGTCTAGAAGTGCACCGTTTGTTTATTCATTACATATTGTGTAAGTGCAATAAATACGCAACAAATAATCAAATTTCAGGAAAATCAACACTACAAACTACAATACTAAACTTACGCAGTAAACGTCACCAAATGTCCGCCATGTTCAACTGACCAAGCCAAATTGGTTAGTTGCGTGTCTGAGAATTTCCTCTTTCCTGTTTTTAAAATTTGATTCTTGTTTTCTTTCAAAATGAACACCAGCACTCACGGTACTAATTTTGAGTAGATTGATCTCAAATCAAAGTTCTTTACTCAATCACACATTGTTAACACTGTGACGTCTGTACATCTTTTCTCTTTATTTCAAAGGTTGTGACGTCTGTGCATTTTTTTCTTTCTTTTTCATTTGTTTTGTCTCTCCCCCTGTTTAACGTTAAAGACGCATTCATAAAGCTACGTGATAATGCTCGGTTATCCCTATGATGGAGTGGTGGTTTGTCAGACGTAAATCTTTTTGAAAAATTCGAATGTTTTTACTTTGCATGCGCGTGTTATTTGCATGTGAGCAGGTTCACATTAAAATGCCCAGAAAAAAGTCGAGGCAGCATTTTTCATAGGGGGGGGGGGGGGCAATGCCCCTTGAATTTTCGAACCAGGGGGGGCAATGCCCCCCCCGTGGCTACGGGCCTGCATAATTGCTATAGCTTGGTTGAGTTAGAATAATATTGCTAATCTAAGTTATTAAAAAATAGCTTTTGGATTAATTTATCCTATGCAAAAATTTAACATTTAATTAATTATAATATATATAGATCAATTATATATAACTAGCTAGCCATGTAACCATTCTTCTTAATATTACTCGGGCGGAAAATTATTAGTTCTAGGTTTTCGATATTGAGTATCGCGCCGTTTGTGATACCATCGCATACGGCGAGCTCTAGAAATCTAGATACGATAATAACGCGATGGATTATCGATTAAAATATCACCGTTTACCGATAGTCTATCCATTACTAATGACAGAATCGGGTGAATATACATAACAATTGGGTGGAGAGTACAACTATCCTTCGCCCAATGATAACTTTGAATCTCATTTTGCACAATGAATTAATAATTTTCAGCAAAGTCGCCTAAAACAATGCACTCATTTGGTGATAGGCTCTTCTTTAAAAATTTTGATTAGCACTTTTTTTTTTTTTTATTGGAGATTGCTCAAAACAAGGCCTAAAAGGCCACTTGCGAGTATAGAGCTACAGGAGAAGTTAAGCAGATTTAAGGTAGCGATGAACATTAGATTTGAACAGTTGAAGGTTAAATTCAGGAGGAAAGCATGTAGATGGAAGTGAGTTCCAAAGTCTGGACGTACGCGGAAAAAAACTGTTTTTATAAAAATCCCTACGACAATTTGGAACACAAACAGTCCATTGGTGAGACGAAGAAGACAACCTAGTAGAACGGAGAAATATTTTGAGAGAAGGTGTAAGAGATGATAGTTCGCTTGAACAACGACCATAAAAAAACTTGTAGAAGAGACAAAGAGACGCTACGTTTCGCCGGTGTGAAAGGGAGTCCAATTTCAAAGAAAGGTTTTCGCCAATTGCATTGCAAACACGCCGTTGAACACGGTCTAACAAATTCAGGCAATTTTTTGGTGCACCTGCCCAAATGTGGCAGCTGTATTCCATACATGGACGAATTGATGATTTGTATAAGTAAAGGACGCATTCAGGTGTGAGGTAATTCATTTCTCGTAAAAGAGAACCAACTTTCATGGCAGTTGATTTAGCTATATTTTCAATATAAGATCGCCATGAGAGGTCGCTGGTAAATATAAGACCAAGAAGACGAAATGAATTGCTTTCAGGCAAATGAGAACCATTCATCAAAATTCGAGGTAAGTAAGCATGATTGAGATGATTAATGGAAAGAAGATTAGTTTTAGATGGATTAAAATTAACAAGCCAATTCTTACCCCATTCAACTACTGTATTGAGATCTTTTTCCAGATCAGAGGCCATTCTAACTTTATCACAATCATCTGATTTATTAAGGCAGGAATACAATGTTGAATCATCAGCATAAATAACGGTTTTGGATGATAAATTGTCAGGGAGATCGTTAATGTACAGTAGGAACAGAGTCGGACCGTGAACTGAACCTTGAGGAACACCAGCATTGATGGAAAAAATGGAAGAAGAATGACCGTTAAGAACCACCTTGAGTTTACGATTGGAAAGGAAGGAGGAGATAATATTTAAAAATGGACCTTTTAAACCATATGCCTTAAGTTTGTGCAGTAGCCCCCGATGCCAGACTTTATCAAATGCCTTGGAGATGTCAAGGGCAACTGCTCGCGCTTCACCAGAGACATCAAGGGCACGATAAAAACGTTCACTTATAACTGTCAAAACGTCAGCAGTGGAACGCCCAGAACGAAACCCATACTGGGAGTCGTAAAACAAATTATTTTTTTCAATAAATTCAACTAAGTTCAGGTTAATTAAAGTCTCGAAAACTTTGCTTAAGATGGAAATGAGGCTGATTGGTCTATAATTAGAAGGATGAGATCGCTCACCACAATTTTTAAAAATTGGAATAACAGAGGCAAACTTCCAAGATGAAGGGAAACAGGATTCGTCCAAACACTTTTTGAAAAGAGCACACAAAACGGGAGATAACTCAGTAGAACATCTTTGAAGTACAATTACAGGAATGCCATCCGGTCCAGTAGCCTTATTAGAATCCATTTTGTTAATAATCTTAGAAACCTTATCAGGAGATATAAAGCAATCATGTAAAGTCTGGACAGTTTTGGAGGAGAAATAAGGGAGATCATGACCAGAATCATCGAGGGTGGAATGAGAACTGAAGAGTTTAGCGAATAGTTCAGCTTTATCCTTAAATAGACTAATGACTTCAGGACCATTGAAAAGTTGAGGTACAGATGTTTTAGAACTACCCCGGACGTTTTTGATAATACGCCAAAATTTGCAAGAACCTATTTCTTTGGATTTGATAAGATCTTTAGTCCTTTCAGCAAAAACAGTTTTAGCTTTACGAACAACATATTTACAATTATTGCGCGAGGCAATAAACAGTTGTCTGTTATGATCAGTCGCATCACGACGGTAGCGATGAAAGAAATGATTGCGATGAGCTATGGCTGCAGCACAAGCTGGAGAAAACCATGACGAAGAATGAGGTTTTAACTGATATTTCCCTGACGGAACAAATAATTGTATTGCTTCAGATATTATTGAAGTAGTTTCATTAACACAATCATCAACTGAATTGGAAAGAATTTTTTCCCATGGGACAGACTGAATGTGATTTTGAAATTTTAGCCAATCCGCAAGATCATATCTAAAAAAGGATCTATGCATGGGATGTTCATGGGAAACTTGCCTATTGAAATTAATTTTGACCTCCAAAACAACATGGTCAGAACGACCCAGTGGAGCGCTATGAGATATCTTACAAATTTCAGGGTTAGAGGTCAAAAATAAATCCAACAAGGAGGGCGATTGACTTGAGTGATCAGGAATGCGGGTTGGAAAATCAACCAATTGCGAGAGAGACTGAGATACTGCAAAGTTATAGGTTTCGACACCAGAGCTACTTGTTCCATTCGAGAATCTTAGCCATTGTTTATGGTGAATGTTAAAGTCACTAAATACAAAGATGTTGGTTGAGCAATGATTAAGAAGAGCTAAGTCAGCAGACTTTGAAACTGATTTGATAACAGAACAGTCTTGAGAAGATGGAGAGCGATAGAGAAAGAACAAAAAACTAGTTGAATGTAGAAGAGACAAACGAAAACACATGAAAGGATGATTGGGGTCTTCCAGGTCAATTTCACGAAATATTGGTAAAGTTTCCTTGACATAAACTGCTAGACCATGCATATGAATAGAGGAGTCCAATCTAAACAAAGGTAGGTATCTAGGAACAAGGAAATCATTAGAAGATATACCAGCATTTAGGTTAGATTCGCAAAGTGCTAATAAATCCGGATTATTTTTTATCAAAAAAGCCTCCACGTCCGAATAATTGGTACGAAAACCACGAATGTTGCTAAAAGCTAAGGAGAATGGAGGATGAGTATTCAACTTTATTTTGGCTTTGTTGTTGCGTTTTGATTTAAGGAGGGGTTTTTCTTTATTTGTTTTACAAACAAATTCCACGGAGGACCTCTTACTCGGTAGACCCATTCCCCCGAACTATCACCAGCCTCTCTCTGTTTAGCTTCAACTCGAAGTTTGTTGAATATATCTCTTTCCTCCTTGCTCCTGTCTGGATTAATAAAGATATTTCCATCAGCTTCTTTCAAAATCCATTTGTGATTTAAGATGGAAATTTTTGTGTCATAATCACGCAGAGTAACTCGTAACGGTCGAATTTTAGCGGATTGCAAAGGACCGAGTCTTTCACAAATTTTAATATCGTCAATGCGAATATTAAGTCTAAGCTGATTTTTAATAAGACCCAATACCTGCAATGAGTGACTAACCGATTCAGTCTCTTTCAAACCATAAATTATCAAATTATTTTTGCGCCAGTTGTGATCTTCAATATTTTTAAAAATTTCTTTAGTTAGAATATGTTTGAAGTCTAAACAATCAACCTTGACACTATTTTTTAAATTGGAAATTAGAGTGTTTAGATTCAAGTTGTCATCAACTAATTTTTGAATTAATGAGGCGTTTGTCTCAATGCTGTCTTTGATGCTGGACAATGAAGATTTATAAAAAGAATGAGACGCTTCGAGAGAAAAAAGGCAAGATTCAATTTTTTCAAAGTAGGCTGCGCATCTGGATTCAATATCTTTTTCTACAAAGATTGCATTTAGAGCAGGTTTAGTGCAGTCCGGACAGAACCAAAAGTTATCAACTTTCTCATTGAGAAGCTCAATGATGTCCCTACTGAACTCACAACACTCACTGCAATAGTATTTTGAACAACGTGTGCAGTGCCTAAAATAAATAATGCTGTCAACACTGGTACAATTATCGTTGGAACAATGGGCACTCAGATTGGACCGATTTTTATTGAATCTGTCAGGTTTTTTCAAAATTCGACCGAAAGATGACTTGTTAGATGACATGATTAATAAAATGAATGGAGTACAGTTTAAGGCAAAGATAAAATTTTTATATACAGTAATTAAAAGTAAGAAAGGAAAAAAGGATTGTTAAGCAATTTGATTGACTCAACAGGCGTGTAACGATAAGTTAATAAACAATTAAAACGATCAATTAAAAAATTTTTTGTACTAACAATTGTTAGTAATTATGTTGCAAATGGGGCAATTATGTTTAAAGAATTTCTGTGTGAAACACAGGAACTAAAAGTACTTAAGACTTTAGAACAGTTGGGAGAATGGAAACTTTGATCAGCAAAAACAGAAAATACCAACTGTTTTAAACCACGTTTCAAGGAATTTTACAACAAAAATAACTTCCCCCTCTACACCAAACCGACTCCACAGTAATCAATTAATACACTCCAATTCGAACTAAAATCCAAATCCAAAGCAACGGCCAACAGCAAAGAAACAGCAAAATTTTGAAGAGCTTCTCAAAACACAACTACTCTCAGCAATTAGCAAAACTCTTCTGAAAAAACTTGGCCAAATTGGAGTGGGATGTCGGTTCATCAATTCGTTTGACAACCAAATCAATGTAATCATTTTTATTCAATGTTTGTGTTATCATATGTGGGTGATCAGTACTTTCCCACTGATAAAATGTAATTTCATCATTATCTTCAAAATCATTAAGTTTCGAACAAAAAACGCTTGAGTTCCTCTGAACCAGGGCACTGAGCACACCTATGTATCATACATTCATTATTAAATGGTTCGCCCACAATCTTATTAATGAGGTCTTTGTATGTTATGTTCCAATTGATGGCATTAACCAACAATATAGTGTTTTGATGGTGGGTGCAGACACACAGTGAATGTGTACCGAATGCTCCCACACTAACACACCATTTTGGCCTTAAGCTACAAAATTTTGAAAATCCAATAACTGCGTTGGGATGCTTTTTTTTAATGCAATATATACTTCTTTCAGATTGCACAGTAGCAGTCTTTTTTTGTTTGTATTCACACCAGCACTCCATTGCACACACCGCAATTGATTATGGGATGTAGTCTATCACACACTTTAATATTGACATTTTCAAATAAATGTAAAAATTAATCACCTTGTTATAACTATTGGTAATTATTTTAGGAATAATTAGTTTTGTGATGCTATTTCATATGGTAGTAGTTACAAGATAAAATTTAAAAAAAATTTAAAAAAACAAAAATGTTACATGAATTTTTCGATTGCTTTTTACCATTTTTTGTATTGAGTTGACAATTGTTAAGACTTCACAAAGCCAGCTGTGAAGATTTCACAAATTACTACAAATTGTTATATATTTGAAGGACTATTTTTTTTCAAATAATAAATTATAAAAGCTTACATTGATAAACTGATCAACGATGGTCTGTTACCATTTTTTATCTAATTTGTACATATATTTCTCATTAAAATAAAACAATAGTAAATTCAAAATGGTGGATTTTTGTGTTTTATCGACAAATTTGAAATGCCATAACTTCTGAACTGTTTGGAGTTAGACACTCAAATTTTAGGAGGATTCATATTTTAACGATATTTATAAATGGTGAGAAAATGAAGAAAATCTATTTTTGATGGTTGCATGGCTGGTTGAATTGATATGGAATGATCCATTATTGTTTTCCCTGACAATGTATGAAGGTCATAGTCAGAATAGAAGACTTTCTGAGAAATGACAAACACAGGTATAATTTTGAAACAATTAATTAAAATGTGGAGAGCACATACCTGCTGTCCCCATGGTAACATGTGCAAAATTGCACCCTAAGAGATACGCCTTGTCCCTCAAGAAAGTTAGTTGAGGCTGCCATCATCTTTAATATCGAAGCCTTTATCTGCCATGAGAGAGTCTCCATCTTCTAGTAGTTCATAAATGTTGCAGTCAGATGTACCCTGATTATCACTGGTTCTACCAGTAAAAAGTTAAGAACCAGAGGATACAGCACCACATGGTGTAATTCCAAGTAGGCTGTTAGCTGTATTGTGATTTTTGTAACTGGAATATGTTGCATTTTGTGGCCTTACTGAAGATGGTTTCTCAATATAGATTTCAGTACAATCAATACAAAATGCAATTTTGGATTTCTGAGGTTGCGAGTTCAAATTCTCCCGGCCTCTCCGACTCAGAGAATGAGAAGCATTTTGATGCGGCAAAGTACGGGTGTTGGAGGTAGGAGTGGCGCACGCCTCAACAGTTATACCCAAGGTCTTGCAGTCACCCTCGTTTGCACTTGTTACTAACATTAGGGTTCATTCAGCAACTTTGCTTATTTTTGCTTTTGCTTATAAATGTGTTCAGTTCCTGAAGCTTTATAACATGTCTTTCAATCAGTTTTAATTTTTGACTTTCCTGAAGTTCACTGATCTTGGTTGAACTCATTGCTTTTGCTGCATCAGAATATTTATTTTTATTTTCACCAGTTTCTAAATTCCCACTTTTCTTAGGCAAGTTTGTTCTTTTCCGAATGAGTAAATCTTTTGCAATTATCTATAAGAAACAATTTATTGTTGGTATCAATATTTTTGGCACTTAACAAAATTGGAGAAAGTTATGTATCATGCCAGTGGAGGATTAATTACACTCAGAACATAGTTAGTACTCAGAATAATGCCATTCACAGTGCAATAAATTAATTAACAATATAATGTTGACTAATTCCCACTGAATGCATGATAGTAAGCTATCTCTTACATACATAATTATAAATTAAATCCATTTCATTTATAGTAAATAATGATAAATTTCACACAATATGCATCTTATTCTACAAATCAACAGTAATACAATTATAATTAAGCATATATTTTTAAATATACCTGATTTAAAAATCTTACTACAGAATACATTATGGGTATTTGGTCCTCGTATGGTCTTGGCCTTTTTCAGAACATCAGTTTGTTCGTTGAGGTCGCTTGCTGATCTCTTGTTACGCTTCTGATTCACAATCCACTTCTGTAATTGAAGTATAGCAGTTATATTTTTGTACGACAATACTCTCTCTCTACATTTAACGTTTATTTTCCATGCTGACACAAGTTAGGCAGGGATCACAAAATTGTTCGAGTCGGTCGGTCGGTACAATATCCTATCGGAAAATTGAAAATTAAAATGAACAGTCGGAAAATTCATAAAAGTATCGGAAAATTTTGCTCTTCGCTCTAGGATTATTTTGTACGAACCATTTGTATTATAATTACATTAACTGAAAGCGACTAAACAGTATTAAGTTCCCTTACCTTAAAAAGATCATTGATTATCGCAAGCATAAATGTCTACGAAAGTCACAGGAATTGAGGCTTGCAATATTTCTTACCTATGCTACGGATAATTACTTTTCTTGTGCAATCCTCCTGTGAGTACCATTTTATTGGGAAACTAATGCCAACAATCTAACGTACGTAAGAAAAGATCATGTATTTTATGCAGATTGAAACTACACCTTTTTATAAGCATAGTGTATTTTGAGCCCAGCCTCAATATGCTTATTTTTTCTTGGTTTGAGCCTCATGTTATACTTATTTTTTCAGTTCCAAAGTTTAGCGATTCATATCAGCAGGGAGCAACGTCATCCCATAAGCCCATCAATCTTTGCCTAACAGACCAGATAACTACTTATTTCTATCTTTCTTTGCATATGTCACACAATTTACATTTAAACATAGGATGCAAATAGAATGATTTCAATGAAATTCTTAGTTTCTTACTTTTATCCAGCCTCGGTATATGCTTTTATGCTAATTTTTAAATGAATCTCAGCCTAAGTATGCTTATAAACGTTATGCTTATAAATAAAAAAAAGGTGTAACACTAAATGAACCAATTTGTAAAGGTTTGGTATGGCTTTAGAAATCAGGAAATAACGCACCTGTAAAGGATAATGGTAGAAAAAATTGAACTTTAGATAGAGCATTTCTCTATGAAATTTTATACAATATGACTCTAACAATGTTTCTAATACAACGTATATATCAACCATAAAAACAGGTACTATGAAACGTATATATGATTAAACATGTCTTATGAGCAGCTAAAATCAATAATATAAGAAAACAATTCACAGAAAATACATCTTAATAGTTGCAGAAAAATTATTATCATTTGTTTTCAATTCAGAAATAAAATTAAATCAAATATCAGTTTGGTCCATAACTTTTTCATTGCACGCACAGCCCATACGCGTCAATATTTTAATGTAGAATATTAAA
Source organism: Candelabrum cocksii (assembly GCA_963930725.1). Taxonomy (NCBI): domain Eukaryota; kingdom Metazoa; phylum Cnidaria; class Hydrozoa; order Anthoathecata; family Candelabridae; genus Candelabrum; species Candelabrum cocksii. The sequence goes on along the minus strand of OZ005677.1, from coordinate 8,570,305 downwards.
GTTCAAAAAAAATAATTTTAATGTCGGCAATGAAAATTGAAACTCTATAATCCGGGTATGATATTTAAATAAAGGCTCAATCAAGATGATAGTCAAAGAAGCGCATTTATATATTTATATACGCTTTAATCTCGCCTTGTGTGGTTACTTTTATTGATTTTAGCTAGCTTTTATTGATCATTAAAATAACAATCTTCTCACTCTGATCATTCTTAAAATGGATTTGCAAGAAATGTCTGAATCAGTATCTGCATTAGTTCCAGAAGTTGGTAAGTACAGTTGTATCTATATCTTTATTATTAACTTGTGAACTTTCAAACAAGATGTATATATATTTGTGATGTTTAGTTTATATATATATTCTGTTAGAGCACAGTTCAGCTGACATTAAGTTGGCAGACTAAATTGATTGAAATGTTTACATTATAATTGTACCTAGCCACAACAAAACACCAATCAGTTACAAACTACCAGAATATTACATTCAACATTGCTATCTATATAGCTAATAGTCGGTTCCACAAAAGTGAGTAGGATAGCTATGATGGTAAAACTTTAAAGCCAAATTCTGAGAACAACTTTTCTCAGAATTTGGAGAACTGCAGCTTTTGTGTGAAAAAATGTTTATGGTCATTTAGAAATAAGACCATTAAAAGCTGTAGCTCAGCTACATTTTTGTTTGATTTGACTGAATTCTTACGTTTTTTGTTTTTAAGTGCCCTTTTGTTATGTCATGTTCTGAGTTATTTATTTAAATTTTGTTTTTCTAAAATATTAAACTGATTTGAGGAGACTAATTCACTTTTAATTCACTAAAATAATAATAATAATAATGGAGTTTTACGGGACTCTCCACATATAACAGTGGCTCTTCTTATCCCAAGGTTTAGGTCCTGGCGTATTTAGGGCACCCATTTGCACCTACGAAGTCGCTCAACCAGACAACCCACTATTTGAGCTAGGCTTGCATTGAATGCACTAACCACTAAGCTACAGTGACCTGATGGAGAAATGGAAATGAAAAGTGCCAAGAGGCAGACTTGTGTGACTGTACTTAACTATATATAATTCTCAGAATATATATATATATATATTACCTATTAGATTACCTTACCCTCAACCAGTTACCGCAGATCTTCCTAAATTCAGAGTCATTGGGAGTCGATTTTTGTGGACCTGTTTTCATCAAAGAAACACAAAACAAGAAGGCAACGATGACAAAGGCCTACATCGCTCTCACGACGTGTGCTACTTCACGTATGATTCATCTGGAGCTGACACCCAATTTGACTACACAAGCCTACGTCAGAGCTCAGAAGAGATTCATCAGTCGACGAGGATATCCACAGATGATGGTATCTGACAATGGTAAAGTTTTCAAAGGAAGCGAATTGAAGATTTTCAATGCCCACCATGGGATAAAATGGTCTTTCAACCTCCCTAGAGCTCCATGGTGGGGTGGTCTATTTAAAAGAATGATACAATCCGTGAAGAGGTGCCTACGAAAGGCACTCGGAAGCAGCAGACTTACCTACGAAGAGCTATTGACCACCCTGACAGAAATAGAGGAACTCATCAACAATAGTCCGCTCACGTACCTTGAGGAGCACGACACAGAGCAATGCTTGGCCCCTTCACACCTGCACAATGGCAGACGCACGCTGAATACTCAATTAGAAGGAAATACTGGACATCGAGACCTAAATCAAGATGATATGGTTCGTCGTGTGAAGCAGATAGAGAGTACAATCAACAGTTTCTGGAGTAGATGGTCCAGGGAGTACTTGACGAAGCTTAGAGAACACCACAAGATGGTCACTAGAAGGAATAAGTTGCAAATTCAAATTGGGGACGTTGTACTTATACATGATGATTCCCGAAAACGAAACAGATGGAAGATGGGAAAGGTGATCGAGGTGATAAAGGGAAAGGACAACGAGGTGAGAGGTGCCAGGCTGAAAACAACGACTGATGGGAAGAGGGTAACAACAACAATTACTCGCCCACTAAAACGGCTCTATCCACTGGAGATCAGCGGCAACGTCAATACAGTCGGTGATGGTCAACTCGATGATGACGCAGTCGGTGATGATGCAGTCGATGATGGTCAACTTGATGATGACACAGTCGGTGATGATCAACTCGATGATGACGCAGTCGATGATGCTCAACTTGATGATGACACAGTCGGTGATGGTCAACTCGATGATGATGCAGTCGGTGATGGTCAGCTCGACGACGATGTGGTCGGTGATAGTCAATTCGACGATGACACAGTGAATGACGAGAGCGTGGATGAATTGTTGCAACGATCAGATAATACGAGAGGTAGACGAGCTGCTGCTGTAGACGGTGAATGGCGCAGACGATTAATTGGGAGATTGTCAACGGCCAATTGATTGGAGATGGTCATCCCCAATCGTGGGAGTGTCAAAAATATGAATAATTGATATAGTGCGCCACGTGCGCACGCAAAGAAAAGGCTCGTTAGAGAACGAGCCTCTGCGATGGAGTACATTGTGTAATTTGATAGTTTTTTTTGTTCTTTTTTGACAACACTTGTGCTAGAGAGTCTTGAGTCGCGACAAGCATTTTTCGCATTCGTATACAAGAGAAATTTGACAGAACTTTGATAGCATACTTTGACTTTGAAGACTGGATTTGTGGTGATTCACTGACTAGCGTTTATTTCTGTTTTTTGTCCTAGTCTCTACTGTACATATTTGGCAATCGCCAGAAAAGGAAGTGTTTGTTCACGACTGTATCACTCGCCTTTTTTTGCTATACCAATCTCCCCGTTTGTTTCCCATGGGTGCCAGCAAAGGTTTTCACAGAGTCTCTGGGAGGGGGATTAGGTGAAGTCTGTCGGACAAGTGCCTCTAAGATTGAATATCCAGAACACGAAATCCCGACAGCCAGTGTTTGCATAATTCTTGAAATGAATTCTGTAGAATCATGACAACTTTGATGCTGCCCAGATACATCAGGATACCCAGTCATGGAGAACTAGTAAAGGTGGTAGACAAATTTCAAGAAAAGTGGGGATTACCACAGTGTGCTGGTGCTATTGATGGCTCCCATATTCCAATAAAGGCACCAGCAGAATACCATGCAGATTATTACAATCGTAGGGGTTGGTACTCCATCATTTTACAAGCAGTTGTGGATAGCAGCTACAAATTCATCGATATTTATGTTGGTTGGCCAGGAATAGTTTACGATGCCCGTGTTTTTCATAACTCTTCTATTTTCGAGAAAGGGCAGAATAAATCGTTGTTCTTTGGCGCATCGCCAAAAACTATAAATGGGTTGAAGGTTCCAGTAACCATTATTGCAGATGCAGCCTACCCACTGTTACCATGGGTTATGAAACCATTTTCTGATAATGGGACTCTTCCATCAGAAAAAGTCCATTTCAACTACAGACTGAGTCGTACAAGAACGGTGGTAGAGAATGCTTTTGGCAGGTTAAAGGGGAGATGGCGTTGCCTTTTAAAACAAAATGAAAGTGACACAACGAATATGAAAAATATTATTGCTGCTTGCTGTGTTCTACACAACATATGTGAAAATTTCCAAGAAGATTTTGACCCAGAGCTTTTAGGGTATGTCATACAAGATGCAGCTTGCATGAACATATTCCCCATCATTTGCATGATCCGCATATCATGCTCCATTTCCTCCTTCTTGCGTTTTTCCTCTCGCTCAGTTTCTATTTGCTGCCTTTTTTCTTCTATTTTGAAAAAACATTCATCTGCTGCCTGCTGTTGCTTTTGGATGAGAGAGTAAACTTTAGAAATGAAGGCCTCATTTCTGCTCCGCTTTTTGCTTTTCCCCTGCCTGCACGAAACTTTCTGTTCTTCTCCTTTATCGGCACCTACTACTGGAATCGTTGAGTTAGCTCCAACATCAACATTGGCTCCTGCATTTTTGTCTGAGGATGAGAGGGTTTCAACCGGTGCGTCATTCTCCAGTACGCTGTTGTCGTCTGCAATGATTTCAGTGTCAGAAAAACTGTTGTAAATTTCTTCTGATTCTTCTGACTCCACAGAATTGCTTACTGACTCATCCATTGACGTTTCTGTTGTTTGGGAGTTGATCTGCAGGCTACTTTTCAAAAGGTTTACTGGTTTTGTAATAGGCCTGTCTCCCAAAATCTTTTCACGCTCCTCGAAGTATTTACAAGTCTTGCGACTTTGTTCTGATTGATTGTTATTGTCTTTGCACTTTTTATAATTTTGCTTCAGTTGCTTGATCTTTTCTTTGATTTGTTGAAATGTTCTTACAAATCCACTCTCTTTCTCTAGTCTTTGCACCATTTTCTCGAAAATAGGCCTTTTTCTCGTACAAGAATCAAGCTGCTGCTGGATTCTTTCATCAGCCCAGATGTTTATCAATGCTAGCACTTCGGCTTCATCCCAAGTAGATCCTCTGTCAATATTTGCAGACATCGTGTTTTTCGGTCAATGTTTCAGAGATTATTTTCGGTTGAAGTTTAGGTTGCATCGATAGTTTCCAACAAATTTTTATTAGTCTTGTCTCTTGGCTTGGTGTTGCGTTTGAAAGGATTTTGGCACCTGGGGCGAACCTGGGTTAGTTTGCGTTTACACTACAAAAATCTAACCCGGGTTAGTTTTAACCTGGGGCGAACCCAGGTTAGTTTGTGTAGTGTAAACGGGACTTTAACCGCAAAATTAAATCCACGCGAAATCAAAAATTTCGGTCGACCGTGAATTTAAATCCAAGCGAAATTTTATCCACTTAAGGTATCATATTTCTTTCCTTGTCATTGTGTGCGCAAAAAAAACAAATAGAACCCATTGGAAATGTATACACAATTACTAAAAATATAGATGCACAGTGTACTTACAATTACTATAACTAACTTTAATTACGAAACGATTCTAAAGACGCAAATTTGGGTTTTACCTCCGAAAGAATAAGTGATAAATACAACTATACTTACTTGAAAAAGTATTCTCGCTCGCCAAGTCGGAGCTCACAAAGAATATTTGAAAACACTCCTTGCTTTTCACGCAATCGAAATATTTCTCGAACCCAAAATCGACGCTATCTAGTTTTTCTCCTGTTTTTATCATCTAGCAAAACTACACTCAACAAAGCCAAGTCTTCCTCTTCAGATGAATCCATCTTTCATTTGAGAAATAATTTTCTATCGTTCATTAAACAAGTGGGAACGTGTAGTAGCTGTTTCCAGAAAATCTAGCGCTAATTATCGCTCGTTCACTAGCGCTAGTTACCGCTCATTATCGCTCACTAGCGCTAAATGAGAACTAAGCTTAAAGCACGGTTTCCACCTTGCAGTAACTTTTTTTAGCTAGCGCTAGTGAGCGGTAACTTTTTCCCGGAAACATCTGTTCTTCGTTTCCATTTGCAAAAATCTAGCGCTAAAAAAATTAGCGTTTAGTTAAGAAATGAATTCTTCAGAGAAGGAAGAGCTTGCTCTGCTTACATTTGTTTTGATTGATGATGAACATAGAGTAGAACGAAAGAAAAAGAGGAAACATCCATCGTTTTTTGATACGGGAGATTTACAAACAACGAGATCAACAAGGAGTCTTTTCTAACCTTCTTCGGGAGCTACGTCTTGGTGACGGAGAGAATCTTTTCAGGTAAGGCTTTTTTATCGCATAAAACTTCTTGTAAATGTTTTGGTGACTTGAGTATTAACAGAAAATCGTATGATTATTTTAAGGTACCTGAGGATGACTCCAAATCGGTTTGAGCACCTATTGGCATTGGTCGGCCTTCTAATTCAGAAAGAAACAACTCGATTTAGAGAACCTATTTCTGCACCCCAAAGATTGGCACTGACACTCCGTTTTCTTGCGACAGGAGAATCCCAGCAATCATTAAGTTTCAGTTACCGCAAGGGAAAAACTACAAATGAAATTGTGTTTGAAACATTTTCCGCGATTTACAAAGGAGCTTTGAAAAGTCCTTATTTAAAGAGTCCATCGTCAAGAGAAGAGTGGTTGGCGATTGCATCTGGGTTTGAGGAGACATGGAACTTTCCCAACTGCTTAGGATCTATCGATGGAAAACACATTAGAATTGAGTGTCCGAGTTTGAGCGGCACTTACTATTACAATTACAAAGGTTTCTACATTATAATTCTTCTGGCGATATGTGATAGCAATTACTGTTTCACGTTATTTGATCTGGGACACTATGACAGCAACAACGACAGCGGGGTGCTTGCTAACTCAGAAATAAAAGAGGTGTTTGAAACACAAAATATGGGGATTCCTGAAGCTTCAAAGTACATAACATGCGATTTCGAACCACTTCCTTATTTTTTGGTAGGAGACGAGATATTTCCTTTAAAAACATGGTTAATGAGGCCCTATTCAGGTACTCTTGACAAGGAACAAAGGATTTTCAACTACCGACTATCCCAGGCTAGAAGAACCATTGAAAATGCTTTCGGAATCCTTTGCGCGCGTTGGAGGATTTTTTACACACCGATACGCGGTAAAGTAGAGAACGTTGAGAACTATGTCTTGCCTAACTCTCCACAACTATTTAAGATTAACCGACACTGCATCATATTGTCCATTTGGTTTTATCGACTCATACGATAGTACTGGCAACCTAAAGGAAGGAGAATGGAGAGGATTGGCCACAAGAAGCGAGGGAATGCTACCACTTAACCGTGTCAAAGGGCCCCGATATTCTAATGATGCAGTAGAAATGAGAAACTCTCTTCGTCGATTTGTCAACAGTGAAAATGGCAGCGTCGAATGGCAAGATGATTATGTAACTAGAACGACTTATAACAGAATTGAAAAATAGATTATAATAGTTGATATATTTTCCCTTATGTAATTTATTTTTACGATTAAAAGCGTTCTTAGTAATAAAAATTATTATTAAAAATACACTACGTTTAGTAGTTTAATAGTTTGTGTCCGTGTTTCATTGAAAAGGGTAAGAAGGTGATGGCATTGGAGTTGCAGAATACGATGGTGACATTGGTTGTTGTTGTTGTTGCTGTTGACAGTTTTGGAAAAACTGCTGTTGTGTCGCCTGATCAGGCATTCCAATGGAGATTTGCTGCAGGGGAAAGAAAGTTCCTCTTGGGTTGTTATTGTTCTTTTTATCCAAGGCTTGCATCTGATACTTAAATAGAGTGCTTTCGATTTCATGCTTTGCCATTAATCTTTTCCTTTGGGGAAGGTCACGTAATTTGTCGGCAATTGTAGCACTATATTACCGATGCTCAGCATCCTCTGGTTTTTTCTTCTCTCTAGCTTTCATTCTCAGATTGATTGTTTTCAGAAAGGACAACTTTTCTGTATCAATTTGACTTACTTCAGTGGCTTCAGTCATCTTTCTCTTGGGAGCCACCACTGTCTTTCTGATAACAGGGGTTGTCTTGGGGTTGTACGACTGTGCTACTTCATTAGTAGCCCCAGAAAATTGGGTCCCAGTTACCGCTGGAGTTGGGCCAGCTACCCTCGGAGACATATTTATGGATTCATCGATACGCTGAGAAGTTTCCTCTTCGTCGCCATCATGGTCATGGCGGGTATGGTTGTTGAAAGTATCCCCCTTTAATGATTCACCATCATCTGACAACTAGCTATCGTCAAGTGAGGAGCGCGAGGTTCTTGGACGTATCAAATCATCTAGCCACACCATGTATGACAACTGATTGAATTCAAATTCTGCCTTTTCGACTGCGGCTCTTGACGTGCCAGACTTTTTCGACCCTCGTAAATTGCTTCGCTTCTTTCTGTAATTCTTTTTCAAATTATCAAAACATGTTTTCGCTCTTGCACCTGCATAATTGAAGAAACAAAAGTCATATAATTTTGTCGTTTATCCCAACGATTCTAATTGCAAAAATCAAAATATACCACAGAGAATTAAGAAAAATAATACTAACCATTGTTTGTAAATTCCAATTGATCAGCAACCTCTTTCCAAGCATTTGTCACGACTATTTTGTCCTTGTACTCCTTTCTTGACTTGTCATAAAGACACGCGTATTTTTTAACCGTTTCCGAAAGAAGTTTATTTTCTTCAAATGCTCAATGCTTGTCTTCTTATTTCTTCAGCCATTTTTATTTTACAATAATATATTAACACCGTTCTTCTATGTTCTACACTCCGACTACTCTGATATTTTTCGTAACATAACATAAAAAAACTACACAAAAAACAAACTTCCATTACTTTCTGAATAGAAAAAGTCGGTATTCTTTTGATGTTGAGCGGTAACTAGCGATAAATATGAAAAGGTTTTCATATTCTAGCGCTAGTTACCGCTCACAAATATTTAGCGCTAACTAGCGCTGAGTTTGCATTAAGAAAAAAGTTACCGCTCAAAAGTTAGCGCTAGGTGGAAACCGTGCTTAAGAGTCTCAGACGTCTTCAGGGCTCTCAGACTTTACCGAATAAATGTTAAACAATACCTGTTCTATAGCTACGCCAATTTAAAAGGGTTGGGGTTAGTGCTAACTTACAATATATTTGATTTAAGCTATCGCAATCTCAGAGGAGTTTGCGGTAAACCATGTTTCATAGGGTCAGGGTTAGGGTGATATTGCAACCAAATTTTAGATAACATAAACAATTATATTATTTATTTACTAAATATGGAAACTAAAGAATATTATAATGATCAATAATCAACTTTGGAAACAATGATTTCATTGAAGAAAAAAATATTATTTTGGAAGAACCTTTCCAATCGATATAGCGAACAAATTCATTATTATGACTGTACAGTGTAACTTCCAAAAAATACAGATTATTATTAAATCCTCTTAGATATCCTTTCGTTGTATGAATCATCTAAGAATTTGAAGTATAATAATCGTCGTGCATATGTCATTTTTCGAGTAATGCACTTAAACGAGTTGAGACGATTATTATTATTATTATTATTATTAAAACGAATATTTTTACAGGATGGTTCCTCAGTTATAAAATATATATATTAAATATATAGATATACTGTTATCCTGGAAGTCCTGTTTGAAATAAAAAATATAAAACATAAAAATAATATTGAAATTAGTTAAAAACATTTATTATATATTAAAAACATTATAGATACTAAAAAGGTTTAGTAAAACGACAAATTAAGAAAAAACTCACAAGATTTAGGATAGAGATTTGACTAAAATTAGAGTTGCTTGAGAAGCCTACAAAAACAAGAAAAATCTTTCACTTTTCTGATTTCAATTGGGAGGTTATTAAAAATTAGCGCGCCTTGGAAATAAAATGCTTTACGAGCTGCTTCCAATTTTGCCTGTGGAAGTTTGATGAGGATTCCTTGGTTTCGCGTGTTACGACCAGAACATAGCTCAAAGTAGTTTTTGAAGTTCATGCAAACGTCATTGCTCAAGCAACGGTGAACATATTTTGCAGTTTTCGTACGCAACGCTTTAGCTGACTTTTCAATTTTGTAGTCATTGCCAACAACCTTCTGCGCACGAGCTTCAAGATGCAGAATTCTGGATTTTAGATATTCGGGTATCGATCCAATGATTGTAAATGGACAGTATGTTAATAACGGAAGGATCATTGCATTGAAAATTCTGCAGCTGGTTTTCACATCTATCATGGGTCTAATTTTACGTAAGAGATAGACTCGTGATGACGTTTTAGAAACCGATTGCTGGATGTGATCAGTCAGATTTAGATTTGATTTTAACAATATACCAAGATACTTGTAGGAGTCAGTACAGCAAATTTCTTTGAATTGGTGTCGAATACGAAGTGGTGGGTCATCCAATTTTTTTAGTCGTGGGTTGGTTCCAAATACCATAGCTACCGTTTTTCCTTTTTTACTATTTAAAATAAGTTCATTTTCTTTCAACCAATTTGAAAATAAGTTGAATTCAAAAGACATTACATTTTCAATTTCTTTGATATCTTTATGCGAATAGTAAAGAACAGTGTCGTCGGCATACTTTGTAATATTACATTTCGACAAGACGTTTGCTGAGTCGTTGGAGTGTAGGAGGAAAAGAAGAGGTCCAAGGATTGATTCTTGTGGAACACCGCAAAACAAAGGTTCCCGAGAGGATTGCACCCCATCGATAAAAACTTGCTGGTAACGATTGAATAAGTAACTTCCAATCCAAAGTTGCGGGATTCCTGTAATACCAAAGTCAGGAAGTTTTTCAATGATCGAAGAATGACTGACTGTATCAAAGGCTTTGCTCAGGTCGATATAAATAGCACCAGTGAGCAAGCCTTTGTCCATTGCTTTTCGAATGTGATCAGTGAAAAATGCTGTAGCCAGCTCAGTAGAATGTTGTTTTCTAAAACCGAACTGGAAATGAGATAGCAATTGGTAAGTCTCAAAATGGTCTATGAATTGACGATGGACGCATTTCTCCAGAACTTTTGATACCGCTGGGAGAATACTAATTGATCTGTAATTATCGATATTAGCTCGATCGCCAGACTTGAAAATTGGTGAAACTCTTGCTTGTTTGAAGTCAGGGGGCACGATACCTGATTTCAGTGAGCAGTTTATAATGTGAGTGAGTGGCTTTGAAATGGCGTATTTTGTATCCTTTAAGAAAGAAGTAGGGATATTGTCCAACCCAACAGCACAATTTCGTTTAAGTCCTTGAAGATGTTTAAGGACCTCTTTGTCAGATACCGTTTTAAATTCGAACTGATGTTTACAATAATTCACTGCACTATATTTCGGTCTCCATACAAATTCCATCAAATGATAAGTTTTTCGTTTGAGAGATGACGCAACGGTGGAGAAGAAAGTACAGAAGCCATTTGCGATTTGAATTTTATCGTTGGTCAATTTATTGTCGATCTTGAATGATTTTGGCAAGTCAGGCGATTTGGATTTGACAGGAAAGATTTTCTTAATAGTTCCCCAAAATTTTGAAGGATTGGTAGCATCGAAAGATTGTTCTGCTTCCTCAGTGTTCATGCTTCTAACATATTGGAATCTTTCGATATGTGGATGGTATGTACATTCCGGTGAATAAAGAACACATTTGGGTTTGGTATGCTTCTCTGCGTGAAAGATATCTAATATGTATGTCAAATCTTTGTATCTGCGTGCAATATGGTTTCCTTCTTTTGAAAGACGCTTTAGGAAGGGATGAAGGTCGCATGCTCTATCATAAACCACTCCATTTATTAACTTAGATGATGGTGTTTCTCCGAATAGATCAACGAGCCACACAAATACACTGCTGAGACTCTCAGCTGTAAACATTTCCCAGTGCGATAAGCGTACACCACAAGAACGAAACATATAAAACATGTAGCAGTACGATTATAGAATCCATCAACGTTATTATCCTCCTTCCATCCCAATTCTGAAGTAATTGTTAATGGTAGCATTTTCATAAAACTTCTAGTTATCGGTCGCAAATCAATAATTGATTTTTCTTCTTCACTTTTATCATTGATGTATTGATCACAAAACTTTGAAGTTTGAGAGTGTTGATTTTCCCTGACCGGATTCATAATGCATAAATTATATTTATTCACATTTTCTTCTGAACCAATTATTTTTGACTTTTCAGAGCTACAGACGGATCGATAAAGCTTTTCGTTACCATCGATGACGACGAATCGTTCCTTGCAACCTACTTCGTTACAAACATGAACTTTCCATTTCTCGTCGATAGATTTTCTTATAAGTTCATGAACTTGAGCACATAAAAGTTCTATATCAAGTTCAGAATTTTTATTTCTTGGCCACGGTTCAAAGTGTTTTATATAATGATAAATTTTGTAAACGAACCATGCATCCTCAAGACGTCGCCTATGTAAAGGTTTTGGGTTTGGCCACATGTTGTTATAGATTTCAGCAGCACTTTCAAACGATACCACTCCAATACAAAGTTGCAAATCTGTATGAAGTAGCATTTGCTTCGAGAATGTGCAATGCCTGATCGGAACAAAAGATACTCTACATCGTAAGGATCGCCAAATGTTCTGATGTTTTCTTTTTTGTTGTCAACAAATCCGTAGTAAAAGGTTTTGCCACATTTACAATTGCCATGGTAGCTCCTTCGAGACATCGAGGCATATGTGCTCAGCTAGCATAGGTATATCTTTTAACTGGAATTGTTCTGAAATATCTTCATATTCATCGTTTCTTTTGATTTTGATTTTGATTTCTTCCTTGCAATAAGGATGATCTTTCTGTTCAAATTCATGGCATATTTGTTCAGCCACTGAATAGATGACATTCAATCTCTTTTAAAGAGCTCGGAAATGTAGTGCTCGCTCCAATCGATGAGGACACACCATTTGTAGTCGAGTGTGATGCTTCAGACGTAGCCATATCTGCTTCACTTAATCAAAATGGTCGTCCAGTGGCGTTCATGTCGAAAACTTTATCGAAAAGTGAAAAATAGTACAAGGATGAAAGAATTCCGGATTTATCCGGATTTTTGAAATAATTGAACTTTTTCCGGATTTTTTCTGAATAAAAGAAAGAAAAAAAAAACAGAAATTTTCTAATCGTGCTATTAGAAACTAACAAAATGTACATAACAAAGATATTTACAACTATATACACAAAGATATATACAACTATATATAACAAAGCATGTCCTTTTTTGTGGTCTCTTAATAAAAGAGCACAACGACTAAAGTGTAAAATTAACTCAATCTTAGAATTTTACGCTTTAGTTGTTGTGCTTTTTTATGTACACATAACCCTACCCCCGCCCTCCCCTCTCCCAGCTGTCGTTTCAAAGCACATCGTGCTTTGATTGAAATCCTTTTAGGATTTCTGAGTTTTTTAAGAAACCACCTTATCATCCTTGATGGTATCCAGCGGTAGAAAAGGAAACCCTTGCTATCATAGAACCTGTCAGAAAGTGGAACCATTTGCTATCACGTAAACCATTTACCCTAATTACTGACCAACGTTCCGTATCATATATGTTTGATAATCGAAAACAGACTAAGATAAAGAACAATAAGATTCAAACGTGGCGTATGGAACTGGCTGAATTTTCGTATGTCAAAAAGTATCGGGAAGGAAAGAAGAATGTTGTAGCTGACTCCTTTACGCGAGCTCATTGTTTAGTAGTTTCAAGTAACCTTAATGACATTCACATGCAGCTCTGTCATCCTGGAGTTACCCGCCTCCTACATTTCGTCAAATCCAAAAATCTACCAAACTCTATCGAAGATGTCAAGCGAGTATGTTCCAATTGTAAGATTTGTGCAGAACTCAAACCACAATTTTACAAAGGTGTTAAAGGAAAATTGATTAAGGCGACTCGACCAATGGAAAGGTTAAACCTAGATTTCAAAGGACCCCTTCCATCTGTTACACGCAATAAGTATTTCTTGACTGTCATTGATGAATATTCTCGCTTTCATTTCGTTATCCCAACTCCTGACATTTCAACACCTACTGTTATAAAATGCCTGGATTCGATCTATTCCTTGTGTGGCATGTCAGATTATATCAATTGAGACAGGGGAAAATCATTTACGTCGTCGTTTATCATGCCAAAGAATGATATCACTGCAAAAGTTCTTAAGAATGTCTAATTCAATATTCTGGTATTAACGGTTGTTCACTAAAAGGGTTGATTTACAACTTCCGATTGCAGTAGATTCCAGGTAAGTGCCATGGTAACCATGCCATGCCGAGGTAAGTGCCATGGATACTAGTTTGTTGGAACGAGTCATTTTGACATTGAGTCGTTTAAAGGCAATCTCACTAATTCATTCATTCATTCATTATAATTTATTTCAACCAATTAAATATATTTATAAAGCATAAAAAAACACAAATAATATAACAAAACATTCTTCAAATGGTCAGGGGCTCGTAGAAAGTCAATTGACCTTATCATCAAACCCCTATATTTATATTGAAGCAATTCAAAGTTGAAGTTTAAGGAAAAAGTCTTAAAATCCAAAGTTTGAGAAAATAGAAAATTCAAAAAATTGTAACTCATTCTCATAATTGAGAATTTTATTTTTGATAAAACGTTTAAAAAGGGTAATTGATTGAAAGTCATTTTCATTATTTAAAAAATAATTCCATATTTTTGGTCCACGAAAGTAAAGTGAAAACTATGATGCCTTTGACGATACCATGATTTGAAAACAATTCAAAGCAAAACGAGTTTGATACGAATGTTGAACGTGTAAAAGATTTTCGCTTAGAATTTCAGGAATCATTTTCTTCTCTACTCGAACATAAACAAAGCAATTTGATAAAGATTAATTTGATATACGTTTAACGCTTTTAGTTGTTTAAAGAGAGGTTTTGAGTGATGATGTCGATCTTTATAATAAACGATTCGTAGAGCTTGTTTTTGTTTCAAGTAAATAGCTTTTAGGTTTGATTTATATGAACTTGCCCATGCAATGTTAGCATAATTAATGTGAGAATGAATCATTGAGAAATATAAGTCTTTTAAGCATTTCACATTTAATTGAAGACTAGCTCTATACAATATACCAATATTTTTAGATATTATAAACATTATTTCATCGATGTGTTTTTTCCATGTTAAATTTTCATCAATCATAACCCCTAAAAATTTGGTAAATGTCTCTTTTTGGATTACCTTTCGATTAATTAATATTGAAGGTAATATAGGAGGTAAATGTTTACTTTAGTGTTTTTTTATGAAATAGAATGTATTTTGTTTTACTGGTATTTAATGATAATTTGTTTAGTTGAAACCATGAATTGACTTTTTGGAGTTCTTTGTTTACAGTTTCGAAAAAAACATGAATATTAGTATGTGAATGAAATAGATTATTGTCATTTGCAAACATTATAGAATCTAATAATGTAGATTTAGATAAATCATTAATAAAAATCAAAAATAATAGTGGCCCAAGGATTGATCCTTGAGGTACACCACATGTAATACATTCCATTTCTGTCTTATCATGGTTTATTGGAATATATTGTTTTCTATTACAAAGATAACTTTTAAACCATTTTAAGTTGTTATTGCGAATTCCATAGAAAGAAAGTTTTTCAATTAAAATAATATGATCTACTGTATCAAAGGCTTTAGATAAATCAATAAAAACTCCCACTGTAAAGGCATCTTTTTCGAAAGATTTTAATATTTGATTAGTCAACTGTAATATTGCATGGTCTGTAGAACATTCTTTTTGAAAGCCAAATTGTTTTTCATAAAATATTTTATTTGCAACAAAATGGAAGTATATTCTGTTGTACATTATTCGTTCCAAAATTTTAGAGTAACATGGTAAGACAGAAATAGGTCTGTAATTTTCAATGCGTTCTCTGCTACCTTTTTTATAAATAGGTGTAATTTTTGCAATTTTTAGCTTATCCGGAAATATCCCGGTTTTTAATGAGAGATTAAAGATATATTTAATTGGTTCCTTTATTGCGTCAAAAACAATCTTCACGATATCTGAGTTAATATCATCATACCCTGTACTTTTATTACTCTTAAGCGATTCGAAAGCTTTTTTTAATTCTTCATCAGTAAGTGTGTATTCATCTATAACTTTATAGTTTCCTAATAAAAAAGTTTTGAAATCATTTTCTGTTGGCATGGTAATCAAATTGGATAACTCTGGTCCAACATTTACAAAATATTTATTAAATTTGTCTGCAATTAACTTTTTATCTGTTAGTCCTACTTCATTTACTAAAATTATATTAGGAAAATTTTGTTTAGTAGACTTTGAACACCCAATTACTTCTTTTATTATATTCCATGTTTCTTTTATACTATGTTTAAACTTTGCTAAACGTTCTTGATAGTACATCCTTTTAGACTTACGTTTTATAGTTTCAAATAGTCTTCTATAATTCCTGTAAATCAAGTCATTTTGAGGGGTCTTTTTTTAAAGGTATTTCTCATAAAGCTTTTGTTTTCTTTTTGATGACTTAACTATTCCTTTAGTAATCCAAGGACTGGCAACGTTCTTAGATCTAACAATGATTTTATTCTTTGGAAAAATAGAGTCGTAAAGATTTGAGAAATTCTTTAAAAATTTGTTATAAGTTTTATTAGGATCATTATGGGAAAAAATGTTCTTCCAATTAAACATTTGCAAGGATTCAATAAAAGTGTTGATGTTATCACGACTAAATTTTCTTTTAAACAAAACTAAATCATTGTTCCACCGTTCAAACTTTGTTTCAGTGATTAGAAATACGGGAAAGTGATCACATAAATCTGTTTTCAATATCCCTGATTTATTATTTCTATTCATGAAGGTATTTGTGAGGATATGATCTATAATCGTTGCATTGTTCTTTGATATTCTTGTTGGTTTATTAATTAGTGTAACGAAACCACACGAGTAAAGTAAATTAAGATAAGAGTTTACTTTGCAGTTAATTTTATAGTCAAGAAGATTTATGTTAAAATCTCCCATGATGAAAGTTGGTTTGAACATATCTTTTTTTTAATATAAGATATTTGTAAAAGACTCCTCAAAAACTTTAAAGTTTCCAGCCGGTTGTCTATAAGTAACGTTTACAATAATGTTTCTTATTGACTTGTTCATAATTTCTATTGAAAGCGATTCTATATGATTGTTGTTGACTTATAAGTCATCTCTTTTTCGAAAACAAAGAGAATCATGAACATATGTTTATACCAACTCGTTCATCAAATTTCGCTTGATGTATACTTGTATAATTAGGTAACTTATAAATGTTTTCATTTCGTGGATCGTCAAGACACCAAGTTTCAGATAAAGCAATAACTGAAAATTCAAACCCAATATAACTAAAAAAATCTCTAAAATTGTCAAAATTTTTCTTCAGACTTCTGATATTAAAATGAATTATTGAGAAATGTTCATTACACTTCGGTATAGATTTAAATTCTTTTGGAGAAAAATAAATACTGTCAAAATTAGATTCTTCATTATGAAAATTTGTTTTTGAAAAAGTTGTTCTAAAAGAAAAAGGATTAAAGAATTTTTTTTTAAAAGTATGATCGTTTTCGTTTACCATAGTAACAATTGTCAGTTGCTATGGGGTGGAAATAAGTAAACAACAACAATTTACATTTTAAAACGCAAATTAAATAACGCAAAAAGAAAAAACAAGCAAGAAAACATTTAATAACAACATTAGATAGATTATAATTTAGACAGAATTTCATTTAATTCTGATTTGCTGTTAAAATAATGACGTTTATAATCAGTATCGGAAATGGCCAGAGAACAGTTAATGTCCGAGTAGACAAAACTGACACGCTTATTTTCCTTTGTAGTTCCCCTGGCGAAGCTAAGAAGGTCGTAACGACGTTTTGTTAAATCTAACGACACTCTAAATGGTTGGCAACCTGGTTTCTTCTTACCTTTATCAAATGCTCTAGGGCGAGCATTGTAAAAATACGAACGTGCATCCCATGAACGAAATTTAACTATTATCGGCTTCACGGTTTTACCACTAACCTTGTCAACATAACATTTGCCAATACGGTGAACTCGGTCTATTTTTGATTTTTGAAGTTTCAAATTAACTTCTTCAAAACAATCGGCCAAAACCTTGTCGATGTTTTCACCCTTACCGTCATTCTTACATTCAACACCATGAATTCTCAGGCAACATCTCCGACTATACTGTTCATTTTCATCACTTTTTATTTCCAATTTATTTAAAAGAACATCTACAGTGTTTTGACGCAGTGCAAGAGTAGATTCAAGTATTGAAATTCTCTCGTCTTGTTCTTTCAATTTGTTTTCAAATTTAGAAACTAGCTCATTTTCTAGTTTTTGTAGCATTTCAAAAATACCAATGTTGGTAGCAAGTGGTTATGATGAAGCTGTCAGAGCTACACGAATCAATCAGTGCGTAGATTGTTAAATGTTGGCCATTTACAACCACAGGAATCGAAGCATGACGAAGGTTATGTGGACAAGCAGCAGTTATTGCACAGAGTGATGGAGAGAAGATGGCGGATAGACTGGCATCCTTTTTGGACTGACAAACGTTTGAAAAATGTCCTGTCTTAGAGCAGTTGTGACAAGTTGCATCATCGGCTGGGCACAACGATCGACTGGTATGCATAGAACCACCACAAAAATAACACAATTTCTTACGGGTAGTTTGTGTTGTCCTTTTTCTTAACGCTGCAATAGATGATTGGCATTCTGGATCGTCTATGACATTAGATGTTGAGGCTGCTGTAACGATAGGTTGAGTGTTCTGGGTGTATGCTTCAGAGTTCTTTTGAGCGGGATCAAGTGTTCACGCTTTATCCTGCGCTTGCTCTAGAGTTAATTCTGCACTTTCCAGGAGACGTTGGCGGATATAATTTGATGACAATCCATTGATAAATGAATCTCTAATCATCTCTGAGCAATACACCTTTGCAGAAACAGAAACAAAGTTACAATGTTTACTAAGTTTCTTCAACTCCTCCAACATACAATTTCTTTAAAGTCTCAACAACTTCTTCATACGTTGTACATTCCTCGACATATTCAAAAACATCTGAAGATACAAAGTTGACAATCGATCTGAATTTGTCTGGAACACCTTCTCCACATTCCGTAATCGAAAGTTCTTTTGCAGTGTTTCCATTCCTTGGCAGCTTTTGGAGAAGTTGGTCAACATCCAATCGACACGGCTTCAATGCCTTGCTCATTTTTGTGTTGAATAAATTGTTGTAAATCTACTAAGAAGATTTCCTGTAACAAGGCTTTATTCAACACAAACTATAGTACATGTATCAGTTGTAAATATGTATATAGACCCAAAATAAACAAAAGAAGAACTATATATCAATATCAACGATTTTCATAACAGACGTCGGTCGTTATTGTCAGTTCAACAGCGATAGTACAAGTGTAAGACGTGTCATGTCACTCAAGCAGCAAATCGATGAAGTTGAATACCGCAAGTTACTTAAACATGTTTGGAAAAATAAATTTGATACGGAAGAATGTTTTTCTGCGAAAATAAAAGGTTGGATTGATTTAAACTCTACTATGCTTGGTGTTCCGTCAACGTATCTAGCATGGCCGTTGTTGGTAGTAACATCCTACTGTGCGCAGCATTCAACAGTTAGTGCAAACGATTTTCACATGGAACCAATTTTATTATATGGATTAGTTGTTGGACGTTCTGGTAAATATTTTATTTTCCTTTTAATGCAAAATATTGTGATTTCTTTTTTTATACTTCTTTTTTGAACCTCGGGACAACCTCAGCGCTATGTGCAAAATATGAATATCAAGAGTTTTGTAATTATTATTATTATTATTATTATTATTATTATTATTATTATTAACGAATTTTTATACAGGATGACCAAATCAAAATAGTGTAGAATATATACAAAATACATATTTACAAAAATTCTGTTCTCCCTTTTGGTCATGTGGTAAAATTACCAAAAGAGCTAAAAAAAAAAAGAAAAAGAAGGCTAAAAACTAATAAAAAATATATCCGAATACCGTAAAACATAAAAGTTAAGAAAATAGTGGTTTGGGAACGAATGAATATTGATGTGCTTTAGAAAAGTTAAAACCAGGAAAAACAAAAAGAAAAATTATAGTTCTGTAAATAAATGAATAAAAGTTAAATAAGTAAAAGAGGTTAATTATCAGTTACAATTAAAAGGTTTAAAAAGTTTGTCGTACAAGATATTAAATTCAGACGCGGACGAGGCACTTCTAAGTTGAATAGGTAAGCTATTAAAAAATTTAGCACCTTGAAAATAAAAGCTTTTCTTGGTAGATTATAACTTAACTCGAGATAGGCGTAATAAACTGTTGTGGTTTCTCGTATTGTTTGACAGTACTGTAAAATAATCTTTGAAATTTTCACACACATTTCCACGAAGACAGTTGAATACTTGAGTCGATAAGCGTTTGTTTTGGATTGTTCGAATCAAGAGTTTCGGGCTGTTCGTTCTCGTTTCAAAAATTATTTCATTTGCTCTTCTTTCGTAGCTCTTAATCCGCTTGTCAACTGTTTCTGTATAATTGCTTGTGATGACTGAGAAATATGTGAATAATGGGATCAGCATTGTCTTGAAAATGGTCAAAGCAATTTCAGAGGTGAGCTGGGGTGGAATTCGTTTCAGCAAATACAATCTTCTATTTGCTTTTGTAAAAGTACTTTCAGTGTGTTCACGTAAAGCTAACGTTTAGTTGAGTAGCACCCCAAGGTACTTGTACGTGTTGGTATGGTAGACCTGTTGATATTGGTTGGTGATTTCGAGATTTTGGTTTCTGACTTTTTGAGCCGTACCAAATAACATACACTCCGTCTTCCCCTTTTTCATGTTAATCACAAGATCTGTTAACTTCAACCATTTAGCCACAGCATAGAAGTCTTCTTGTAGTTTCGTCTGGACCTCATCTTTGTTTTTGCCGGTGGTGTAGATTACTGTGTCGTCAGTATATCTGATGATATTTGAGTGTTTGATTACCGATCTCACGTCATCGAAAGTAATCAAGAATAGCAAAGGGCCCATTATGGACCCTTGTGGAACTCCACATGTGACAGGTTCTTGTTGTGAAATCTCTCTACCAAAGCAGACTGATTGCTTTCTTCCAAAGAGGTAATTTACAAACAGTTCGTTTTCTTTCCCAATGACTCCGTAGCATGACAAGCTTTCAATGATCTGAGCGTGGCTTAAGGTATCAAAGGCCTTACTAAGATCGATAAATATAGATCCAGTTACGTGGCCGTTGTCTGTGTTTTTTCGAATTTCATCAAGCAATAACGTGGCGGCAAGTTCTGTATTTCTCTCTTTCCGAAAGCCGAATTGCGTCGGCGACAGAAGTTTGCGTTTTTCAAGAAATTGGGAAAGTTGACTATGGATACATTTTTCAAAAATCTTTGAGCATACTGGTAATACGGTAATTGGGCGGTAGTTGTCAAAGTACTGCTTTGAACCGGATTTGAAAATTGGTGTTACATTACCAAATTTAAAACAGGCTGGAACGATTTCTGTCTTAAGCGAGATGTTAATGACATGACATGATGGTTGGCAAATCTGCGCTGCACAATCTTTCAGCATCCCAGGTGGTAGCTTATCAGGCCCACTGGCTTTATTGCGGGACAGATTCTTTAGATATTTTTGGACTTCTTTAACCTGTACTTCCCTAAAACAAAAAGTATTGTAGGTTTTAGGTATTGTGGGTTTCGGTCTTGACCAGATCGTATCTTTTAATGGAATTGTTTTAGATTTTAATACTGAAGCTACATTACTGAAGAAAGAGCAGAAACGTGATGCGATTTCTTTCGCATTCGTCGTTAAACGTTCCCCGATCAACATGACTTTAGTCACAGGTTCTTTCACTTTGGTTGGATAAATCTTTTTAACTGCTTTCCAGAATCGATTTGGATCGTTTGCGGATTCTCTTAGAAGGTTTTGACTGTGCTGGTTTCTAGCCTTCCTAGCAAGAATATTTACTTGATTTCGTTGGGTCTTGTAATTTTCGAAGTCTTCGGTTTTACGTGATTTTCGAAACTTCCGTTGTAGAGCATCTCTCTGATTCATTTCGTGTTTGAGCTCTCGTGTGAGCCAGGGTGACTTCTTGCATTTCACTTTCTTCGAGAAGAAGGGGGCGTTTCGATCGACGGATCTTCGAAGTGTTTTCTTCAGGTTGTTCCAGGCTATGTTTGGATCAGTAGACGAGTACACATTTTGAAAGTTTTCTTCAGTGAGATTGTTTTGTAGATTTACTGGATTATAATTAGAGTAATCTCGACACTTGATAATCTGTTCAGGTTTCTTACTGTTATTGTTGATTTTTCTGTTACACTCAATTGTATCGTGATCGCTAATTGATGATGGAATTACTTTTACATTCGTCAAATTTTCAGGCATTGTTGAGTGTCAGTGTCAGTCAGTTAAGTGTCAGTTATACGTGTTGCTTCCTTGACAATTTGTATAAAACCATTTAGTAATAAAAGCTCTTTGAAGGGTTTACCATTATTTTCGTCATGGTAATTAACGTTCACATCGCCAGTAATTGTCACTTCTTTTTTCTCGCGCCAAAAAACTGTAAGAAGTTTTTGTTGAGGTGTTTCGATGTATTCGGTGGGCGATATAATACACAAACCAAAAACGGTTTTGAGTGTTTTATTATAATTTCCAGACAAACGAGTTTAATTTCAGCAAATTCTAAGTCATTTCTTCTGCAATAAATAATATCATTTTTCAAAAAGATTCCTACTCCTCCACCAGCTGATCCACGATCCTTTCTTTCAAAAGTATAACCAGTAATGTCAATAAAAGAAGTTGGTACTGAACTATTCAGTAAAGTTTCACTTACCGCATACAAATTAATGTTATTCTGTGTAACATAGTCAGAGATTTGTTCTTTTTTATTAAACAAACCACGAACATTCTGGTGAGTAATATTAAAATCTTTGTTTCTCCAAGGACCAGGACATGTTTCAACATCTCCAGCTAACAAGATCAGTAAAAATATGTATAAAGATTCTTGAGCAGCAACAGCACGCCCGATCTCAATCGCGTAAAAAAGATTTTTTTTCAAAAAAAACACGTCCGCCATCTTCGGAAGCTAGGTAGCAAAAAATTCAAAGAGTTTAAAAAGTTCTTTTTTCTTTACAGGCACAAACAAGTCCGCGTCACTAAGAAGAGTCGTAAATAAACTCAAGAAGGTAAAAAATGATAATTGCGAAAGTCACTCGTTCGAATCAGGTACAATAGAAGGTTTGATGAAAGCCATGTCACAAAATAATGGTTCGTTTTAGGAGTTTTTGATGAATTTTTGACCCTGATAGACAATATAGATAAAGGTTCTACAGGATCAAGTGAAAAGGGAAGATACTTGTCATTGTACAGTGCTGTTGATTGGTCAAAGAAAACAAAAACATCTGGCAACATGCTGGTGAAAGACCCTCGCCTTAACCATAGTCACAAGAAGAAATAGTCTGGCCACTCCGATATTAAACGGACCGTCGTTGGCAGAAATCCATATATCGCGCAAAAAAGGTTGAAATGCACCGTGTGGTCAGGAACAGACCCTACAAAAAACGTAAACAAATGGCGGATCAATTAGACTTCGTATGTGAAGAATCTATCGACAATCTAATTTTCGCTTTGGAATCCGATATTCTAGAAGACGATATACAATTTACTAATGATATTGACTCCTAAGGCTAGGTTTATACGGCCGCACTTACGTCGCGTCTAATTTAATTAATTCAAATCGGCGAAAGAACGGCAATAAATCGACGTTCACTTTAAACAGAATTCGGTGTAGCATTTAATTCAACTGCAACAAACATTGCAATTCGCCGTGATCACACTTATTAAAACACATTATGTTAGATCCATTTAGATTTCTGTAGCGTACCTTCGACCATGTTTTCAACAATATGTTGAAATATATGTACAAATATATGTTTTCAACAATATGAAAAAAAAACAAAAAAAAAACACGCAAATCACAATATATTAAGGAGAAATGCGTTCAATAGAAGGAAGAAATGTATCGCGATGATTTTGAAAATTTTGATTTTGTCTCAGAACAGACGGTTCTTATTTCCACAATTTTTGTAGTGTTTTGCAGCAACGGGAACAGAATTTTAGAATTAAATATGCCATCAAGAAGAGTGCGTATCTGTAGACGTTTCAACAGAAATACTGGGTGGTGGGATAATTTGTGGACAAACTATACTGATGAGCGTTTCAAGCAAACTTTTCGTTTATCAAGGGAGACATTTTTATATGATGTTTTATCCTGCATAAGAAGTAAAATCGAAAGAAGATTTATTGCAGAAGAATCGATTAGTCCTGAAATACGACTTGGAATTTGTTTATATAGACTCGCACGAAATATATTTGAATTTGCATGCTCGAGAAAAAAGTTCAATAATGTTGTAATGCGCATGCGTAACAGCGATATTCGTGTTTTTGTTACATAAAATCATGAGCAATTAAATTAGACGCGACGATAGATCGTGTGTTTAAACCCACGTCGCATTTGTGTCGCACCTTTGCATTAAGTTCGGCAAAAGCTGCTAAACTTAATTATTAATGTCGCACTTAATTTTGCATTTGCTTTATACAGCCGCTTTAATGTGAAACTTAATTCAACTTTCTCTTTAATTAAATTAGACGCGACGTAAGCGCAGCCGTATAAACCTAACCTTAGTAAATGAAATTGAACAACATCCTGTTGAAATAACATTATCATGTAATTTGTGTAAAAAAGTGCAAATCTCAGAGAGGCCTGACAAGACACACAAATACGATGCATTCTGTCCCGATAACAACTGATATTGTGACTCCGCTAATCTGTAGCACTGTAGCAAATTCAGGTCTATTCTTGAAAAGAGCATCCAGATTGTATCAAGTGACCAGTGTTATCCAGAAAGTACCAGATTTGAAATAACATGTGCTAGAAATTCTTTGTTGGAACATTCAGGTCACACATTTGCGTTTGTGGAAAACTTTATCGACAAATTCAATGGTAATGCAGAAAAATTTTATCCGCAATTCTACAAAGCAGTTGGCCAAGAATCAATCTTCAACCTTAACAGAGAAACATCGAAAGTACTTGGTTATGAACTTGCCAATCATGTCTTAGCACACCTAACAAATTCTTCTTATGATAATTCCTTTGAAAATGTTAGTGATGTTGTTGCAGTTTTTTCTGACAAAGACAAAGGAATAATTGGTTATTTGAGTGGATATGTACTTGCAACATTCTACCGCCGAATTCGGCGAACTGTAAAGCATGACCACTACGATTGGGTCAAGAGTGCCTTCCACTACTAAGGGCAGGAAAGATTGGAGAGAAGGAACACAAATACGTACCTTCCACTGATGTTTATGAAAAATTTGTTGTTTCAAAGAACCGTGGTGGGTTGTGGAATGTTTCAAGCACAGTCATCCAGTCATTTTTCCGACTCAATACTAGTTCTTTCATAAAGTCTATTGATTCAAAGTTTATGGTAACTGAAATATTAAAAGACAGTGGAGTTCTCACCAATATATAAATATTGCGTGATATCTCAGCAGAGAAAACATCAAAAGAAATAGCATTGAATCTCTTTGAACATCTTATCTTGCTTTATATCCGGCTACGTTCATTTTCCTATGCAAAAGACAAGATTACAATGTACAAGAATGAATCCAAGAAGCGTAAATCAAAATTACTGAGAACCGAAATGAATAAATTGACATCATCTGTGGATAAATAAATTCAAACAACACAAATATGCTCATATTGATAGCTACACGTTGCAAATTTTTGATTTTTCACGTTATTATTTCTTACCATTACATTTAGATACTACTGTAGAAGAAAGGAACTAACATTAACACAAAATCTTTTGTCCGAATTTACTGTTAGAACAAAAAGGTTCAAGAAATTGTTTCTGCCACAATATTTGAGAGTTAAATGTAATGTGCAGTCAGAATTTATGAATTCATACATGGAATAGGAAAGAGTTTGTAGTATCTGTCCGCCTTTTTTTGCTTCTTCCGTAATGAAATTTTTGCGACAGAAATTTTTGCGGCAGAAAATACTTGTCTATATCTTTTCTCAAAAACTGACTTTTATTAAAAAATGACTATATCCTATTGGATGGATACTTTTAAACTCATTGAGTTAATAGTCTGCCTTACCTCCATAATTCAACAATTCCCATATGTAGAATTCTGTTAATTATAATTATATACCAACAATCTTTGATGTCTTAACAAATCGAGAATCAATGCTGATAATGTTTTTAAAGCAAGTGTGGCTATAAAAATAGCCGGGTTTTTTTGTACTTCTAAGAGACATAAGTTTGTTATCGTATATATATGAAAAACCCAAGTAAAGTTCTCTGATCTGGTGATTATGAAATTGTGGACTTTCTTCGTGTAATCTTATCAGATGTAATTTGATTGTTCTGTGCTTGGTTATCGGTACCTCGAACATTGCCAGCAATTGGTCGGTATACATGTTGATTTCGTATAGTGTTATCATTATATCCAAAATCACGTAGAGATGGGTTGTCTTTTCTTCTACCAATAGCTCGCTGTTGGCCAAAGTAATTTTCAAGCTTATCCTGGCAGAATCGTTCGGTTAACACAAAACTAATATTACGGTACAGAAGAAATTTAACTAGTTTGATGGTGGAATAAAACGTTATCTTCAAACCTTCATGTGTCTGCCACGATATAAACATGTTGCTGCAGGCATTTGGTGTATAGTTTCCGGGTCGCTGTTCAATCGACTGAAGCCAATCTTCATTTTCAGATTTCAAAGAAAAACGATCAGTTATACCAGGACACAATTTGTATGATGAAAGAGCGTAAAATAAATCAGAGATCGTAACATTTCTCATTGATTGCTTATATTTCACATATATATCATGATCATCAGGAAGCCGCCAATGATAAACACGAATGGTGAATGATAGACTGTCATCAACATAAATTTCGAATTTTGGTGATAAGTGCAAACTGTCGCTATTCAGGAATTGGACAACGACTGGATAGCAAAAGGGATATTGAAATACTCCAACAACACAAGCTTTGCTTTAATAGAGAAGTTTGCTTCAGCTGGACCTTCGTCAAGTAAAACGATGAGACAAAAAATTCTCCAAGCAGAAAATATGAGTATTGATTTTCTTGTGCAGCATAATCAAATTGTAAAGAGACTCGTCAAGAATGATCGAGTGCCACTGTCTGTTGTCACGCGGGATAATATACATACTGTTATAAACAAAGAAAAGGGCACCCGAAGTTGCATCTATAGATTTGTAAATGGATTATGTAAAATTGGATTGGGCGAGATTACCGAGGGAAAACAAAAATGCTTTAAAAGGTTTCATCCGAGTGATGAGTGTCCGGATAAAGATAATTTCAGAGTGAAATGGAAAAAAAATAAATCTAGATTAGTAATGATATAATTTTTAAAACGTAGTTTCAATGAAGGTCTCTTTCTATATAATTTTTGTTTTGAAGTTAACTTTCGATATTATTATGTTATATTCAATTTAAAGGGATTTTCGAGGATTCCAAACTGCCGATTCGAAACTGGCCGTTTCGAAATTGACGATTCGAAACCGGATGGTTCCAAATACAGTTCAACCCCGATTTTTCGAACTCCCAAGGGACCAATGAAAAAGTTCGAAAAATCGGGGGTTCGAAAAATCGAAGTATTCAGATAAAAGGGTCGAATTAACTAAAAAACACTAAATATACATGCTGCACCTTTGTTTCAATAAAATTATTCTTCAGTTACACTGGTAAAATAACTGGGAATCGTACTTTGCTTCTTGCGTGATGACGACGTAAGCAATTGTTTGAGCTGTGCAGAATGCTTTCGCAATTGTTTAGCAATGTCATCGTTTTGGAAAAGAGCAAAATTTTCAATCAAGTCTATTGCCTCGAATAACACCTTCTTGCTTGGCTGCTTTTTCTCTGTTGATTCCATTTCATCACTCTCGTCATCAATTATTTCAACATCGTCGTTGGTGAACTCGTGCAGCAGTTCTTCATCACTTGGTAAAGACTGAATGGAAGTTGCCACTTCCTCATCTGTGTCAATGAAGGTCTCAGCAGTAAGGCCATCTGGAGCTAGGTCAGAATCAAGAGCTCTCAATTCGTCAATTCTCAATTAATGATGGTTGTGTCTGGAAGTGTAGCTCGTGTTGCTCGAGCATAATCATGGCATCCAGTATGGTGATGTTTGGCAATTCTTTGTTGGAATCTATAGCGTTAATGTACTTTCGGATTACTTTGGCACGGTATTTAGCTTTTAACGATCGTATAACACCTTGATCCATAGGCTGTGTTACAGTGGTTGTATTTGGAGGTAAAAAGATAAGATCTATGGCCGTTAACCCAGGCACATGTGGGTGTGCAGAGCAATTATCGACAATAAATGCTACTTTACGATTCTGAGCTAGGAACTTTCGATTCAACTGCTTGATCCAATCTGTGAAGATATCAGAGTCCATCCAACTTTTTTTGTGCCTTGTACATACACGGTAAGGACTTCACGTTCTTGAAACATCTCGGATTTTTGGCTTTTCCGATGACAAGTAGTGGTAGTTTTTCACCTGCAGCACTCGCCGCACTCATTCCAGTGAGTCTGACTTTGCTGTGTTTACCACCAGTGCATTTTTCACCTTTCAATTCAAGAGTTTTGTTTATTAGTGCTTGGAAGAAAAGACCAAACTCATCAGCGTTAAAGATATCTTGCAATTTGTGCCTTGATAGTATCGTTGGTAGGTGCGTTTCCTTCCAATGTGCAGTCATCTCTGGTGTGCATGATTTTGCTTCACCTGACACCATCTTAAATGTGACACTATTCCGTGCCTTCCATCTGTCAACCCATCCATTCGATGCTTTAAAATCATCTATACCAAGTGTCTTTGCTAAATCACTTGCTTTCTCTTGAAGGACTAGTCCACTCACGGGTATGTTATTCGATCTTACAGACATAAATCACTTAAAAACAGCTTTGTCTAAGTTCTCATGTTTCCCTGCTTTGTCATTCTTTCTTTTCAAGCTAATCGTTCCAGAGGAAAATGCGGCCATTATCTTCTCTTTATTTGCAGGTAAAAGCCAAGTGGAAATAGTGTTTCTTGGCACATTATACTTTTGAGCTACTAATGACTTAGGCTGCCCACTTTCTATTTCTTGTAACGCCTCGAATTTGTCTTCAATGGAATTTCTTTTTTTCTTTTGCGACGTGGACACCTTTCTTTCGTTATAAAATCGAATGCATGCATTTGGTAAAACTTGAAACTTTCGAATTTTCAAAACGTTCAAATTTCGAATTTTTTCTTTCATTGAGTTTGAGAGGTCGACATGGACATGGATTATTCTTGATGAAAGGGAAAAGCGGGAAGTTTGCGAAAACTGTATTCTTTTTTCTGAGAATTTTATACAATATTACATATATTTATAGAGACTTTTGAAGTTGTTCTTTCAAAATGTTTATAAAACTACAGCCGCAATCTTCAGCCGCAAAGTGCAACTTGCAAGGCACTTTCATTCCTTTTCTATCTCCTTGATTGATGGCTTTTCCAACAACTTTGACGGAGCAAGTGTTTGAGTCACAGGCTCGAAGGAAGTAGAAAATAATTTTTGCAAATCTTCCTGTTTTTTCTTTTGGTAAATGTCCGACCAAACAGTCATTTTTCATGACTGCAACAGCAAATTTGTCTGTTTTGTTTCACTGGTGTCCAGCAATCTTTATATACGTAATATCCCATAACATAAGATGTGAATTCAAATGTTTTATGTAAAACTATTTGAAGCTCATTCTGCTCAACTATTTTATGTGGTGTAATTTCCATATCCATTTGACCTTCTATATATAATTATTTTCACAATAAAATGATTCTTTTTAAAAAGTTGAAATACTTCAATCAAATCATTCGATTCGAATTCGAATCTTCGGCGCGTGATTCTTATACTTTTGCACATAAAAAAGACTTATAGGTGAGGCTAATGGTGTTTCGGAGGAAATGACAGCACCTTGGTTTGAGACAAGATTGCCAACCATATTATCAAATTATTCTCTTGCTGACGTCTACAACGCTGATGAATTTGGATTGTTTTATCAGGCGTTACCAAGTAACAATAAATAAAAGTTTGAAATATCGAGGGTATTCATTTGAAGGGACCCTAAAAAAGGTTCGGAAAATCGGGGAATTCGAAAAACCGAAGTTCGAAAAATCCGGGGTAAATTAAAAGAGTTTCTTAAAGCAAAACCAAGGGACCAAGGAAATAATTCGAAAAATCGGGGAATTCGAATAATCCGGTGTTCGAAAAATCGGGATTGAACTGTAATATTAAAAGATTTTTCAAATGTTTTAAATTTGCCTATAGAGATGTTTTTATTTAAAAATAAATAAATAAAATATTTCTTATCTTTCACTTCACTAAATACATCAACTGTGGAGTTTAGTTTATTTATTTTTGTCGCGGAGATTGTACTCCTACCACTCACACATATATAAAGATAGCTGTTTTGCTAATTTTTCTTTCATATGGAGGTTTATTATTTATGGAAGAAATTGTAAAATGGTCCCAATTTACACATGTTCTTTTCGCCCTCGTTGCACTCGTAAAAAATGAATGAATAATGATTCTTTTCGCGATTGTGTCTCTGGACTTTAATAGTTAAAATTTGATTTAATAATCATTCATATCAGAGAGAGCTCATCACAAAATTTTTATTTTACAAATACACGCAAGCTCCGCCACATGAACGTGCGGAAACATGTCAAATGCATATCGCGTGGCCGCAACCGTAATAACGTTCCAAGATAAACCACCACTTGATTGATTCGCGAATCGTCAATTTCGAAACAGCAGTACTGTACACCATTTTCGAGGGCCCTCAGACTACCTCATGAGAACCGGAGGGCCCTGCGGGCGTCTGAGACTTTCATGTAAGGGTATAAACAGAATTTGAATTTTTTTTTTAAATAACCTGGCTTTCGAAAAATAGAATTTAAATAAGGTTTGAGGGCCCTGAGATGCTCTGAGACTCTTAGTGAAAAATCCGTGCTTAACTCGAGCAGTATCTGTAGCCTAGTGGTTAGTGCATTCAACCCACAAAATCAAACGGTGCTGCTTTGAAACCCAGCTCGGACATATTTTGAGCTCATTGCGTAATGCAAGCCTAGCTCAAATGGTGGGTTATCTGGTAAAGCGACTTCGTAGGTGCAAATGGGTGCCCTAAGTACGCCAGGACTTAAACCTTGGGATAAGATGAGCCACTGTTATATGTGGAGAGTCCCGTAAAACTCCATTATTATTATTATCTGCTGTGGTGTATTTCTTGTTGTTTCTGCTCGATCTTTCAACTGAGCTTTTAATCGCACCACTTCACATTTTGTTTCAGACAGTGGATGAGTAGGCTCATTCACTGTTCCCACGGCTTCGCCTTGGACGTCAATTTTCTGTTTTGCCTTACATTGACCCGTTCTTCTCATCGCACATTCAAACGATCGCAAGTCTTTTGCAAGGTTTTTTGGAACACATTAAACATAGCTACCCTTCATGAATCAGTTTGTGTTGCCCTTTCTGCGATGTAACGAACTTACATCTTTCTTTTCCTGTCTTGATAATGTTGAAACAACGACTGAATTTTCGTTAAAGTTAAAGTTTCTCTTTTGATCTAATTTCAGTGTCACGATTTTCAAATGAGAAAACAATTAAGCATGAATAATGAGAACATTGAGGCCCTCTTTATAGAGATTGCTCCAGTCTTTATATAACGAACATTTTTTCCTAGAACCACTAATGTCTTTACAGTTTGTAGACCTTCTGTTCTTCGCCTGTCATCTGATGATGTCTCCACTATTCTAACAATCGCAGCAAGTACACCTGGTTGATCTACCTCGATTCTTGGTTTACCAAATTGTCGAAACTAAAAAAAAATTACTTGGTATTTAGCTAAATTTGAGGAAAATTAATTTTGAAATTTGGGACAATCTACAGATACAAGGAAGGAATGTTAAACAAAATACCTCCACTGCCACTACCTTGATTCCCTAATGATTATTGATGATTATTATCTAATATAGAGTTTTTGACCTTCAACCAACAAGGCTCAATTCAAACAACATCCAGAGAAAAGATCATGGCTGCTAAAGGTTTTAAGTATCTTGGCAGTGAAATAAGCTCCACATAACAAGATATGAAAATTCGCATTGGAAAAGCGTGGGGAGCTTGAATAAAATGCAAACTGTATGGAAATCCAAACTATCAAACCATCTTAACCGTAGTTTTTTAGAGCTACAGTTGAGGCTGTCTTGATATATGGCACGATTACATGGACCTTAACTAAGACTCTTGAATCCAGACTCGATGGAACCTACACTCGAATGCTTAAAGCTGCATTGATTTATCCTGGCGGCAGGATCCTACAAAAATGCAACTGTATGGAAACATCCCTCCAACTCAACAATCTTGAGAGAACGCAGAATGCGCTTTGCAGGTCACTGTTGGGGAGCGAAGCATGAACTTGCTAGTGACCTTTTGTTTTGGTCGCCACGGCATGCCAAGAACAGACCTGGCCGACCAGCCACCACATACATACTGAGACCAACTCTGCAGAGACATGGAATGCACACCTGATGATCTACCAGCTCTGATGCGTGACCGTGAAGAATGGCGTGATAGACTACATGTCCGAGCAAGCTCGACCAGATGATGATGATCTTATATGGTAGCTAATTTTAACGTCAGACGTTGGAAAGATAAAGAAGTCGAATCCCAATGCTTTGAATTATTGCGTATTAAATACTATTAATCTTTCGTGTTTCCGAATAAAATAAAAATACTTTTCGTTACGTTACGTAATCATTTTTGTTTAAATATTTTTCGGTAGACAAGGAATCCATTAGAACCCGTGTTCATGGGGAGATTAAACGGAAATATAGAGCCGAGTTTTCAGATTTTTTCAAACTGAAAGAAAGGCCCTGCTTCCTCCTTTTCTTTTAAGGAAAAAGTCCCTGCCCTGACATTTTTTATTAAAAAAAACTCATTGCCCGTCTTTTTGAAGCGAAAAAAGTCTCTGCCCTCTCTCATCAGGCACTGCATAAAAAGGGGGATAATGAAAACAGAAACCAATCACCACGTCTCCTTTCAAATATTTCTACTCTGCTGACACTTCATAATCCTGTCCCAGTTCGATTGAATCGATACTACTCGATAAAGTTGTCTTTCCTCTGAACGTGTTCCCCTGAACTTTACAAACCAAGGCCGAGTTAGGCACCTAAGATGCACAAGACGATCCATATAAATGGAAAGCTTTTAGATAATTGGTTTTCGAATTTTAGAGTTGGGCTGTTTCAAGATTGACCTTATTTCTCGAATGACGCGAAGTTCAAGATCGTTGATAACGTTTCAAAAAGACGTTTAGGCCAAAATTTGTAAGGCTCTATTAATTAGACAGTATTAATTAGTTATGAAAGAAATATCAAAAGCAAACTTTCAGTTTTAGTTATTCATACTAATGAGTATGCACTGCATGAACGCAGCAATTTACCTTAGGCAGAAACTTTCGCGAATTTTAGTCCAATTGATTGATGCTTGCGAAAAAAAATCTTTCGCGAAAGTTCTCGACTAAGCGATTCAAAAATAATTTTTTTAAAGATTTAAAGTATTTTCAGGTATTGTATTCTTCAAAACAAAAACCTCTCAATATAAACAAATTTATACTAAATTTAATCTAGTCTATTTGAGTAGCATCAACAACTTCCTCTGTGCTTCTCCTATCGTTCGAGTGGTTTTTGTTTTGTGTCTTGGTAAAGCAGAACCAAACATAGTTCTAACATCAATCTGTTTTGTGAGCTTTTAGGATTCTTCTTTTTTGGAGAATTCTTCTTTTTTGACGGTGTCCTGTTTCTTCTTACTCGATAGCTAAAAACACGTCGTTTTCAGTGATGTCTGTAACGTAACAGCCCATAATTTCTTCATTTTCCGGTTCCATGTATCGTTCTCTAACAAGTCCTATATATTGTTCCGCAAGTACCGTATTTCCTCTTATTAGCGCCCCCGGCGCTTATTTAAAAACTGACTCCAAAAGTGCGGCGCTAATAAGAGGGCGGCGCTTATAAAATAATTTTCAAAATGGTATAGAAATAAATTTTATTTAATGGAATTTTCTCGCTCTTTAAAAACAATAAAACAAAAGAATCAGTAATGTTTTTATATTACAAAATGTTAATAGAATCATCCTCGTCATCGGAGATATCCACCAAAAGAAATTCTTCAATATTTTCATCAGCGTTCTCAAACGGATTTTTTGTTAAAGAAGGATCACCCCGAACCGTCAATTGTTGCCTCAATAACTCAGCGCCAGCTGCACATGGTGTCCTTCTTCGTATTGTATTGTATAACTATCCTTCTGTATGGGTTACTGCTCTTTTTCTAATTAGCGCCGCTTTTCTAGGTGCGGCGCTAATTACAGGGCGGCGCTAATAACATAATTTTGCTCCAAGGTGCGGCGTTTATAAGAGGGCGGCGCTAATATGAGATCCGGCGCTAATAAGAGAAAATACGGTAGGTAAGAATTTTGTTTTTAATTCGTGGAAGTTCTCGTGCTTTCAGAATTTTTTAGAGTCGTGTAGGGACCCACGGATTTTGTAAATAATAAACTTTCAATTTCGTTTACGGACATACCGACAATACGAACCGGAGACTTGGTGCGATTGACGCAGCCACCATAACAAAAGAAATAAATTTTGTTGCTGGAAAAAGGGGCTCAACCTATCATAAATGGAGCGGAAAAGACCGCTATTCTATTGGCAAATACGCTTCCGAAAATGGTTCTGCTGCTCAATAAGACAGGGCCCACGCTACCGGGGGCAGGCATGTAGGTGAGGGGGGGGGGGGCAGCACTCGAGAATTGTTATAGAAGGCACCTAATTATTTTACCCGCGGCAACGCATACATTGTGCACCAAACAATGCTCGACGATAGTAAACGTTTGATCGCAAAATCATAATGACAAAAGTTATGTTCTTCAACAAGCTGTATATTATTTTACCGGAATTTTGTCCAGATAAATACACCATAAATAAATAACAACATTAGGATGAAATATATATATACAATAATTTAAAGAAACTATTTACAGGTAACCGAAAATAAATTCGCAATTCAACTGGTAAGAAATTGTCTAGAAGAGGCAACTAAGCTTGCATAATTCCCACGAACGACGGCAATTGATATTCGCTCGAATAGCCACGTAAGCTCGCGTGGATCACCAGTTCTCCGCGTCAATTTTCGACCCAGGTTCTTGAGAAAAGCAAGGGAGGCTGGACCGAAGACACCAGTGGTCTCCATGGCAACGAGCGTAAAAATATAGCGCTTGGAGAGTTGTAATTATAATCGATAATGAACATGACGATAAATAAATAATACGACAAATTCATACGTTTTATTATCAACATTAATATAAATTGATGAATGTGATATCAAGTTAATAAAATCTGGTGGTGGGAAGACATGTTAGGCTCTTTTTACTTTAGCAGTTTTTCGCATATCGCATGGCTAATTTTCAACCTTTAACAATTGAATATGATCGATATTAATGAGGCGAATATATAATATATATATATATATATATAAAGATATACGCGTCTCAAATTTCATGGCTATAGTCAATTAAAGCTTCAAATCGATAAATTTTTGGAAACTTATCACATTTTTTGACATTTTTCCCTCATATTAAAACTAACCTGAAGTGTCTGAGAGATGAGATATATGCTCTCAAAATGATATTACTAAATTTCCGCATATAGTACCCAAGCTAAATTCAGAAATGTAATTGTAATACTGTTTAATCCAAAATAGTAGTTCATTCTGCAGACCATCTCTATCAGCATTATTTCAAACAGACGCTTACTACTTTGTACTCAAATATGGGTTGCCTTGGCAACAATGGTTCAGTGAATATCATAAAAAGCACGTGCATTTCAAAGTAGTTAGTAAAGATTGCTGCAACTGGTAGAAATCTTGTTACGAGATGGAGAAAGAGATTAAAAGCGGGAAGCTGAACGGTCACAGAACGTCTCAAATATGGTGCTACGTTGTCATCAACAACAACAGTTCTGGTTACGCCAACTCCGACTTCTCCGTCGATAGTTCTCGTTACGTCTCTCACCGCGTCATCACTACTCAATCAGTCTGTATCAAGTCAATCTTTTAGCAATAAAATGGACAAGGCAAAAACCTATACGCCCAATTCTCAATTCGTATCCAAAACGGAGATTTAGTCAGGAAAGGTTTGAACGACAATTCAAATCGAAATCGGGTGAACACGTTGACTTACTTAACGAAATCATTAATCACTCGTTTATACCATCAATTACGGGTGGTCACGTGTGCTTACCAGATGAGAGAAAACTACTATCTCTTCGAAACCAACTTGGCGAACTATGAATTTTCTCGTTCTGAATGATCTAGCGGAGAAACAGCGGGAAGACTCGATAAAGGCATGCAGGGAGCTAACAAATAGTATTATCCAAGAAGAGCGGCACTATACGGTAGACGAAGCAGGACAGTTCTCAACGAAAATAGAGATCACCTATCGGAAACAATCACAACAAAAGATTTCTCTTGGGGTTGTTCGAACGAAACTCTCCGTTGAAGAAACAACAGCAAACGATATCGCGCAACTTAAAGGAGCTTCCAGCTGGTTGAACGCAGTCCCGACGATACATGATAACCACTCTCTCAACAAACGTGAATTCCATGACGCACTCGCATTACGATATCGCTGGCGACCAAAGTATCTTCCATCTGTCTGCGAGTGTGGTAAACAATTGGTTCATCAAAGACATGATGGTCGGAGTGATGCTTTGGCCAAAGTCATCAACGATGTTTGTAATGACGTGGCAACAGAGCCACCCCTAACGAGGTTAACTGGCGAACAACAGTTTCAGCGATCTGCCAACATCCAAGACGATGCTCGCTTAGATACAGCAGCAAGAGGTTTTTGGGTACGTGGTCAAAGGGCATTTTTTGACGCGAGGGTATTTCACCCATTCGCTCAAAGCCACGTAACCCGAAAGCTTCAGGCTGCTTTCAAAGGCAATGAAAACGAAAAGAAACGACAATACAACAAGCGACTCATTGACGTTGAACACGGTTCTTTTACGCCACTCGTCTTTTCCACCATGGGAGGATGCGGTCAGGAGGCTGAAATTGTTCTCAAGAAATTAGCTGAAAAACTCACTGAGAAAAGGAACTCTCCTCTTTTTTTCGAGGTGGTTACAGTGGTAAAATTTTCATTATGCAAGTTCGACCGGCAGTATTGTGCCTAAAAGGTTGACGGACACTATTTAAAAGCAATGATATGAATAGTGGAGATATTGAACTATCTGATATAGTTTTAAAGTAATTTATTTATCTATGCTACAAGGGTACACTTGCAAAAATTTATATAAAATAAAATTCTTTTTATGTAATTGTGAATGGCGACCGACCATTGTTTTGTATTTTAAAACCGGGGGTTTATATCGGTTATATTTTCAAAGAAAAAATTTATTTATTCAAATCGAAATGGTGTTACGGACGAACTTGGTTGGAGAGTACGTTAGCGAATTAGATTCGTGTTCGTGTTTACTTTGCCGAATTTATTCTTCAAGCTCAGATGCGACATTTGTTAGAAACGGTTTTAATGACTGGAAACATTCTGGTAGCGAAATAACTTCGTTTGAAAAATTGAAAGATAGTACGGAATTAAAAGGATCTGCGTGTGACATGAAGCAAACGCGCGGACTAGCTATGAAATCATGGGAAGAACATAAAAACCGAACCTCGCTAAGTAATCTGTCCGTAAATACGATGATCCTTACCAGAGTACCCGAACACCGTCGATGGATGGAAGCACTATTTAATATCTGGTGATACCGAAAATACTGACTTCACCTCTGAAGGATTTCGTGGTGGCATTTATTTTAATACATTTGTAGATTTCATTTTTTTAAGTTGGATGGAAGCTACCTGATAATGCGAAATACACGTCAGCCGACATTCAAAATGAAACCATCGGTTTGTTGCAATCTATTTTAAAAACAAAATTTGCACACAAAGTGAACGAAGTGGAACGTCATGATGGATGGTAGTAGCGAGAAGCGTTGGATAGGAATGGAAGGGTAGTAGTTCGATTTTTTAACAATGAAAGGAAGATCGAAGAGCACGCAATCGATGTCATTGAGGCAAAGGTTAGAACGGCGGCGGGATTTAATAGATTTATTGACGTCATGCTTGGGAAGCCTCAGTCCCTCAGTATATGGTTAGATGGCGTTGTTTGGCAATGTTACGATGGTGCGAGTGTAATGAATGGCCATAGAAGGGGACTTCGGACGTTGTTGTCAAAAGAGTGTGCGAGATTTATTTTGTACATCCATTGTTTTTGCCATAAATTGCACCTTGTAGTCACAGATGTTATAAATATTCCTACCATTGCTGATCGTTTCGCCTGATTAAAACGTCTATGGAATAACAAAAAATTCATTCGCTCACTACCATTTACACGAGCGAAAAGTTTGAGCGAAGAAATCTGAGCGAAAACGTTCGTGCTAAAATCACATGGTTTTCTTAATGATATTGTTCAAAATGGAAGGAAGTAAACGCGAAAGTTTATTTTTAATGTTAGTGCTATTAAGAAAGAGAATAGAGTCGAAATGACGAGAAAAATAAAAAGGAGAAAAAAATAGCATGACGTTGTTGGACCCTGCAAATCTTTCTGGAACGCCAACAAAAAGGAGAATATCACAACTTGTTGCGCGAAACGAAGCTATTTGATCATGAATGTTTTTATAAACAATTTCGGATGACACCCACAACGTTTAATAAGTTATTGAACTGGGTTGCTCCAACAGTTTTAAAAGTTATTCTTGGTTCATGTTTTTTGTTTAAGTCTTGTTTAGCCAGAAGTTGTTTATAAAAATAATGAATTTTCATTGGTTTAATTTCTTTTTTCGCTAGCTCTTAGCGCCAAAAAGTTCACTCGGTTTGAACTTTTTTTGAACACGCGAAAATAAAAAATAAAACTCTCGATTGACGCAATGCTATGTTATGAACCAATCAAATTCAAGAATTTTTGTCGCTCAGATTTGTTCGCTCGAACTTTTCGCGTGTGTAAATCCCGCTTAAGAAATAGACATGAAAATGCTTTGGTGAACACTGAAGAATTGATTGCATTTGTAAACGAACTCATTCCTATTAAGAAGAAAAACATTATATTTGTCAAAGGTAGCAGTTCAGCTTTTTCAGTCTGAGTTGAGTGTAACCTGAAGTTACTACTACCGCTGTCATCATATTCACTTAAGGCTATTATGTCGAATGTTGTAATTAGAGAACTGCTAAACACGCTAAGAGAAAACGTGTACTCGATAATGTCTGATGAATACACTGATGTTTCAAACAAAGAGCAGCTGACCTTCTGTGTAACATGGGTCAATGACAACATGGCAGTGTTTGAGAAGTTTCTCGGTTTTTATGACATACCAAACATTTGCAGCACAACTATTGTGTCCGTGATGAAAGACATATTAATGAGATACCAGCTAGATCTAGATTTATGTCGAGGCCAATGTTATGATGCCGCCAGCAATATGTTAAAAATTTGGGGTCGCCGTGCAAATACAAAAACTTGAACCTCGTGCTCATTACACTCGCTGTCATGCTCATTCATGATCGTTGTCTGTGAAGGACGTAACTAAAAACGTAAAGATGCTGCGCGATGTTATGGGAGTGGCCGAAGAGATTGTAATTTTGATCAAGTATTCACCCAAACGCGAGAACATACTTGGGCTCTTAAAAGACCAAGTAGAATCAGACATGGAAGATGTATTTAAAGCCAACAACATACTTAAACTTTCCCAAACCAGATGGACAGTAAGAGCGGAATGTTTCCAAAGAATATTAGACCATTACGACCATCTAATGGGTGTTTGGAAGCACTGTCTTGAAAATGAAAAAATGCAGACTGGATTAAACTCGCGTATAATAGGTTTAAAAACCTAAATGGAATCATTTGATTTTTACTTTGGTTTAACGTTAGGTCATCGTCTTTACGCACACACTGATAATTTATCCAAAACATTGCAAAACCATAAAATAGCGGCTTGCAGTAGCAAAAGAAATGCCGAGTTAACTGTTAGTGTTCTGCAGAGTATGAGACGTCAAGATTATTTCTATCAGTTTTACGATGTCACTATAAAGAAATCTAAAGGTCATATTTTTATTAAAAATCCAACTGTGTCGCGTAAAAGGAAAGCGCCCGACTAATCTATCTTACAATTTTTGCAACAGGACACACGTTGATAACAGCGATATGTTATGATATTTATTGTATATATTGTTGAAGTGTTTTTATCCTGTATAA
The DNA here is from genome assembly GCA_963930725.1 of Candelabrum cocksii. NCBI lineage: Eukaryota > Metazoa > Cnidaria > Hydrozoa > Anthoathecata > Candelabridae > Candelabrum > Candelabrum cocksii. Next base: position 8,530,492 of record OZ005677.1, on the reverse strand, counting down.
ATATTCGTTAATAAATAAATATGTTCACGGACATTCAAGCAAAGATCCAGAACACCAGCCTGAAGCAAATCGAGATCACGCCAGAGCTATTTTTTATGAAGCCATCGACACAATTGTACCTTCAATTCAAGAAAGGTTAGTAAACAACCTATCTTCGAAGCGTATGAAAATATGGAATCTTTTCTATTAAAATCGGTAGCTTCCACAGATACAAAAGACGAAGTTGCTTACTTAAAAAAACATGATGGTGAAATTAACTTGCCGCCATTTGATGTTGAACGCGATGTCCTTCGTGTTATTTTCATTGAAAGACCACCCGAGTGTTTTGAAGATTTCTTTGTTTGTTTGAAAGAGATAGCACAGACTCAACATTCCTTAATCCCGAATACAATAACCATCTGCAAATTACTGCTCTTCTATTCTATCTATATATTCTGCTCAAAGTTGTATCTTCAATGCTCATGCTATTCTCTACAAAAACGTGGTTTTGTGGTCATTTTTCCACTTGACAAAAGCAAAAATTTATGATTGATAACAAAGTAACTTTATTTAATTTATAACGATAAAATATTTAAAAAAAATACAGCATTATTTATCTAATAAGTAGTTCGCTTTCCAGAAATAGAGTTGCAAATTGTCACGTGCAACTGCGCAAGTGATCGCAGATTTACAGCTATGAACATACACAGAAATATGGAGATCAGTTCCGAAGCATCAAAGCTTTTTTTTACGTTATACTCTAGAAAGATATACGAATCTAATTTGATTTTTAGTTAAAGAAATATTTTTCCATCCATTTTTGGTTTGCTCCATCCAAATATAATGCAGTGTTGAAGTTTTTTTACATGACATTTTATGTTTGGTTCTTTTTTATTAAGTTACTTGTCTTGTACTTTTGTCGCTATTGTTTTAACCAATTTGTAAAAGCAATATTTACGGTGAATTAAAATTACAACATTGTACATTAAATAAAACAGGCTTCACCGGGGGCTTTGCATCATCAGAGCCCAAATTAGTAAAAGTTTTAAAAAATTGTGCCTTTTTCATTCTTAAGTCCGACCCCCCCTCTCTCTCTTCCTGAGTCTTACTCCAGGATTAGCTTATAGAGAATTATTACAATACACCAAACAAATTTCAAAGGGTGATTTAGAGTTACATAAAAACATAGCTGACCGATCAAAAATGTCAAGAAGAGGGGACTTTAACAATCTATGTATACACAGAATATCATCGAACCAAATTTGGCAATGAGAATTTAAAGACCGTGTTTGATAATTTAGAAGGTAAATGGTCATTTTATTTAAATATTATATTTTACTCTAATTATTCAAATTAATTGATTACATTAACACCCAAAAATTTCGGTGGAAAAACTTCGGCGGAAATAATTTCGGACATTTTTTCCGAATTTTCGGACAGATTTTATAACGTACTGGCGGTCATAATAGCTTTAAATTCGAACACCCCTTCCCTTCCCCCCATCCACAAAATAGTGCTTTGAAACTATTTGAACTCGTGTTCTCTAATTTTATTACCGTAAATGACCGATTAAACGCCCTGGGCGTTTATTTTAACAAACGAATTTTACCCTGGGCGTTTATTCGGGAGGGGCGTTAGTAAGGGAGGGGCGTTAATAAACAAAGTCTATCAACAAATCATGAAAGTTTTGTAATGATTTATCGTGTTTCCTTTGAATCTGTTGTGAGAAGACATCATATCTATAAGGCAAAGTGGACTCCAGAAAAGAGAGAAATCCTAGTTTGCCGCATAGACGAACGAGAAAAAGCGAGAGAACATGACAAGCATGCCATCGGTGTTTACAAAAAAGATGAGACAAAGATGAACAGTGAAGTAGGCCATGTTCCGATAGAGTTATCGAAGTTATTGGTGCAATTCTTAGAATCAAACTCACAAAACATGGTCGAAGTTCGAGTCACTGGGAAAAGATACAGAGAAGTTGGACTAGCTGTGCCTGGAACGTACTTGTGCTACACCAAGAGCAAGAAGATCGCAGATGTGTTGTTTAACGAACTGATTAGAAAGAGTAACTTGTATGAACATTTTACGCTTAAAATTAGTGAAACTGTTTCAAAATATCCACACTTTAAAGATTAACGAAAGTAGTATTAATTTTGCTGTGAATCAAATGAAAGCCCATGGGCGTTTATTTTAATTTTTCTCTATCGACCTGGGCGTTTATTCGGGAATGGGCGTTAGTTAAAAAAATTTAACTTTAACCCTAGGCGTTTATTCGGGAGGGGCGTCAGTTCGGGAGTGGGCGTTAGATCGGTCATTTACGGTAATTCAAGAATTTTGTTATATCGCTTATATTTTTTGTTTTCTATCGTTTTTTCTCTTTGTAAAGCCTTGTGTCCATTGAAGGCGATAGAACTAATCTCTATTTCTGAAAAGTGACAGAATCTATCGCTATAAATTTAGGTCATCCTTTTGTTCTAGAACTATCGCTTTAGCGCGTCCACTGAAATGATATGGACACGGAAAGCGATAAGCGCCAAAAAGATTATTGTCATTTTATACAAAAATGGATAGTGATGAGGAGCTTGATTTGATGTTTCTTGCAGTTCTTTTGATAAAGAAACAAAAAAAACGAAGAAAAAGAAAGATATGAGTGAAGAAAATCTACAAAGACCGGGAAAAATTTGGTATTGATCGGCTTGTCAGAGAATTGTACCGCGACTTCCTTCTCTTCAAGTAGATTGATTGTTTTTCTGCCCATGATGCTGACCCGACGACTGAACGTGTGAATTGTTTTCAAAGCAAAACATCAAAGTATTCAATCAACCTTTCTCACAAAGTATACATTCGAGTGTGTTTTTGAATTTCGAATGTCGACATTTGAAAAAATCCTTTGATCTTAGCGATAGGTCTATTTTTTAAAGCAATAGAAATGAAAAAAATTTCATTTCTATCGCTTTCCAAAATAAACCGAAGTTCTAAAAAATAGAACCAAAAAAGCGATAAAAATAAGCGTTAGAACTAATTCCGTGTCCACTAAAGCAAGTTCTAATATTGTAGCGATAGAACAAAGCGATGGGTTTTATCGCCTTCAGTGGACACAAGGCTTAATTAATCATTTATAATAAACTGAAAGGCTACCATGTTAAACAGGGGCCCATAAATATTTGAAACAATTTTTATTTTGTTTAGCAATGGGCTTAAATGCTTTAAAATTAAAAAAATTAAAATAATGATTTGGTCTAATGAGTTGGTAGGCCCTTCTAAAAGATTGTTTGCGCCTTCAGTGAAAATAACAGTCGCGCTGCGCACTCGTTCTAGAGCCCAACTACACTTCTCCCCCCCCCCCCCCCCCCCATTTTTTTTTCTCTTGGCGGCCTTGGCCCCCCCTCCTTGTGGACGTCATGAAAGTTCTCCTAGGAACAATTTTCGGATAATAATTTGTCATAAATTTGACAATGAGGCATGTTTCTGAGGGATGTTTCTTATACCTAGAGATTTTTTTTTTTTTTTTTTAGATTGAAAACTGCTTTTGGTAATTAAAATCTCATGATTATTATACAGTTTGAAAGTGACAGTTTAAGAAATAAGTAAGCTTAAGTAAACGATAAAAAAGATGTGTGTTCGATTTCCTATATTGATTTTCCAAAGAAATTACAGCAAAAAAAAATTAAAGTACTGTTTTCGAAAAATTTCAGACAACTCATAATTTCGGATCGATTAATATACGGACAAAACAAAAATCCTAAATTTTGTCCCGCCGAAATTTTTGGGTGTTAATGTATATAAAAACACCCCTGTTCGTGTTCTCAAGTGAGGAATTTAAAATTCTTATTTGTATTTTAATGGAGAAAATACGGTAACCATCCTTTGTGTTATTTCTCATCTACCTGAAAAGGGGAATGTTTAAGATTTTATGAACCTTTCAGAAATTTTTTCTCCCGTTAAAAATAGGCAAGAATTTGGCCATAATTCGTGAAAATCGCGAAAATTAATCCTCGCGAAAATTAATCCTCGCGAAAATTAATCCTCGCGAAAATTAATCCTCGCGAAAATTAATCCTCGCGAAAATTAATCCTCGCGAAAATTAATCCACTTAAGGTACTTTGTAGTTTAAAATCTTAATTGACATTTTGATTCTGTTTTCGTATTCAGTCACATGTTGTTGTCGATTATTTGATTTATGATTCGAAAGACTTCTATATATTTTATAAATTTATTGTTTTATTATTAATTTTTGGAGAGCAGATTTCGTTTTATGTGCTTACCGCATGAAACATGAAAAGAATGAAGGTTTGTTGAGTGAACGAAACAAGGAACAAGCATACATAAACGTTGGTTTCAATTCGTGCATCAGCAAATGAATTGTCACAGAGCAGCTGCTTCACTTGAAATTAATTGCACAATTAACCAATCAAAACATTGTGGATTCTCGACAAAATGAAAGAAAACTTTTGGCCGATGTCATAAGATGTCTGAGATTCTTGGCGAGGCAAGGTATGTCAATCCAAAAGAATCCTGAAAATGGCAACTTCACCCAGCTCCTTCTGCTTCTCGCAACAAAAGATCGTTCGATTCACTCAAAATTAGAAAGAGGTCGTTTGAATGAACTTTTGAATTTGATGGCACAGCATGTTATTCGGGAAAGGAAATCAAAAAAGCAACTTTCGCAATAATGGCTGATGAGTACACTGACATCATTAACATGGATCAAGTCATTACGTTTGCAGACAGTCAGCGACGATTTAGGAGGGTGGCTTTCCATCCAGAAACAGCAGCCGATCACTATGGAATAATTTTCTTTGATGCTATCGACACATCATATCATGGTTATTAAAGATCGCTTTGAGCAACCAAGCTACCAATTCTTCTTCGACATAGAGCAGTTTTTTATAACGTTGATCAACTTTGATCCCCATCAGACAGAAATGGACGCTCTTGAAAAATGCAAAGGCGACCTCCACACGTCAGCAATACCTGCCAAAATCCAAGTTTGCGCTCCGTTTTCAAAGACGAAAAGGTTGCTCACTTTGAGGAGACAAAAGATAAGATCGTCAAACCAGCGAAGCAGAACGAAGCCTTTTCGGAAACGTTCTAAAGTTGATGAAGCTAGTTCTTTTTGGTGCAGCTACAAGCTAACATCTGAACGAACTTTTTCTCTTGCACGCAGATTGAAAAGATGGCTTCGAGCAACAATGACCCAAAAGCGTTTCAATTCGTTGGCTGTGCTATCCTTTCACAAAGAACTTACAGATGGAACAACTTTGGTAAATGTATTTTATACTACAGTAATAACAATGATAGTATATGTGGAATTTGAAAAATCCTCCGCAATCCCAAACCTTTTTCAAATACGGAAGAATCGGTCAAATTCCTTGACAAGATTTTTACCCGTTATATGAAAGATTCAGGTTGGAACTACCAAAGAAGCAAAAAGCACTAATGATCATGGATGCTTTTACGGGACAAATGACTGAAGTTGTTGTTACCCAATACCATAGCAATAACATTTTGGTTGTAAATGTCTTAAGGAATATGAGCAAATACTATCAACCATTAGATCTCACCGTAAATGGATACAATGAGAGATATTAAGAAAGGATTTTCAGAATGGTATTCATCACAAGTAGCGAAACAACTGGCAACAAATGTTGCATTAGAAGATGTTAAAGTTAACCTTCAATTAACAGCATTAAAGCTGGTTGGATCATCGATTTCTAGAATAAAATGACGTCAACTCAAGGAGCTCATCAACAGCGGATGAGTTCCTTCAGGAATCAAGGATGCAGTAGACGTATGGTGGCCATCAGAAGAAAGAAGTTCTTTCAGTGTGTTTTATGATATGGAATGAAACTTAAACATTGTTTGTATTTGTATTTTTTGAGAGATTTGTTCCGAGTTGTAAAGAAAGCACTAACTGTATATATTTTCTTAGAAAATTAAGCACGTGGTACTTCGCTCGCCTAACCACAATTAACGGCGTTTTATGTGTTGAACCTGTCTAGGCGTGCCATACTTATAAATGTTACATATAACATAGATAGAGAAAGATTTTCAAACAGAACTGACAGACATGTTTACACTTTATATCAGTTCAGTTTATAAGCGGCGTTATAGACATTAGCAAACATAAAATTTGGGTATCTACGTTATACATAGAATAGCCAAGACTTTTAGCAATACTTACATCTTTAATTTTGATTTGCTCATCAACTAACACGGCTGCCATTGCATCAATACTATGTTCATCATCTGATGTATCAGGTATAAGTATAAGATGGCGTTCGGCCATACTCTCTTTCTGTACCAGCTGGCGACGCTTTGTGAGCTCTTCGTTGTTTCTAGCTTGTTCTTGTCTCTGTGCATCCCTTGTCATCACGTTTGGGTTATCTCACGCTATATGACTCATTCATTTCTTCTTTCCACATTTGCTATGTTGATCTGCCGTTGCATTAGGCACGACCTCAGAACTTTCCGGAGATATGAAGATTGTGATGAAGGACGTCGCAACGGGAAATCGCCGGGGTTCGTAAAATTGACAAGACATCGGGCGCGCGCCCAAATTGTCGGGCGCGTAACGAGTATAAATATTTTATATTCGCGCATATTATTCGTTAAATATAATTAAATTATTACTCTACATGACATTAGGAAAACAAATAATGAGCAATCCTATACCTTGTCTTTAGTTAATTCACGCGGAACCCGACTATCGTTACAAAACCAGGACGACAACGACAATCGTGACACGAAACTATTTTTAGAAAAAATATTTTCAGACGAAATCCTATTGCGCATTTTCGAATGTCGCGACCGTTGTGAAAATGCATGATTTGGCTTCTTCTTCTTCTTTTCGAGTCCACAAATACACATCAGTGGTAGTAGGTATTTATGGTGGTGTCAGGATTAGTACGACTAAGATAGCCTATCCAATGCCGCTTGTATTCATAAAATACGGAAGCTCCTAACGTGGCATACTGGGAGGTTAGGGGTTGTATGTGCATATACGAAGCTACCCCACAGACTGACACAGGTTGTACCAATTTACAGCTTGATTGGTAGCAGCAGATATAATTGCTGACCTGACATGAATTGACATGACATGATTTGGCGATGTCTATAAACGGCAACGTGTAGATTTTTTTATAATACAGTATACTCCCGATAAGTGGGACGGTTTTTTCGGTCCCTTGGGAAGCTATTAGACTTTAGAGCCGATGGAAAGATTTGCTACCGTGAAAACGAATGTACAAGGAGATTTCTAGCAGCTCTGAGGACAATGAATGCAGTGACTAACAGGCCTCGAATTCTTTTTTAATATATTATTGACTTTAATAAAATTCTTCAGCATTCAGTAATTTACGTAATACAACAACAACGTATCACGCACCCTTGTGCCCATGTGTCAATGAGTTCATAATATAACGATATATGGATCGCATGCAGTCATACAACTGCACAAATGTTTGCAACATCTTTTTGGTTTTGCTAATGACATATTTATCTGCCGTATGAGTAACAAAAAGAAATGAAATGTAATTAAGTAATATTTTACGTCCGCCATATGCTGAATCGCGCCCGTTTTTTCAATCGTTTTATCGGGCGCAGTGAATTCTATTTTGTTTACGACATTTCGCCAATAACGAGGAGCGCATACAAATATGGTGGCCATCACTAAGTTAATTACACCACAGATCGTGCCACATTCTTGGATGGGACAATTCGCCATACAGCCTTTACGACATTGATGAGCACCTCCACCACCCAAATGTGCGCTTGTAATTCTATAGGGAAGATGGATCGAAGCCGAACAGAGAGGATTCTTTTCATCGGTTGTTGCAAATTTTCTGGCGCAGCTCAAACATAGTGAAGCATAGCATCGCATCGTTAGAATTATCTTGTGCTGTGTCGAGTTTTATAGGAACTGAGATAATTGATGTTAAAGTTTTGTATTCTATGCTGGTCAAAAAATAAAATATTTCTCAGGATGGGATGTTATAATGTGTTCATGATAGTATTAATTAACTTTCTGAACAATTCAGAGCAACTTAAGTATAGTCTAAAGTCCAAATTTGGAGATAAGATTAAGATTAATTCTCCTAATTGATTCTCCTTAAATAACAAAATGTTATTTTTTCATTTTTATTATCCAGTGTCGTAGTTAGACTTTGTCAAAGTCTGCGGTCTACCAAGTCAAAAAGTGAGACAAAAGAATTCATACTATCTCTTTGAAACTTTTTTACGGAATTTTTGCGCCCGCCCAACTTCTCTGTTATGTTTTTCTTTCCCGTATTTTCCGCAATGCAAAAGTATCTAAAACCACTAAAACGTGTGTGCATGTATAAAATATCTTTTTTGCTAATTCCGTCTTGCAGAATTCGATAAAAGTATATCGCACTTGTTTCGCAGAATATAATTTTCGCAGAACATTCGGCGAAAATCGAGGATAAATTGACCATATAAGGCTTTTTGAACGCCATATTAGCCAATCAGATGATTCAAACAGCAAAATAAAAAATTCGCAGAAGTTGGCTAAAACCTATTTTATAGAGTATTGTATTTTGCCTTCTTGTGGACGTTTCTTGTGAACACGCAGTTCAAATGTGTATGTTGTCTCGTCCCCTTGAATTTTTAGAAAATAAAAATAATGATGAAATTTTAAATATTAAAAAATAATTGGCAAATTTAAAGCTTTGTTAAGAATTTGTTTCCAGAAATTTATTTTCTGATGTTTTCATTCCAGAGCATTTAAGAAGTAGAGACCAAGTGGCAAGTCTCTAGTAGCTTTCAAGTAAGTTAGTTTTACAATAACACTGTACTCAGCAAAGAGACTTGCTTGCTTGGAAAACTTTGGTTTGAGAGGAAATAAACATTTTGTATAATGGACAAAAAACTTTTTAATTGCCTATTTTTGTTATATTATTTTAAATTTTTACCTATCGAGATAAATAAAAACAAACTATGTCATAAAACTTGTCTAATTGCGTGTAATCATGTTACTTTTATTGAAATTTAAAATAGATTTGTAATGTTTTTTAAATTATAGGCAAGGATACCACAAATTATTGTTATTGTTTGCTTTGTTCTCCCTTAGATTATTATTAGACGCACAATAACATCATCAAAAATGAAAGTGGTACAATGTTATTTGAAAGTAGCCTTGCTGGTTCTGCTATAGTTTTTGAGACAATCTATTTTTATTTTAGCTTGTTAACCAATGGTGATTGTTTATACAGTTCTGTTTCATTCACTTAGGTGTTGTGTTTCTGATAATACTTTGAACTCTGACTCATTTGAACTTGTTCAATGTGAAGCAATTAACACTTGCTCCAAATACAAATGGTCTTCTTTTCTAAATATTTTACCTTTAAGTACTATCATAGGTAAAAGCATTGAAACTTTTTATTCCGATTTTGGTGCACTAAAATATATGTTTTTGTTTAATCAACTAATAAATCCTTGAATTCTAAATAAAGAATTTTCATCTGATAGAATCTCAATTTTCTTTTCTTGTGTAGACAATGGTTTGGATGATTTTAAGCCAAACCACTTTGTCCCTCTTGTATCTGTACCTAATTTCAAGCATAAAACTACCAAGCATCATTTATCCGATATATCACTCAATAAACAACCTAATAAGAAAATTAAGAAATCAAAATCTATTTTTCAGCCTAGATGGACCTCATTCATTAACAAAAGTGATAATTATAATCTTCCAGAGGTAGGCAAATGTATATCAGTGAAAACAAATGATCTTTCCTCAACTTCATTTGTAGAAAATTTTGTCTCAGTCTCTACAGTTTCTACAGTCTCTTCTTCATTTAATGGTAAAAAGGAAGATAGTACGTCAACTAGAGGTAAATCTTTTTGTGTTTCAAAGTTATCAACACGTGGAACTATTTTGGGTTTTTTCTCAAAATTTCTCAAAATCAAACCAGAACCTGTAAAAGTTACAACTCCAATTTCTGAAAATGAATCTATTCAATCATCTTCAAAAAATGTTTTTTCATCTAGCCCTGTTTTTCCTGTGTTGTTTTGACACTTTCGCACCGTCGATTGTCAACAATTCGGCAGTTGAACCTGGATGTGCAGCCAAAGCAGCAGAGGATAGAAAAGTAACGAAATACACCAAACTCTCCAAGCGCTATATTTTTACCCCCGTTGCCATGGAGAACACTGGTGTCTTCAGTCCAGCCTTCGTGGCTTTTCTGAAGAACCTGGGTCGAAAATTGACGTGGAGAACTGGTGACCACGCGAGCTTCGGCTATTCGAGAGAATATCAATTGCCGTCGTTCGTGGGAATTATGCAAGTTTAGTTGCGTCTTCTCAACAATTTTTTTTCAGTTGAATTGCTCGTTTATTTTCGGTTTTATGACATATCTTTAAAGATTTATTAGTTTTATAACAGATAAATGCACCAGCACAATGTTCCATTCCATTTACATCGCGAGAGCGACGTATAATAATTGTATGATCTCTTGATATTTAATGCTGAGTATCAAGAATTTTGATGCTTTGATAGCCGTTTCAGATGTTTGAAAATCGAAAAAAATTTTCCACCATGGTTGGGCGGGCATTTCCCACTGCACTCATTTTAGGTTTCGCAGAACTTAAAAAAAATCCTAGATACGACCCTGTTACCTGTTATAAATTAACAACAACAGTTATAATTTTTCTTTGAGAACAAGAAAAAAAGGTGCATTTTATGATAAATTTAACATGAGAATGTAACAACAACAATACAAAAGAGTAACTTGCAATAAAAATAAACTCAATATATTTAAATGTAATATATTTAAATCTGTCCGCTAAAAACTAATGAACAATTATATAAAAATTTCAGACACAATTGATGAAAAATTTCAAAATGACTGCCATGGTTAATCTTATTTGCACAGTGGCACGTAGTGAATAGTGAATAGGCACACTCTGCAAAATCAGGGAAGAACTTTTTAGAAATATTCCCTTGTTTTTGACAATTTTCACACGTCTTGATAAATTCCGCTACGTCGTTTACAATATTATGCTAATAGAATCTTTCAGATAGATACTGTTTGACATGTTGATTCTCGAACTCGATGTGAAGCCATGGCCTTCACTTTAGGGTTTGCACCTAGGCCAGCATGAATATCATTTGACGCTGACGCTCCTTCGATGAAACAACAACTTTTTTTCGTTATACAAAAACTGACTGTTTAAAACAACATTTTCGACATGCTCTTCGGAAAAATTCGCTTTTTTACCTTTATCACCCACTATTTGTTCAGGATAAATCTTTTGTCTAATATATAGTTCGATACTTTTTAACTCAACGCGTGATTTGCCATATTGTGTAAATTTAACTTCCGTTGTAGTAAAAAACACAACTTGTTAAAATCGAACATTCAAAGTAAAAGGAATAAATTAAATACAGTGTTCGAAACGTCGAAACCTTAAAAAAAAGTTTTTTTTGTTTTAGCATATTTTAAGAATATAACTTATTAGTGAATAAACTATTAAACCATTATTTATTAGGGGAGTACTTATTTTACAAGGGAAGTTATTATTTACTAGTAAATTATGACTCGGGGAGTCATTATTTTAGGGGAGTCATTATTGATGGTTACACCGGGTCAAATCGTTCAGCGACTGGACTAGAAACCGAAGAAACAAGTTATTGACAAGGAGCCGTCATCGCTATGTTTGTAGATGAAGCTGTCGCTTTTACATTTGTCGATGCAGTTGTTTGCTTTAAAAGGGTTTAGTGCTTCACTCAGAGTAACAATCTGATGTTGTATGACGATTTCGAATTTATTTATTTATACAGGATATTTACACTTCAGTATATAAAATATTGTTATCCTTGTGTGTCCTGTTGGTTAGTCTTGGCGTACTTAGGACGCCTGTTTGCGCCTACGAAAATCGTTCAACCAGACAACTAACCTATTAAGCTAGACTTGCATTACGCAACGAGTTTCGCTCAGGAACTCAGCTGTAACTCAGAAAGAAAAATATTTCGGAGATGGGATTCGAATCGTCCCGGTTTGGTTTGTGAGTCGAAGAACTTTATCCACTGAGTTACAGCGCCAGTTCAAAACTTTCTGTCTGAGCTACAGTCGGATTAACAAAAATTTTGAATTCATAGCATGCATCACAAAGGTCTTTCTTTGGGTTTTGGAACTCTATATTAAATCCTCGATTAAATAAAGTCCGGTACATAATTTAACTAGTGTGTAATTATTTTCTTCGCAATACGTTTTATAAAGATCATATAAATCTTGGCTAAATTTAATGTCCCTTCGAAATATTATATTTGTGTTTTTTCCTACATTAATCTGCTTCAATTCTCGGGAAGAGATTCATGTGGTCTCGAACACTTTGGGTAGAACCTTCAGCAACACTATATTTAACATGTTTATCCCATTTTGGTGACACTAGCGTTCCTGTTTATACATTCTTATTTATTTGATGAAAGTACGATACTCTTCTGCTACTAATATTCAAGATAGAAAGGTAGTAGGGTTTCCAAACTCTATGCAGTTCATTCGATACGAAAAAGCTAAATGAATTTTTCCGTCTGGAATTTTCGCCTGCAGCTGCAATTGCAATTGATTGTTGAAGAGATTAGACGTGTTTTGAAAGAGGAAGAATTTTTGTATTGGATCTAGTTGATTTGTGTGAATTGTTGTGGAGTTTTTGTATTAGTTTTCGCATTAACTCATACGGAGGAGTAAAGATCATATCTGTGCGGTATTTTGTTATTTTGTTTGCGTAAAAGAGAGCCGTGCAAATTAGATCTTGTGTTGTTTCCATATTTTATACGAAATCACTGAGTTTCTGTTTCACAACAATTTTACTACACTCATTAAAATCCCATTTAATTTTATAACTCTCATTAAAAAGCCTTTTCATCGGCTTCTGTTTAACTTTTTGCACAACTGTTAGTATCTCACACTAATAAACATGGGTCCCAAACATGATATGTCATTTATAATGCAACAAGTCAAAGAAATTTTGAGCATGCATGAACAGACACTCATTAATGTTTTTAATAGTAATTTTGAGAGGATGGAAAGACGAATTGATGCTATTTCGGAGGAAAATATATTACTAAAAAAAGAAGTTCAGGACTTGAAAGCTTCTGCCCAATTCCACAGCGACATGTTTGACGAAAACATGAAAAAAAGAAACCATAAGTTATTTGAAAAAGAAGATGCCAGTCATGATATAACTTTCCTTGAGGCGAAATTGACTGAACTGGAGGATCGTTCAAGAAGAAACAATTTAAGGGTTAATGGGATTGAAGAAGATGACAACGAAACATGGGATGAAACTGAAAATAAAATAAGACATGTAATTAAGGTAAATTTGGGAGTAAGGAGCGCAATTCAAATTGAGAGAGCGCACCGAATGGGAAACAAATATTATAACGGTACAATAAAATCAAAACGAACAATTATGGTTAAGTTCTTAACTTTTAAGGATAGACAACTTGTTCTGGAGAAATTTCGCGGAAAGAAATTGTGGGAAAAGGGGGTGTTTTTTAACGAAGATTTTTCTGAAGCGACGATGAGGAAGCGTAAGCTATTATTTAAAGAAGCAAAAGAATTGAGAGAAAAGGGGAACTTTGCGAAAGTGGTGTACGATAATTTAATTACGTACAGAAATGACGAAAAGAGAGATTAGTTATTTATGTGTCTTTTTTATCGTTCTTAGTTAAGATATTTATATTCTTACATTATATTTCGTAAATTATAATTATGATTGAAGACTTTGAAAAATATGTTTTTAAACAGGTTCTCAATGATCAACCCCTTTTAAATACTGATTTTGATCCGGATTTGAATTATTTGAACGATTTTTCTAACTATGATACAACTTACTTTCTCCCTGATGAACTAAACTTATTCTTTTCTGATAAAATCACAGCTGAAAACGTCTCTATTATTCATCTCAATATTAGGAGTTTAAACGCAAATTTTGAAGATTTTTTAAACTTACTTAGCGAATGCAAACATTGCTTTAATATCATCTGCCTCTGTGAAACTTGGTGCTCCGATGAGGATTTTAAAAACAATTCAACTTATCAAATACCAAGTTATAATGCATTTCATCATGAAAGGAAGACTGGTAAACGAGAGAGTGGCGTTTTAATAAATATTAAAGATACGTTTTCCTATAAAATAAGGCCAGAGATATCATTTTCTAATAAGGATAATGAAATGATAAGCTTTGAAATTATTAATAAGAAGATAAAAAATGTTCTGATCTCATGTTGCTATAGACCTCCTGACGGTATCTGCAAAAACTTGATTGTTGATTTACGTAAAGTTTTCAATACTAGTAATATAGAAAATAAAAATTACGTCATCTTGGGAGATTTTAATATAAATTGCTTGAACTATAATGAAAAAAGCTATGTGAAATTATTTTATGATTCCATATATCAACATGGGACATTTCCATTAATAAATAGACCAACGCGTGTTACGGGAAATTCTATTTCAATTATTGATAATATTTTTACAAATTACATTTTCAACCCACTTCTAGTAAAAGGAATTATTAAAAGTGATATCTCTGACCACTTCCCGATTTTTGTTGCTATTAACATTTCTAAAACAAAAGCAAAATGTTATAAAATGAAGATTACAAAAAGATTTTATAAAGAAAAAAACGTCATTTCATTTAAGAGGGCCTTGTCCAATGTGGACTGGTCTGAAGTTTTAGTCAATGAAGATACAAATGCCTCTTATAATTTATTCCTAGAAACCTTTTTTAAATTGTATGATGAAAATTTCCCTTTAATTGAAACTTCTGTTAAGGTAAAAGACTTAAATGCGCCTTGGATGTCAGATAGACTGAAAAAATCATCAAAATTAAAGCAAAAATTATATATTAAATTTCTAAAAAATAAAACACTCTTAAATGAACAAACATACAAGGACTACAAAAACCTTTTTGAAAAATTAAAACGAAAATCCAAAAATAGTTACTATTGCATATTATTAGAAAAACATCGAAATAACTCTAAAGAAATCTGGAAAATCATGAAGGAAATTACAGGGAAAAAACAAAAAGTAAATGATCTTCCTAAAATTGTAAATGTTAATGGTAAAAATATCGTAGATCATGCAGTAATAGCGAATGAATTTAATAAATACTTCATTAATATTGGTCCCAAACTAGCTTCAACCATAAAATTATCTGAGAATATTTTGCATGAATATCTTCCTAATATTGACTCTGAAATGAACTTCAATGAACTCACTTTTGAAGAGTTTGAAAAGGCATTCAAATATTTAAAACACAACAAAGCCATAGGTATTGATAAAATTCATGGTAATATTGTAATTGATGTTTTTGAAGAAATCAAACTTCCACTATTTATAGTTTTCCGGTCTTCCTTTCACAAAGGAGTTTTTCTCGATAACTTAAAATATGCTAAAGTTAAACCAGTTTTTAAATCTGGAGATACCGCACAAATTGGAAATTATAGACCTATCTCCATATTACCTTTTTTTTCAAAAATTCTAGAGAAAATCATGCATAATCGTCTTTATTCTTATTTCAAAGTAAACAACCTTTTTTATAATAAACAATTTGGGTTTCAGACAAATACTTCCACTGAACATGCATTGTTGCAATTAAATGATAAAATTTTAAAATCTTTCGAAAATGGTGAATACACTCTCGGAGTTTTTGTCGATTTATCGAAGGCATTTGACACAGTTAACCATAACATTTTGTTACAAAAATTAAAGCATTATGGAATTTCTAGTATTTATTTAAAATGGTTTCAAAGTTATCTAACTCGCCGTAAACAATGCGTTTTTAATGGAAGTATTATGTCTGATTTTCTTGAAATTACATGTGGTGTCCCTCAGGGTTCTATACTTGGTCCATTGTTGTTCCTAATATACATAAATGATCTTGCCAATTCTTGCTGTGAAATAAATTTTATAATGTTTGCAGATGATACTAGTCTATTTATATCTAACTCTGACTTAAACATTGCTTTTGGAACAATGAATGCAGCATTAAAATGTGTTGCATCATGGTTCCAAACTAATAAACTGTCATTAAATATATCTAAAACAAAATACATATTATTTCAAACAAAAAATAAAAAGTGCATTGATAAACTACTTCAATTAAACATTGATAATGTAGAACTAGAAAGAACTAAATTTACGAATTTTTTAGGAGTGATAGTAGATGAGAACGTTTCCTAGGAACGACATATAGCCTTCATAAATAAAAAAATATCTAAAAGTGTTGGCATTCTTTACAAATCTAGACAAATTGTGAAGAGAAATCTTTTAAAACAACTCTATTTTTCATTTGTAAACAGCTATCTTAATTATGCAAACATGGTTTGGGCAAGCACTCACAGGAGTAAATTAAAATCTATATATAGAACACAAAAACATGCAATTCGCGTAATTTATTTTAAAGACAAATTTACACACACCAAGGGTTTATTTGACGATATTAAAGCGATGAACGTTTATCAAATTAATATTTACCAAATACTTTTTTTTGTGTTTAAATGTAAATATAAATTGGTACCAAATATTTTTGAAGGAATTTATACCTTGAAAATAAAAAACCGTAGCACAAGATCTTGTGAAGCAATAATTACATCTTTTTGTAAAACAAAACTTTGTGAATTTTACATTTCTGTTCGTGGTCCAAATCTTTGGAATAAGTTAATTGTTTCAAATCTAATCAAAACAAATATTTCTTTTTCCAGTTTTAAAAGCTGTGTTAAAAGTATTTCAATTTCACTGGATAATGATATATATAAATATTTTTAAATGATCTTTTGTTATTTTTTTGTTCTGTCTGTTTGTTTTTTTAAGAATTTTTATTTGCATATCATATTTTTTTTGTATGCGTAGATCAATTAACAATTTTTGATTTTTTTATAAACTTATATTAATGGATAAATAATAATTTTAACCGAATTTCTCAATACTGATAATTTTCTCAATAATTCTAATTGGTTCTCGATGATAAAGTCAAACTTGACCTTCTACGAGTTTCCACTTTTCTTAGATCATTTATGTTATATTTCTCCCTGATGAACTAAACTTATTCTTTTCTGATAAAATCACAGCTGAAAACGTCTCTATTATTCATCTCAATATTAGGAGTTTAAACGCAAATTTTGAAGATTTTTTAAACTTACTTAGCGAATGCAAACATTGCTTTAATATCATCTGCCTCTGTGAAACTTGGTGCTCCGATGAGGATTTTAAAAACAATTCAACTTATCAAATACCAAGTTATAATGCATTTCATCATGAAAGGAAGACTGGTAAACGAGGGAGTGGCGTTTTAATAAATATTAAAGATACGTTTTCCTATAAAATAAGGCCAGAGATATCATTTTCTAATAAGGATAATGAAATGATAAGCTTTGAAATTATTAATAAGAAGATAAAAAATGTTCTGATCTCATGTTGCTATAGACCTCCTGACGGTATCTGCAAAAACTTGATTGTTGATTTACGTAAAGTTTTCAATACTAGTAATATAGAAAATAAAAATTACGTCATCTTGGGAGATTTTAATATAAATTGCTTGAACTATAATGAAAAAAGCTATGTGAAATTATTTTATGATTCCATATATCAACATGGGACATTTCCATTAATAAATAGACCAACGCGTGTTACGGGAAATTCTATTTCAATTATTGATAATATTTTTACAAATTACATTTTCAACCCACTTCTAGTAAAAGGAATTATTAAAAGTGATATCTCTGACCACTTCCCGATTTTTGTTGCTATTAACATTTCTAAAACAAAAGCAAAATGTTATAAAATGAAGATTACAAAAAGATTTTATAAAGAAAAAAACGTCATTTCATTTAAGAGGGCCTTGTCCAATGTGGACTGGTCTGAAGTTTTAGTCAATGAAGATACAAATGCCTCTTATAATTTATTCCTAGAAACCTTTTTTAAATTGTATGATGAAAATTTCCCTTTAATTGAAACTTCTGTTAAGGTAAAAGACTTAAATGCGCCTTGGATGTCAGATAGACTGAAAAAATCATCAAAATTAAAGCAAAAATTATATATTAAATTTCTAAAAAATAAAACACTCTTAAATGAACAAACATACAAGGACTACAAAAACCTTTTTGAAAAATTAAAACGAAAATCCAAAAATAGTTACTATTGCATATTATTAGAAAAACATCGAAATAACTCTAAAGAAATCTGGAAAATCATGAAGGAAATTACAGGGAAAAAACAAAAAGTAAATGATCTTCCTAAAATTGTAAATGTTAATGGTAAAAATATCGTAGATCATGCAGTAATAGCGAATGAATTTAATAAATACTTCATTAATATTGGTCCCAAACTAGCTTCAACCATAAAATTATCTGAGAATACCTTGCATGAATATCTTCCTAATATTGACTCTGAAATGAACTTCAATGAACTCACTTTTGAAGAGTTTGAAAAGGCATTCAAATATTTAAAACACAACAAAGCCATAGGTATTGATAAAATTCATGGTAATATTGTAATTGATGTTTTTGAAGAAATCAAACTTCCACTATTTATAGTTTTCCGGTCTTCCTTTCACAAAGGAGTTTTTCTCGATAACTTAAAATATGCTAAAGTTAAACCAGTTTTTAAATCTGGAGATACCGCACAAATTGGAAATTATAGACCTATCTCCATATTACCTTTTTTTTCAAAAATTCTAGAGAAAATCATGCATAATCGTCTTTATTCTTATTTCAAAGTAAACAACCTTTTTTATAATAAACAATTTGGGTTTCAGACAAATACTTCCACTGAACATGCATTGTTGCAATTAAATGATAAAATTTTAAAATCTTTCGAAAATGGTGAATACACTCTCGGAGTTTTTGTCGATTTATCGAAGGCATTTGACACAGTTAACCATAACATTTTGTTACAAAAATTAAAGCATTATGGAATTTCTAGTATTTATTTAAAATGGTTTCAAAGTTATCTAACTCGCCGTAAACAATGCGTTTTTAATGGAAGTATTATGTCTGATTTTCTTGAAATTACATGTGGTGTCCCTCAGGGTTCTATACTTGGTCCATTGTTGTTCCTAATATACATAAATGATCTTGCCAATTCTTGCTGTGAAATAAATTTTATAATGTTTGCAGATGATACTAGTCTATTTATATCTAACTCTGACTTAAACATTGCTTTTGGAACAATGAATGCAGCATTAAAATGTGTTGCATCATGGTTCCAAACTAATAAACTGTCATTAAATATATCTAAAACAAAATACATATTATTTCAAACAAAAAATAAAAAGTGCATTGATAAACTACTTCAATTAAACATTGATAATGTAGAACTAGAAAGAACTAAATTTACGAATTTTTTAGGAGTGATAGTAGATGAGAACGTTTCCTGGGAACGACATATAGCCTTCATAAATAAAAAAATATCTAAAAGTGTTGGCATTCTTTACAAATCTAGACAAATTGTGAAGAGAAATCTTTTAAAACAACTCTATTTTTCATTTGTAAACAGCTATCTTAATTATGCAAACATGGTTTGGGCAAGCACTCACAGGAGTAAATTAAAATCTATATATAGAACACAAAAACATGCAATTCGCGTAATTTATTTTAAAGACAAATTTACACACACCAAGGGTTTATTTGACGATATTAAAGCGATGAACGTTTATCAAATTAATATTTACCAAATACTTTTTTTTGTGTTTAAATGTAAATATAAATTGGTACCAAATATTTTTGAAGGAATTTATACCTTGAAAATAAAAAACCGTAGCACAAGATCTTGTGAAGCAATAATTACATCTTTTTGTAAAACAAAACTTTGTGAATTTTACATTTCTGTTCGTGGTCCAAATCTTTGGAATAAGTTAATTGTTTCAAATCTAATCAAAACAAATATTTCTTTTTCCAGTTTTAAAAGCTGTGTTAAAAGTATTTCAATTTCACTGGATAATGATATATATAAATATTTTTAAATGATCTTTTGTTATTTTTTTGTTCTGTCTGTTTGTTTTTTTAAGAATTTTTATTTGCATATCATATTTTTTTTGTATGCGTAGATCAATTAACAATTTTTGATTTTTTTATAAACTTATATTAATGGATAAATAATAATTTTAACCGAATTTCTCAATACTGATAATTTTCTCAATAATTCTAATTGGTTCTCGATGATAAAGTCAAACTTGACCTTCTACGAGTTTCCACTTTTCTTAGATCATTTATGTTATATTTCTCCCTGATGAACTAAACTTATTCTTTTCTGATAAAATCACAGCTGAAAACGTCTCTATTATTCATCTCAATATTAGGAGTTTAAACGCAAATTTTGAAGATTTTTTAAACTTACTTAGCGAATGCAAACATTGCTTTAATATCATCTGCCTCTGTGAAACTTGGTGCTCCGATGAGGATTTTAAAAACAATTCAACTTATCAAATACCAAGTTATAATGCATTTCATCATGAAAGGAAGACTGGTAAACGAGGGAGTGGCGTTTTAATAAATATTAAAGATACGTTTTCCTATAAAATAAGGCCAGAGATATCATTTTCTAATAAGGATAATGAAATGATAAGCTTTGAAATTATTAATAAGAAGATAAAAAATGTTCTGATCTCATGTTGCTATAGACCTCCTGACGGTATCTGCAAAAACTTGATTGTTGATTTACGTAAAGTTTTCAATACTAGTAATATAGAAAATAAAAATTACGTCATCTTGGGAGATTTTAATATAAATTGCTTGAACTATAATGAAAAAAGCTATGTGAAATTATTTTATGATTCCATATATCAACATGGGACATTTCCATTAATAAATAGACCAACGCGTGTTACGGGAAATTCTATTTCAATTATTGATAATATTTTTACAAATTACATTTTCAACCCACTTCTAGTAAAAGGAATTATTAAAAGTGATATCTCTGACCACTTCCCGATTTTTGTTGCTATTAACATTTCTAAAACAAAAGCAAAATGTTATAAAATGAAGATTACAAAAAGATTTTATAAAGAAAAAAACGTCATTTCATTTAAGAGGGCCTTGTCCAATGTGGACTGGTCTGAAGTTTTAGTCAATGAAGATACAAATGCCTCTTATAATTTATTCCTAGAAACCTTTTTTAAATTGTATGATGAAAATTTTCCTTTAATTGAAACTTCTGTTAAGGTAAAAGACTTAAATGCGCCTTGGATGTCAGATAGACTGAAAAAATCATCAAAATTAAAGCAAAAATTATATATTAAATTTCTAAAAAATAAAACACTCTTAAATGAACAAACATACAAGGACTACAAAAACCTTTTTGAAAAATTAAAACGAAAATCCAAAAATAGTTACTATTGCATATTATTAGAAAAACATCGAAATAACTCTAAAGAAATCTGGAAAATCATGAAGGAAATTACAGGGAAAAAACAAAAAGTAAATGATCTTCCTAAAATTGTAAATGTTAATGGTAAAAATATCGTAGATCATGCAGTAATAGCGAATGAATTTAATAAATACTTCATTAATATTGGTCCCAAACTAGCTTCAACCATAAAATTATCTGAGAATACCTTGCATGAATATCTTCCTAATATTGACTCTGAAATGAACTTCAATGAACTCACTTTTGAAGAGTTTGAAAAGGCATTCAAATATTTAAAACACAACAAAGCCATAGGTATTGATAAAATTCATGGTAATATTGTAATTGATGTTTTTGAAGAAATCAAACTTCCACTATTTATAGTTTTCCGGTCTTCCTTTCACAAAGGAGTTTTTCTCGATAACTTAAAATATGCTAAAGTTAAACCAGTTTTTAAATCTGGAGATACCGCACAAATTGGAAATTATAGACCTATCTCCATATTACCTTTTTTTTCAAAAATTCTAGAGAAAATCATGCATAATCGTCTTTATTCTTATTTCAAAGTAAACAACCTTTTTTATAATAAACAATTTGGGTTTCAGACAAATACTTCCACTGAACATGCATTGTTGCAATTAAATGATAAAATTTTAAAATCTTTCGAAAATGGTGAATACACTCTCGGAGTTTTTGTCGATTTATCGAAGGCATTTGACACAGTTAACCATAACATTTTGTTACAAAAATTAAAGCATTATGGAATTTCTAGTATTTATTTAAAATGGTTTCAAAGTTATCTAACTCGCCGTAAACAATGCGTTTTTAATGGAAGTATTATGTCTGATTTTCTTGAAATTACATGTGGTGTCCCTCAGGGTTCTATACTTGGTCCATTGTTGTTCCTAATATACATAAATGATCTTGCCAATTCTTGCTGTGAAATAAATTTTATAATGTTTGCAGATGATACTAGTCTATTTATATCTAACTCTGACTTAAACATTGCTTTTGGAACAATGAATGCAGCATTAAAATGTGTTGCATCATGGTTCCAAACTAATAAACTGTCATTAAATATATCTAAAACAAAATACATATTATTTCAAACAAAAAATAAAAAGTGCATTGATAAACTACTTCAATTAAACATTGATAATGTAGAACTAGAAAGAACTAAATTTACGAATTTTTTAGGAGTGATAGTAGATGAGAACGTTTCCTGGGAACGACATATAGCCTTCATAAATAAAAAAATATCTAAAAGTGTTGGCATTCTTTACAAATCTAGACAAATTGTGAAGAGAAATCTTTTAAAACAACTCTATTTTTCATTTGTAAACAGCTATCTTAATTATGCAAACATGGTTTGGGCAAGCACTCACAGGAGTAAATTAAAATCTATATATAGAACACAAAAACATGCAATTCGCGTAATTTATTTTAAAGACAAATTTACACACACCAAGGGTTTATTTGACGATATTAAAGCGATGAACGTTTATCAAATTAATATTTACCAAATACTTTTTTTTGTGTTTAAATGTAAATATAAATTGGTACCAAATATTTTTGAAGGAATTTATACCTTGAAAATAAAAAACCGTAGCACAAGATCTTGTGAAGCAATAATTACATCTTTTTGTAAAACAAAACTTTGTGAATTTTACATTTCTGTTCGTGGTCCAAATCTTTGGAATAAGTTAATTGTTTCAAATCTAATCAAAACAAATATTTCTTTTTCCAGTTTTAAAAGCTGTGTTAAAAGTATTTCAATTTCACTGGATAATGATATATATAAATATTTTTAAATGATCTTTTGTTATTTTTTTGTTCTGTCTGTTTGTTTTTTTAAGAATTTTTATTTGCATATCATATTTTTTTTGTATGCGTAGATCAATTAACAATTTTTGATTTTTTTATAAACTTATATTAATGGATAAATAATAATTTTAACCGAATTTCTCAATACTGATAATTTTCTCAATAATTCTAATTGGTTCTCGATGATAAAGTCAAACTTGACCTTCTACGAGTTTCCACTTTTCTTAGATCATTTATGTTATATTTCTCCCTGATGAACTAAACTTATTCTTTTCTGATAAAATCACAGCTGAAAACGTCTCTATTATTCATCTCAATATTAGGAGTTTAAACGCAAATTTTGAAGATTTTTTAAACTTACTTAGCGAATGCAAACATTGCTTTAATATCATCTGCCTCTGTGAAACTTGGTGCTCCGATGAGGATTTTAAAAACAATTCAACTTATCAAATACCAAGTTATAATGCATTTCATCATGAAAGGAAGACTGGTAAACGAGGGAGTGGCGTTTTAATAAATATTAAAGATACGTTTTCCTATAAAATAAGGCCAGAGATATCATTTTCTAATAAGGATAATGAAATGATAAGCTTTGAAATTATTAATAAGAAGATAAAAAATGTTCTGATCTCATGTTGCTATAGACCTCCTGACGGTATCTGCAAAAACTTGATTGTTGATTTACGTAAAGTTTTCAATACTAGTAATATAGAAAATAAAAATTACGTCATCTTGGGAGATTTTAATATAAATTGCTTGAACTATAATGAAAAAAGCTATGTGAAATTATTTTATGATTCCATATATCAACATGGGACATTTCCATTAATAAATAGACCAACGCGTGTTACGGGAAATTCTATTTCAATTATTGATAATATTTTTACAAATTACATTTTCAACCCACTTCTAGTAAAAGGAATTATTAAAAGTGATATCTCTGACCACTTCCCGATTTTTGTTGCTATTAACATTTCTAAAACAAAAGCAAAATGTTATAAAATGAAGATTACAAAA
Organism: Candelabrum cocksii; assembly: GCA_963930725.1. NCBI lineage: Eukaryota > Metazoa > Cnidaria > Hydrozoa > Anthoathecata > Candelabridae > Candelabrum > Candelabrum cocksii. The sequence continues at coordinate 8,506,301 of OZ005677.1, read as the reverse complement.
AGATTTTATAAAGAAAAAAACGTCATTTCATTTAAGAGGGCCTTGTCCAATGTGGACTGGTCTGAAGTTTTAGTCAATGAAGATACAAATGCCTCTTATAATTTATTCCTAGAAACCTTTTTTAAATTGTATGATGAAAATTTCCCTTTAATTGAAACTTCTGTTAAGGTAAAAGACTTAAATGCGCCTTGGATGTCAGATAGACTGAAAAAATCATCAAAATTAAAGCAAAAATTATATATTAAATTTCTAAAAAATAAAACACTCTTAAATGAACAAACATACAAGGACTACAAAAACCTTTTTGAAAAATTAAAACGAAAATCCAAAAATAGTTACTATTGCATATTATTAGAAAAACATCGAAATAACTCTAAAGAAATCTGGAAAATCATGAAGGAAATTACAGGGAAAAAACAAAAAGTAAATGATCTTCCTAAAATTGTAAATGTTAATGGTAAAAATATCGTAGATCATGCAGTAATAGCGAATGAATTTAATAAATACTTCATTAATATTGGTCCCAAACTAGCTTCAACCATAAAATTATCTGAGAATACCTTGCATGAATATCTTCCTAATATTGACTCTGAAATGAACTTCAATGAACTCACTTTTGAAGAGTTTGAAAAGGCATTCAAATATTTAAAACACAACAAAGCCATAGGTATTGATAAAATTCATGGTAATATTGTAATTGATGTTTTTGAAGAAATCAAACTTCCACTATTTATAGTTTTCCGGTCTTCCTTTCACAAAGGAGTTTTTCTCGATAACTTAAAATATGCTAAAGTTAAACCAGTTTTTAAATCTGGAGATACCGCACAAATTGGAAATTATAGACCTATCTCCATATTACCTTTTTTTTCAAAAATTCTAGAGAAAATCATGCATAATCGTCTTTATTCTTATTTCAAAGTAAACAACCTTTTTTATAATAAACAATTTGGGTTTCAGACAAATACTTCCACTGAACATGCATTGTTGCAATTAAATGATAAAATTTTAAAATCTTTCGAAAATGGTGAATACACTCTCGGAGTTTTTGTCGATTTATCGAAGGCATTTGACACAGTTAACCATAACATTTTGTTACAAAAATTAAAGCATTATGGAATTTCTAGTATTTATTTAAAATGGTTTCAAAGTTATCTAACTCGCCGTAAACAATGCGTTTTTAATGGAAGTATTATGTCTGATTTTCTTGAAATTACATGTGGTGTCCCTCAGGGTTCTATACTTGGTCCATTGTTGTTCCTAATATACATAAATGATCTTGCCAATTCTTGCTGTGAAATAAATTTTATAATGTTTGCAGATGATACTAGTCTATTTATATCTAACTCTGACTTAAACATTGCTTTTGGAACAATGAATGCAGCATTAAAATGTGTTGCATCATGGTTCCAAACTAATAAACTGTCATTAAATATATCTAAAACAAAATACATATTATTTCAAACAAAAAATAAAAAGTGCATTGATAAACTACTTCAATTAAACATTGATAATGTAGAACTAGAAAGAACTAAATTTACGAATTTTTTAGGAGTGATAGTAGATGAGAACGTTTCCTGGGAACGACATATAGCCTTCATAAATAAAAAAATATCTAAAAGTGTTGGCATTCTTTACAAATCTAGACAAATTGTGAAGAGAAATCTTTTAAAACAACTCTATTTTTCATTTGTAAACAGCTATCTTAATTATGCAAACATGGTTTGGGCAAGCACTCACAGGAGTAAATTAAAATCTATATATAGAACACAAAAACATGCAATTCGCGTAATTTATTTTAAAGACAAATTTACACACACCAAGGGTTTATTTGACGATATTAAAGCGATGAACGTTTATCAAATTAATATTTACCAAATACTTTTTTTTGTGTTTAAATGTAAATATAAATTGGTACCAAATATTTTTGAAGGAATTTATACCTTGAAAATAAAAAACCGTAGCACAAGATCTTGTGAAGCAATAATTACATCTTTTTGTAAAACAAAACTTTGTGAATTTTACATTTCTGTTCGTGGTCCAAATCTTTGGAATAAGTTAATTGTTTCAAATCTAATCAAAACAAATATTTCTTTTTCCAGTTTTAAAAGCTGTGTTAAAAGTATTTCAATTTCACTGGATAATGATATATATAAATATTTTTAAATGATCTTTTGTTATTTTTTTGTTCTGTCTGTTTGTTTTTTTAAGAATTTTTATTTGCATATCATATTTTTTTTGTATGCGTAGATCAATTAACAATTTTTGATTTTTTTATAAACTTATATTAATGGATAAATAATAATTTTAACCGAATTTCTCAATACTGATAATTTTCTCAATAATTCTAATTGGTTCTCGATGATAAAGTCAAACTTGACCTTCTACGAGTTTCCACTTTTCTTAGATCATTTATGTTATATTTCGTATAAAAAGATTTTATTATTATATACACATTCATTTTTCAACTACGTGTTGAATTTATCTAGAAGAATTGTGTTTTTTGGTGATAATTTATGAAAAAGAAAAATTTAAATAAATAAATAAGCTTTACGACAACAGTGCTTTTCAAGAAGTTCAGTAGTTTTGGAATAAAAGTGTTTTTTCCCGTAATCAGCAGATATATTCTGCGAGCATTTGAATTTGCAGTTGCCAGTACAATCCTTTGTTGTTGTAATTCTTTTAGCTGGTACATGCATGGTTTCTTTCCGTATTTAGTATTCAAACAATAGAATCTCGTCGTTGCTGTAAGACCATATCTAGTCCTTAAACAAATCAGTTCACTTCTTTTCAGGGACTTCACAACAACTACGCTATCCGGCGATAGTGAAATGGGAATGGCGTTCGGCTCTTAACCGAAAGATTCTGGGTTCGAGACCATGCTATCACAAAGTTGTTTAGTGAGCGGTTATAAATAAACAACGCCATGTATTTCATCAAAAATAACCGTAGCACAAATGGGAGCAATTAAATACACTAAAACTCCGAGTCGAAGTCTTCATGATAATGCTTAATGAGCGTTCTGGAAGCCTCGTTAAAAACAAACAAACAAGCATGATGGTGCTACTACACTCTACCATCTAACCACTTTGTCATTACTGCTTTACGATTTCTTACTTGTGAACAGCTTGCATATCGTTGATGTCGTGTTTTGTGTATTGCTTTCCTCCAACTTGAATAGCGTTAAAAAGCTGTTTTTTTGTCATCAAGCACCTCGAGCTGGTGGGTAAGTGATAGTGACTGCTTTGGTTTTGATCCTGGACTATTCGTCTTCATAATCACGATGTCACTTACGTAACGCTCTCTTGGCAAATCAAGGTTAATGAGCTGTTTCTTTGTTGTTCTTGCTATCTGCATTCTCAGTAATCCTTTTATCACGAGTTCCGGCAAGGAAAATTCTACGCATGATTTCAACAAAATAGATGATGATGATACTGACATTGAAATTTGAGTTTTAACAGTTGTAATATCATTTAACCGTCGTCTGCTTCCATGTGACTCGTAATATCATTTCAGAAAAAAAGTTGTCTAAATTTTTGCCTTTTGAAATAAACGCCCCTCTTAGTTAAACACCCCTTTCGAATAAACGCTCCCCTAAAATGTTCAATTTTTAAATAAACGCCCGGGGCGTTTAAACGATCATTTACCGTATAGACAGATTCGACATCGGAGATATGGGAAAGTTGAATCATTTCTTGGGAGTCAAGATAGTAGACTCTGGTACAGAAATATTTGGATTGGACAACCAGCTTGTACAGGATATCTGCTTAAGAGGTTCCATTTGAAAATTCTAAACCTGTAGCAACGCGGATGGTGATTGGCAGAAAACTCGTCAAATCTGATAAACCTGTTTATCAAGAGACGTATCAATCAGCAGTTTAACGACTACTTTATCTATTCACCAGAACACTTCCGGACATCATTTATGCAGTTGAGAATGTTGCTAGATTTTTAACCAAACCGTCGCAGCAGAACTGCATTGCCGCTTCAAAGAGCTACCTTTGGTCCTTTGTATACAGAATGATGATGAGTGGAACAGTAATAAGAAACAATCATGCGTGGCTATATTTACCGCAGAAGCCGAATACATCGCATGATCAAAAGCCCCAGGTATCGATTGGTTAGGAAAATCAGTTAAATGCTACCATCATGAACGAAGAAAATTAGTCAGCTATCGCTATGACGAAGAACCCTCAGTTTCAAGGTGAACGAATGTCCTAGCTTATGAAGTACGCAAGAGAGCAAGTTAAAGCAAACGAAATCGAATTGAAATACTGCCAAAGCAATCGCAGATATCATGAAGAAACGAAGGGACGAATACAGTTTAATATATTGAGAACCATGGTTGGATTTAAGAATTTTACGACTGCGAGAGAGGATGAGTGTTGAAAATAGGTACCCTTACCGCAAATATCAACCTTAGAAACGTAAAGAATATACTAGAACCTTCTGGATTATTTCATATTTCATAAGCAAGACAACATTTGGTAAGAGGTCAGAAAAGAAGTGAGAAGTTTAGTCAGTTGATGTAACTTTACAAATATAAAGAATATATTTCAACAGTGCAAACATGTCAAGGAACAAGTTGAGATTATCTGTGACAAATTCCGTTCACAAGACTTATGGGGTAATTTTCGGAACCTCAACAAGTGCTGGGTGTCTGACAGACAAACGAACCGGTAGGTTTTGTCAGTCAACGCTAATTTCTAATGTCTAAACTAAGTAGAACACATTTCAAAACGATTCCAACATGATAAATGTGTGGTAAAATTTGATCCCCTTTTGGGGATATTTTCGGCCATGTGGGACCCAAAACAAAAGTACTGACCAAGATTTTTTTTTGAACTTCAATTGATACAGATTAAAACCAGCATATTTAAATTGTAATAAAAACGAGGTAGAAATTTTGTCCATAGCATTCTGACTTTCAACAACGAATTGCCTGTTTCTCTTGGTAGACATTTTTGCTAAAGATCAAAATAACTTGTTTAAAATATTCTAATTATGCACAATTATGCAGAAAATTATGCATATTTTGCGCATATTGCAACATTCGTTCCACTCTACTATTTGCTTTTCGTGTACCGTAAATGACTGAATAAGCGCCCCCTGCCGAATAAACGCCCCTGCCGAATAAGCGCCCCCCATAGAAGTAAACATATTAATAAGCGCGCCTGCTGAATAAGCGCCCCCCTCTGGGTTGTAAGGGGGCGCTTATTCAAACAAACGTATAAAAGACAAACGGAATTCGTTCCAGTCATGTGCGTTGAATCTGCCAACTGATGGCTCAAAAGACGAGAATATACATTGTTTTAAAGAAAATCAGCCATGCAAAAAGGGCAAGAAGATACTTGCCTCTCAACTGTCCATTTTGACAGAAAAAGATAAAAATCCTTTCACCGAATTCGACGAAGAAGATGTCAACGAGGCTACTCCAAACTTTTTGCAAATTGACTCTGACGACGAAGAGGATGACGATATAGATATTTGCAGCTAACATTTTCATCAGTTTGTAGTATTTGAAATTTTATTTTGACTTTTATTAGATACTATGTTATTTATATGTTTATCGATTTCTTGATTCAAATGAATAAGCGCCCCTGCCGAATAAGCGCCCCTGCTAAATAAGCGCTCCCTCTGAAAGTTAAAATTTCTAATAAGCGCCCTGGGCGCTTATTCAGTCATTTACGGTAATCTGATTTCCGATTTTTTTCCACGGCATCCTACAGCTGCAAAACAGTTTTAAATGCTACGAAAACACAGCCTCGCATTCATACACGCTATGAAAACACAACCTCGCATTGAAACGCTCTTGTTTATTCAGGTTTATAAATATATGCGCCACATTTTTTTTCTGAGAATTTTGTCTTACCCATTGTATGCGATTAATTCACGATGCTGTTACTCATTTTGCAGACATGTTTTGATGCTTTTTAAAAACACGAAAATGTGACGCCACTCAGTGCTGAAAGTCCTTACATATTCTGCCTTAAGTGACGTCACACGCATGTTACTTTTGGACACGCGATCGTAAAGGTTTTCCTGCCGTAAAAATATTATTTCATGTTTTATATATTTTGGTATTTTATAAATATTATCTTTCAATAAAAAAAAATCGAAAAAAATCGACCAATCTTTCCCTTTATATTACTGCAATACGAATGATTCGACTTTGAAGAATTTCTTTTTTGAGGGAATTACACAAATGAAATTTCATGATCAGGTTATCTGGCAATAGATCATTTTGATATATTCAACCCCCTCCACTTATAGATTTTGGCGGCGATTGGCATGAGAGAGATACCTCTATAATTTGCAGCAGATGTTAGGTCACCTTTTTTTGGAACAGGGACTATTCCACCCTTCAGTCAGGCTGTGGAGTTGAGTGAGATGTAACGGTGTAGTTGCAGAACTCTAGAAGGAGGTCATGAAAAATTGGATCTTTCCACAGTAGTGTTGGTATGTTATCAAGTCCTGGAGATTTGTTGTTGGAGAATAACTTGAGTGTTGATTTGATTTCGTTCCGCGTGAAAGGATTGGTGTTGATGTTCAGGGGACCAGAAATTTGGCGTAGAGGAAGGTTGTGAAGGTTCACCAACAAGCAATCTAGCCACTTGGTTCTGCGCTGTTCATCTGTACTACCCCCTTGGAGTCGTATTGATTGCCTTTCTTTTCACCCTGGAAGTTTATTTATAATTTTCTATGCTGCAGCATGTTGTTTGGCAGAAGTGTGGAAATCTTGTCAATCTCCCCTTGGATGTAGGCGGCGTCAGCACTGGCGTATGCGTCGTCAAGCTTTCCTTGTGCATTCGTGATCTCCTTAAATGTACTTCTTGTTGATCTTTGCTTGTGTCTTCGTTTTACCTTCAGTAGGTCTTCTCTTGCATATCTTGCAAGGTATATATTAACCTAGGCCTAGCTATTTAGAACACAACAGACGAAAAAAAGAACATGAAAAATAATATATGTAGAAAAGATAAAAGGTTAAAAATAAAACATAAAATGAATACACGAGCTTTGTTTGTAGATCCATCAAAGTCCTTTTGAAGTTAAAATTACGTTAGCCGATACGAAGTTTTTTTAAAAGGTTTTTTTAGAAAAAACCGGTGTGGCATCGACTGGGCACGATATTGGTCGAAAACTGCCATTTTACTTTTCGTTTTACAAGAAAAGTGACTTTTTTTCATTTTTTAAATCAATTTCACTTTATTTTTTTGTTTTCAAATTCGAAGATCAGTCTGGCACTCCTCGGCCACCATTCATAAATGTTGTTTTTCACAGTATTCTCACCATTATGGATTTTGTATAAAATATTTTTTCCTTTATTTTCTCTTTATCTCAGTGTAATCTATGAATGTGCTAAATGTGAAGATATATACATAATCAGTTGAAATTTTCTGATTTTGCACTCAAAAAAGTATTTTTACTAAAATTATTTTTTTTTTAGATTTGTATTCATTCCTATTATTGATATAATTGGATTAAAACGATATATACTCAATTAGTGCACTAAAATTTAGATTTTTTCTAATGGTACCCCTTTAAAATGACCCTTCGCCACTTCATAATTTCACTTCCCCACTGGCAGAAAATCAAGAAATACAAGAGGTATATAGAGTCAATCAATCAAGTTCTAATCTAACCGATTCATTTGATTTATCAATGTCTTTGTAAAAGTTCCAATGTATCTCTCTATTTTCCGTCAAGTTTGTAATCTTTTGTTATTTATAGTTCATTGTTTTAACAACTGGACATTTTTATGTACGAACTCAAACTAATTTTTCAGGGCCGACTACGGAAGGAGGGCCGCAGTGATCAGTTTCCCTCTACTTGTTTGTAGCGCATTAGTTACATTACATGCGCATTAGCGCGTTAGTTAAAAAATTATTGCTGTTTAATTTTGAGCCATTTCTGATCCTATACAAAATACAAAAACGATAGTGTGACATTTTTTGAGAACCTATCAAGTGATATTGTGACGTATTTTGAAATATCAACTCACGTATATTATTTTAAAGGTTATTTCACGCCTCAAGAGAATAACGAGAGCATAATAGTATAATTTAATTGTTTATTAAACAAATTTCATATTAGTTTTTATTAAAAAAAACATAATATAAAGCATAAATATTAAACGATATATAATTTAGATGCGAAGTTTCTTATACTTTCCCTTACAAAAATATGTTTTCCCTGACACAAATCTTGCGCATGTATATCTGTGACGTCGTACTATGCATAGACAAACAAATTGATCATTGTACATTTTTATTGCTAAAACAAAAACTGAAGGAAAAGTATTGCGTTCGCAATAGCTACAGATGTTCTTTCGTGACGTTGACGAGAGATAAAGCAAGATACGTATAAGAAGAAATTTGAAGGTTTGTTTGTAATAGCCAGGCTTAATAAATTAGAATTTGAGATGCGCTATAAAATACAATTCAACAATGTTATTTGAGGGCATCACATATACAAGGATGACTAGACATCAAAGGTTGGCGAGAAACTTGAAGCGACGAAGGACACTCGTGAAGAGGCGGTTACAAATGACAAGTACGCTATAGGGCTGTACAAAGGAGATAAGTTTTTGGGACACATTCCCATTGAAATTTCAAGTTTGATATACCACTTTTTAAATGAATTAACTGAAAATCGTATTGAATGAATGGTTATTGGAAAAAGCGGCTGGTGTCGTTTAACAACGCGCAGAACGACGACGATTGGAAAAAGAATGCGAGAGATTGGTCTGGTTGTTCCAGTAGAATACACTGCATTACCTACAGAGAAAATGACGTCAACAATACTTGTATCAGTATTAAAGAAGAGAAAAGAAAAATACAGACATTTTAAGCTAGAGATTTTAAACACTGAAAACCATTGTTGTCAAAAACCACTATGTATTTACAAAGGAAAATAGCAGTACAAGCTAAATTAGCTGTATTAAAGATTTTTTTTTATCTAATTCCTAAATAATCGCCCACTTTGAGCACGTCTTTTTAAAATGAGGTTAAAATCATTCACGTTAAAAGTTCTCATTAAATCATTTACGTCAAAAGTTGGGCGCTAAATCGAGGGGGGGGGGCTCTTTCGAGTATAGGCGCTCTTTCCGGTAAATACGGTAATTGTCTAATATTTTCAAGTCAAATATATTTTTTCTAAAACACCAAGAAACGTCAAATTCCACATGCTACTCGTCCAATGACGGTCTTTTCAAAACGACACGATAGTTCATTTTATTCACGCTATGAAACGTGCAGATTTTCGGATAGCCATATAAACACTCAAGCCACACCACGATTCGTAAGGTAAACACTTAAAACGATCAAGTTTCATCTTTTTACAACATATCGGATGTGTAATCGCCAACTTAATTAGTATTAGATTAGTTTCTTTAAAAATGTTACGGTTCATTGGCCGCGCCACAAAATTTAGCTAAGTAAGAAACACTGGTAATGTCAGGGCGAGTGAAAAATTCAAACTCTTGGCCCTCCTCATCACACGCACAAATCTTTCGCCTTTTACTAAAGATTTCCGTGGGGAGGGTCGATAAATGAGTATTTAGATTATTTTTCTATGGTCTGCTTACGCGGACCGTTTTAACGAACGAAACACGTGAAAACAAGTTCTTCATAGCTATGATCTCGAACATTGGAATAATTGAAAACAGCAAGTCAAAGTTTTCTCTTTTATGACTTCCTGAAAAAAGACCCACAATAACCAGCATTTAGCCACAGAAATTTTGTGAAAAACCTCGCTATACTTAGCGAGAACCTTGAGAATAATTGTCCCGGTGTTGTTTTGCCGTCGCATGGAACCCATTTCTCTGGCGGTTGGCGATTCTTTTGAAAAACAAGCATCCAAACGTAATTCACTCATTGGCTGCTGATAACAATGGCAATTTTGTTTATGCTGAGATCCGTAAGGGTAAATACTTTCTACACACTAGCTCGTGCCAGTGACGTCATTATTTCGAGTAACAAAACTGAAATATAAATGATGCGATGGAAATAAAGAAGCAAGAAAAAACAGAGTGAGTTTTTACCTAATTAGTTGGTGAGAAAACAAACTGAGTAAGGAACAATGATGGAAGATTAGGAAAAACGGTAGGCTTTTTCCGTCTATAGCGTTAAATTGTAGTTAATTTCCGGATTATGACATAAACATGTGTTAAAAATACTTTTAGCTAGCTATATCTAGCTATATGCGTTCTGCAAAGTTAATCAAAATGAATCTTATTACTGTATTTGCATCCTAATCACAAAATAACTACCTAAGTTATTTTCTAGCAACAAGTTAAAACAATTGAAAGATGAAGTTGGTCTCCCCTAATACAGATTTTTTTTTATAATATATATAGAAACACAATCAACAAGAATAACTACTAAATTATTGCCCTAATAATAGCATATATAAATAAATTTCTTTAATATATTTGCATAAATTGTATTTTTAAGGTGACATTGCCATGGTGACAATTTTGCAAAGTAATTCAACTCGGTGAACGTTCATGCTCTTAAAAAACTTCCACATAAACTGTGTTGTTGGAAGTGTGATTTGACCAGATAATATATCCGTAATTGCAAGGATAGCAGCTACGCCACAACTGGCAGCACCAATTCCTGTAGATGGTTGTTTTGGAAAATTGAACCGGAGAATGTTAACATTGGCAAACTTTGCAATGGGAAAATCAGGTACAATTTCATAGATTGCATATAAAACCTTTTCAATTTTAGACACAATACTTTGATTTAATTCCTTCGTCGAAATAGATAACACCATTTATGCTATCAATATCAACTACCCTGCACTTTTTGACATATCCAGAGTGATTTCTGCCTAAATATTAAAATGTTTTGAATAAAATATTTATAAATTGTTAAGCGAAATATATAGCACTACATATATATGCAATTTATGTGTTATAAAACGATGAATAAAACCCAACCCCAGTAAAATATGATTTTACCGTGGAATTTCTGTAGATTAAAATCACTTTCAAAATTTCGAATCACACCCTTGATTTTTTGTTTGTATGTGTGGTTTGCTTGTACCTTTGCTATATCCAACTTGGTAGTTGAGTATCATCTAAATATAATATATATATTTAAACTTGTAGGAAAGCAGTACATGGTAAGCTGTCAGATAAAAATCGTAAAGAGAATGATGAATAAAGTTGCAGAAAATGTAAATGTTTGATTTAGAAATATTGTAAAGAAATATATTTGTACGCAGAAGCCTTTTATCTGAGTGTTTTGAAATATCCCATCGCTGTTGTTTATTTTGATAGTTTTTTTTGCAACAAAAATAAATATAGTAAGTTTAATAGTTTGGTAAAGTAAGAAATTAAAATATCCAACAACACTTTCTTAGTACCAATATTTTCTGCAGATTTTTTTTTCAGTCCAATTTTGATATTTGTAGCAACGGCCAACTTCGAAGGGACAATATAAATATAAAATGCCTATGAAGTCTTGCTTTAGTTGCCACAATAGCCTTTCTATAATAAAAAGTTAGAAGAACGAATAAAATAACCGTACTCATTAAAACCTACAAACCCAACCTAAAGTCCACGAAAAAGCGCAAATCTTAAACTTTTTAATTAGCCTTCGACACCTCAACGCGTCATTTTCTCACAATTAACCTCTCTCGTTATTTTACGGCACTTTCAAACACAGTTTAATTTATCTATGTAACCACTCTGAAGATGCCCTACTGCACAGATGTAGGTCGAAATATCAGCATCGAATAAATAACATTGCTTTCGAAATTATTAAAAGCTTCTTAGACCTCTTTCATTATCAAACTCTACGCCCGACCTAATATCTTCAACCTTCTCTGTTAGACAATTAATGTTCAAAATTCTTAAGCAATTATAATACTGCAATTTATGAAATAAGTTAGTTAATTTTCGGTAAGAATAATTTTTACGAGGAAAAGAAGTATTTCTCGATGATTATGCCTGCGAATCATTCATTATAAAATATTTCACAAGTAAAAGCTTTTCTCGCAAATGGGTCAAGAAGTTAAAATTGAGTTTGAATTCGAGTTAAAATGTAAAAAATCCATAGCGGAAAGAGGAGAGACAACCATATGATAGTTTTAGACTGATTATAATTATTCAACTTGGGGTGATAAAATTGCTAACGCTACAAACATTTGACTAGATTCAGGGTCATAAAACGACAAACTCGAAGATCCTTATGTAAATCAATTACGTTGCATGCTGATGTGAAGTACCAATAGTTCCATACTTTCTGGGTGTACGCTTCCCTCTTTATTCACTTCCAGAGCGTGTCTAAAAAAAGATTTTACCACCATTATCTATTTAATATATTTTCGTACATATTATTTTAAGGGAATAAAAAGTGCAATTCTGTTGTCAGTATGGGCGCAATAATGTTTGCCGCCCAAAATTTAAAACACGAAGGGAAGACGTTTGGGAAGAACGCGTGAGTCAGCGACAAAAATCGCTTGTGTATGGTAGGCTTAAAACTCCTTCTATAAAGTATACATTGCTGTTTCTTTTGTTACTGAATCTTTTAACCTTTTGTAACAAAAGATTGCTACGCGAACTTCTTCTAAAAATGTCTTCAAACATTCAACCGAATCGATATGGCCTTGGCAATAATAATTGCCATTATAATTGATATCTTCAAGCTGTCGTATATTATGACAAACAGAGGATTTTTGTTAACATCGACGCATCTTTTTTTTCTTTCTACAATTTTGTTGTCGCATGTTTGAATGATTCTAGTGTTTCTGCTTGATGATGCTTGATTTTCTATTTAAAAAACTCGAAATTCGAGTTTTACTCGCCAGAGTAGAACGAGCTAGTGTGTAGAAAGTATTTACCGATCTGTAAGGTAATAACGGTCGCCATGCAAAAACGGTCGCCGTTTTGTTTTGTTTTGTTAAAGTTGATATAGCAGTTGCCATAATTTTATGTAAAAAGAGTATTTGGTATTGCGGGGGAATTCAAATGTCGTTATAGTTTGTAATAATTTGATTGCGATACACATGTGCCTATCTCTGTATTGATCTAAAAAAAACTTAAAGACAAGTTATATACTTTCGAATTTTTAATGTTCGATTCTTGAGTTAAAATTAACTCGTATAACTTTAAGGACAGAGCGAAGCTGTATACATCATACTGTATAATACCGGTAACCAGAACACCGGATAATTCGAACTCGCGTTCTCGAATTGTTTTGCAACCCCTTCCGTAATACTTTTTCAGAAAAATTACTCGGTAAATCGTGGTTTGAGTTATCGGGAGTATACTGTAGTTTGATATAGTAGTCGCATCAACTGACTGAAAGAGAACGAGAAAAAACTTCTTCGCGTACCCAATTTGGAAATACAATAACTGGCTGTACAAAAGCGCGACGATTGCAGCCCCTCAACGGTTATATATAAAAACAGACTTTATCTTCAAATTTTTCGATGATACTCTTCCTTTATCTTAAATATTACATGCATATCAATTGCTATAACGTGCGCGGATCCAATAAAACTTATGTGCAGTGGATCCTCCCTAAAGCAGACACTCTGAAGCGGAGAGTTTATTTGTCTCGGACGAATTCTTCAAGAAACTCTCACAGTGCAAACTGGCACCTATATAATGCGTACTCCATAAAGCGGACACTTTTTCAGGTCTCGCGTGAACATTTCAGCTAAAATTGACCTTAGTAGAAAGAAGACTGAGACTTAGTAGAAGACCGACATTAAAACAAACATTTCTTCATTTATTCACTTGCTTCCTAAACATGTTTTTACAACAGCTGTATGTTCATTTAGAATAGTAGTTATTTCCTGTCTTATCCAGTCAATGGCCTTCTCTTGACCCGTCAAGCAATAATTACAAGGGACTTCCAAGCCATATTCCCTCCTCGGTTAACTCTTTTACCAGTCCTTCTGCTACTTCTGCTTTCAAGAATGATGCTGAAAGACTTTGAAACATATTAACTTTGTTCAATACTACTATACGGATGTATAAAACAATTCTTTCTTTGTGAAGACTGCAATCATGTTCTTGTCTTGCTTATTTTCGAGCTCTCGGATGCAACAATATTTCTCCCAGATAACAGGGGTCCAAATGTGCCCACGATTGAACGAATTAAAATTGAAAGAACTCATACCGGTGTTCATCACAATCACTACTCGCTGATTCTCTGAGCAAAAGATGTGTATTTGAAATGGAAGAATTGGATGTTAACATTGAAACAACACATGAAATAAATGATCGTGAATTCAATACTTTTTTTCTCGTTGAAAGATGTTGAATTAATTTTGATTGAAAACGAGCTAGTATATAAATATTATTTTAAAACAGTATTTATATATTGAAAAAGCATAAATATATATATAATATATAACTAAAATAAGAATTGCATTATACGTAAATCTTATAAAATGTTTGTCATGGTAAATCTCACTACAAATTCAGAGAATATATCATATACATAGATAGTCACATGGTTGCAAGATAAAATCATACTTCAAAAGGAAAACAGCGATATTGAATATTTTCGGTCGCCGTTGCTTTTTACGAATATTATCGCTTTCATTTTTGTTCTACCTGCACGCAAATTATTTTCTTGATGGAAGGTCAATGTAATAATAAAAACAAAGAATTTGACGAGAGTAGCTTATGCTTCCTAAGGGTGCCAGTGTTAGAGTGAAACACCGTCCCACCTTAAAGGATTCTTTATGAGAAAATTATGTATGTTACACTCAATTAAAGTAACTAATAAAATAAACAATAGTGTGCGTTTGTAGACATACGGCTGAAAGAACATTATAAAAGAGATTTTCGCGAATTTACGCTTTTTAATTTTGAAAAATTGCCGCCGACAGAAGACATCACCGTTTGCCGCCATCTTTTATGTATTTTAGGCCATTTTACAGGACTGTGTATATGCTTATTATATTTCTACTGAGAAGAAATTAGGAATGTAAAAACTCCTACATCTAGCTAGAGGAAACCTCTAAATCTGTATGATTAAAAGATTGTTTGCTATATTTTTTGTTCTCGCCTCACATGCCCCATCATGAAATTATATTTCGCCGGTATTACGAGATGACGTAATCTTTCCTCCTCCTTTTGCAGTATGATTTTATCTTGCAACCTAATCACATATTCATCTACATCTTATATTTATAAAAGGTTTAAAAACACTTTATAAAAACAATTTATATATATATATACATCTTAATTGTTAGAAAATAAGTTTGAAATTTAGATTTAGATAGCTATACTATACTATATTTATATTTAATTAAATATACTTAAAAATTCCAACATTAGGTAGCAAACTACCTAGCTATACACCAAGAAGATTTAAGATATCTAAAACATATCATTTACATTATATATGATCTTCCAATGCTATTTTAATATAAAATAAATACATTTTATAAAAACTTTAGCTCTTATACATTTCATTATAACCAATCGTTTGTCATAGAAATTACAAAATACAAGTTACAAATATCTTTGGTTACCTAACTACCTACTCTGCACGAAGGAGAACCTTTTAAATTATTCGAATAAGATAAACTGGATAAATGAGAAAAGTAAACAAACACGGCGACTGTTATTGCACGGCGACCGTTATTACCTTACAGATTTTATTTGCGGCGGGGATTTTAATGTCACATGCAATACTAAGGACAGACTTCCTAATTTCCCCCAGAACGCTTGCACTTCGATTTCTTACTTAAAAGATTTTCTGAATACGTTTGACCTTATTGATGTTTAGAGAAGACAAAACCCCTCGAGTTTTGAATACACTCGCGCCAATGGAAATAATAGCTGGGCGAGATTAGATCGTTTATATAGGTTTTAAAATAAGGGGAAGTTTCATTACATTCAGAACTTTCATACAAACGGCCTCATTATATAAAAAACAGTTTCCAGAAAGCAATGAAACATTGGGTTTATCCTTTACATGATTATATTCATTTTACAACGTGACGTAATTTCCGTTGTTAGGGAGTACGCACGATAACGGGCAGTGTTTGCACGAGCACGCAGGAGTGTGGCCATCGTATTGTTCGTTGCACGCAGTCATTTTGAAGTCATTGTTTGTGAAATTCTCTACGTGTTTATCAATCACGAAATCTATAGAAAATAAGCTGTTGTAGGGTTGTCCGAGGAAGTTGAGGAACTTCTCGCCAGTACATTCTGCTCGCGATACACCGCACATAACATCGATGACGCGTCTTTTGTGTCCTGGAAAATACACGTCTTTGCAGGACTTGTAAAGGCCTTCGGAAAGTCTCTTAGCAATGTAGTACTTTGCAACGGCAGGTATGTATGGTTTGCGCGGATTGTACGCGTAACTCACAAATGTGGACTGATCGGGAGAGCAGAAAAAATCGCAAAACAAATTTGCCAAGTTTCTAAAACACGACGGGCATTTTGCGAACAAAGTCCGCATTGTACTTAAGAATTTGCGTATTTTTTCCAGTTGAGTTAAGTCGCAGCATGATTTTGTTTCCCCAAGCTTTTTCGTTGTTAGTCGGGGACAGAAATCTTGCAAGATAGTATAGCTGCCTGAATCAACGCTCTTTGCCGGCCCATTGTATGGTAAGGGGTATTGTTCATATTTAGGCATTGTACCATACATTGAGCAGTAGCCGATCTGTCGTGCGCCCATGGTTGATGCCGTCTTAATAAAAAAACAATCTACTTTACAACTCATTTACATTGACAATCAAGTTTTTAGCGCGTATCCTTTCTTTCTGTAACTTTTTTTACAGTTCATTAATATATTATAATTAATATATTAATATTATGAACTATTATTATCATTATATTATTATTATTTAACTCACCGACATGACCATGAGAAAAATCGCTGTCCAAAACATTGTTGCTGTAGAATTCTTATTGAACAGTCACAGAATAAAGCGCCTATTTATTGCTTCAGTAGTTTTTATTTACTTTTTCAGTTCATGTTTCTACAGCTGATTTGCGTCAATGAACACTTGAGATTACGTAATTAAAGAAAGCCGCACACTCGCAGTTACGTTTTTATGCGTTGGCGTCTTGATGTAAAGCAGAAAAAAAAATATTTAGTGTAAATACCGCTGAAAATATAATCAATAAGCGCCCCTTTTAGAAGCGCTAAGATATTTAGAGACACGTGATATATCAGTGGATAATGTTTCGAATCACATTTTTCTTTCTGTGTTGAGTTTTCATTGCGTAATGCAAGCCTGGCTCAAATTGTTTTTGTCTGGTTTTGCGGTCGTAGGTTCATATGGTACACCAGAAGGGGGGGGGGGGAGCAGGGAGGGTAGCAGAGGGGTTATGAGACAATCAGTTCGATTTTCAAATATAATATTCTTTGATCTATGATCTTGTATTTTTTTTATTTTTTTTTTTTTTAGAAGGAAATACACAGGAGAGGCAGATCATATGACTCAACAGAGTCCTGTGTATTGGAAGTTTCAACTTTCTTTCCTTTGCCATTAAGAAAGGAAGGATACCTGGAGCATCCTGCTTGGTGGGGAAAGCCAATGACATAAGCCACCAGTAGCAGGAGTGGTGGTATTTCACCAGGGCGTTGGTTTTAACCCAACTACCACCTAATAACTCCAAATGTCGATAGGATGGGAAAATAATGCGTAATACTTATGTCAAACCTGGAAAACCATTTCAACTTCGATTGAATGATTAAGAAAATAATCCGTTTGACGTAAACTCTCAAAGGCGTAACTCGATATTCGACAGTTTTCTATACGTCATGTTTTAACGTAACCAAAGAAAACAAAGAAGGAAAATAATTGACGCGAGTACAATAATAAACAATAAAGGGTGAACTAGCCTTACCGTGACCGTCTATATATTTATAGTATTAAAAATAAGTTTCGAGATTCGCTTGGTTTCAAATGTTTTTAAATTTGCCCTCTTTTTGTAGAACCTTTTAGATTTTTCATGCAATAAATTTTGTCAACAACAGCGCATGTGCACGTGTCAATTTCACGCATCAATTATTTTGAGTAGTGAATGTTGTGCCATCCAGTTTTGCCGCGATTGCAAATTTAAAAAAGCCATCTAGCTCGTTTATTTAATGGATATTTTTTTTGGCATGCGTCTCTTTTAATTATATTAAGGGGGTCCTAGACCCAATAATCCCAAACTAAGGTATAAAGACAAAACTCAAAATAGAACCACAACACAGATGAAATTTCTTTATAAAATGAAAGTACATAATAAAAAATTACAAAAAAAAACAATTAAAAATATTTTTTTACCTTGTTGCTAAGCGCCATGCCCCTGGCAACACCGAAGAATGGAGCGGGTTGCGACATTTTATCTCCAGATAGCTTTATCCAATCAAGCTGAAATATGGTAGGCATCATCAACTCACGGTATTCTATAAATTAAATGAGGGAATTTTTTTCCTATCAACGGTTGTCATGGTAACTCAGAAAATGTGTTTTTTAAGATTAGCATGGCAACCGTTGCTAGGAAAGAAATGCGTCATTTAATTTACCAGGGGGTAATCCGAAACACAAAAACGAGAGTTTTCCGTCTGCAGTAAGTATCTCATGTTTGAATTATGGTTATATAACAAAACTTTGTACAAATGATCATGACTATAAGATAAACTGGATGATAGTAGGATTTTTCAAAAAATTCAAATCCAAAAAATGCAAATAAACTTTTTAAAAATAAAAATTATCATTTTAAGTCGATTTCCTACAATCATCCTGTACAGAAACACATAAGGAACAGACCCTGAGAATTTCAAGTCCAAATATCAATCCTATCTGAAGGTATCATCTGTTCATAAAAACCCCCCGAACCGTATTTTGAGAAAATTGAGTATGCTGAAGTAACTAATTGATAAGTTGATATTCTGTTTATTATTTGTTTACAATTTTCCGAAAAAAGCCGCGGAAAATATTGCTTAGATCTCAAGAAAAGCCCTTAGCAACCAATATCAATATTTGTTGCTAGGGATAATTAATCATGCCCAAAAAAGAAAAGAGAAAGAGAAAAGAAAGGCTCATAAAATTAAGGTTTTTATTATCATTTTTACCTATCACATAGTGTTCTCATACAGTATTGGTCCAGAGTAAAACATTAAACTGCAACCGGGGTCCTGGGTACGACATTAAACTGCAACCGGGGTCCTGGGTATGACATTACACTACATCCGACCCGGCTGGGAGCACTCGGCAATGGGACCCGACCAGGGATATGGTGAAGCTCTGAGCAACAGCAGAATGGATTGTGGCAAAGGTGGTCAACAGCTGAGCCGCCACACCTACGCAGGGCGGATGATCTTCTTGTAAGTCATCGACCTGGGTAAACAAGCAAGTAAACTGCTACTGCGGTAACAGAAAGGACGTAAAGGCCCCTACTGTTTCATTTCTCTGCCCTTCAAGTCTACATAATGAGCGAATCCACAAAAACCTCCGATATAGCGATGACCTGTGGACCCTCCAGGCAGTCCCTCCTTATGTTGCTACTGGGGAAGAGGTGAGCAGTTCTGATGGAACGGTGCGAGAAATACCCTCTCACAATGACGTCATTGCATCAAAGCCTGCGGGACATGTAATGACTGAACAGCATCAAGTACAAAAGGCTGTTAGCCTTAAGAAGAACCTGCTAAAACTTGCGACATGGAATGCTAGGAGCCTGGCTAGAACAGGCTCACTACGAGTTGTGTGTGTTGAGATGGACAGACTATAACTCCATCTGCTGGGTGTTGCAGAAATCACATGGAGAGACAAAGGCCATTTTACAAGCGAAGAAAAAACTGTTTTGTTCTCTGGTGGAACTATTGTCTATACACCAGGGGTCGGAATAATCTTATCAAAATCCCTCTCGAGGTCACTGCTTGGTTACAATCTTATTAATGATCGTATCATCACGGCGCGCCTGATGCGTGCTAGTCCGTACAATGTATCATTGATTCAATTTTACGCGCCCACTGCTATTGCAGATGATAGTGTGCGAACTGAATTTTATGAGGCCCTGCAAACTGTTACAGACCCCATCCCACATCGAGACATTCTCATCGTAATTGGTGACGCAAATGCAAAAGTCGCAGAACAACTAACAGCAAGCAGGTCATGTGGAACCTATGGTCTGGGAGAGAGAAACGAAGCGGGTGAAGCTCTGGAAGAGTTTTGTGTGACGAATGACTTGGTGCTTGTGAACACTCTCTTCAAAAAGCATCTACGACGTCTGTATATCTGGACTTCACCTAACAGAAAGGTGCGCAACCAAATTGACTACATAATGGTGAGAAACTGCTTCCGGAGTGGTATTACTGACTGTTCCACATACCCTGGAGCAGACGCGAACACTGACCACCAGCTTCTTGCAGCGTCATTACGAGTTAAACCCCGGAAATGCGCACAACATCTACCAACTATTCGTTAGGGTTCGTTATGATAAAAAAATTGGATGATTCTTACTCTGTCGCAGTGTCAAACAAGTTTGACGCTTTATCCTCGTACAATGAGGAGATGGAACCAAATGAACTCTGGTCAAAACTGCTGTCAGCGATGCTGCTTCAACCACCCTCGGCAAACCCAACCGAACAAGAAAGCCACGGATCACTAATGAAACTCTTGAGATTATTAAACAACGACGAATCTGTAAAGCGATCAGTGATGCCTTTTTGTGTTTGTATATAAATTTATGCGTGACAATCCGCATATTTAAAGCCACGAAAATAAGTTTTTGCTCCGCTTGAATTCTCAGATTAAAGTTTTTCTAAAACGTTCCTGTGATTTTTCACGCAGGAATTTTCGTCATAAACAATGCATATGTGCACGTGCAATCATCCCCTTTTTGCGTGCGTTTGTAATTAACAAAAAATACGTCTTTCTGATTGTTTGTTCTCGACACGCGTCTCATTAATTAGTTAGTGTCTGGTGTTCAAGACAAAATAAGAAAGAGAAAGTTGGCAATATAAAAAAGTTAATTGTGAACTACTACTGGTATATTTATAGTAGTATAATATATGTAACAATAAAAGGAAGGACAATAACAAGCCAGGATAAAACAAACAGCCTAAATTTTTACTGTTTTTAACTCTAAAAAACGACTTTGATATTCCTTCAACTCTTGTAGTATCGTTTCGTTGTATAACCTTGTCATGAGAAGTTCCAGACGGATATATTCAGCTTCAGTCCATATTTCTCCGTGTAAAACATGACCGTCTTCAAAGCAATCGTGGCTGTCAAGAGCTGTCTCCCACGCGCTTCTGTCTACACGCCTACATGGCCAGTGTGGGAAGAAATAAAATTCAGAGTCACCGTTCTCTTTTCTGTAATTACCAATTGTTAGACTGAGATGAATTTGGTCCAAATCCCATAAGTTGCCACCGTGAGTTGCTTCTAACCAAAAGTTCTTTCCGGACATATTCTCGAATTTGCTATAAAACGAGGTT
This sequence comes from Candelabrum cocksii, assembly GCA_963930725.1. Classification (NCBI taxonomy): domain Eukaryota; kingdom Metazoa; phylum Cnidaria; class Hydrozoa; order Anthoathecata; family Candelabridae; genus Candelabrum; species Candelabrum cocksii. Next base: position 8,484,882 of record OZ005677.1, on the reverse strand, counting down.
AAGCAGCTTTCGTCGCAATAAAATTGATTTTTCCAGCAAAAGAGTTTTGGCATTTTAGAAAATCTGTCTGTGAGATCCAAAGGAAAAATGCGATCCCAATCACTAACGCTCATTCCGATATGAGCCATCGGAAAATGCTTGACGTCTTGTATTGTCCCACAGCAGTCAGAATTAATCATTAAGATTGATTTGCCCAGTGGAATATCGTATCTCTCTTTCCGTATCGGCCACAAATCGGAATCAGAAATGACGATGAACTGAGTGGGTTTGAGAGAAGGGAAGAATTTCTCGCCATACAAACGGATCACTTGGCTAACCCTGATCTTCATCGAGCTGCGAACATTCAAGAATGACACTTTGCTGTTCATTTTCAACGATGTGTTGACGACGTACGAGAATAGCGCCCGCGAATCCGACGTAATGTTGTCTTCGCTGTAAACAAATATAACACAAGTGGAGATATTGATTCGTTGCCATGCTTTTACAGTGAGCGGTATGTGGAACACATAAACCCAGCCATTGTCGTCTAATCTGTCCGGAATGGATACGGACACCAAAGCCAACTTGTTTTCAATACTATCTTCAAACGAAAATCTATAAGAAATATCGTTCGCCCGCCAAACAATTAAATAAACATTCATTCCAATGAAGAAGAAGCCGCAAATGGCGATGCAGCATTTCAAAGGATATCTTACTACCATGATTTCTGTAAAGAAAATACGCTAAACGCTTTAAATCGATTTCATGAACAAATTGCACAATACATTATTTACAAGTATGAAATTTTTCATTACAAAATCACTTATGCGAAATCAGAGACATAATAAATTAATTAGTCTCAAATTATTTAATAATAATAATAATAATATATATTTATTTCCAATATATATTTATTTGAATTTAGGGTTCATTTATAAATTACGTAACATAAATTTAGATATATTTTCACCCACTCTCACAAAACCCGACACACCTTCCTTTCCCCCCTATGGCACCTGACACACTCTCCTCTCCCCCCCTATGGCGACAAAAACCGTCATTGTCAATAAATAAGCGAGAACTATCAAAAAGCAATTGGGAATGACAAACGGCAGTAAAAGTTTTACATAAAACATTTTCAATTTAACGAATGTATCTAAATCATAATTGAGATTGGATTGAGGCTTTAACCCTTTCAATGCCACCGTAATATTGTCTGAGCAACCAATGACGAATATATTCGTCATACGGAAACTTTCTAAACAACCGCTAAACTTTACATCCGAACAACCAATGACGAATATATTCGTCATCATCAACAACATTCAAAAACCGCTAAGTTTACACCCCAACAACCACGGGAATTATTTTGAGGAAATAAAAATTTGTCTGTGTAGCTAACAGTTGGTAAAAATCGTTGTCAAAATAAACATTAAGAAAGTCAAGATATGAGGGCACTTCTGGAAATTCTACTTGTACACCAGGAGAAGCAGTAAACGGTGGAATTATAGGTGCATGATCTTGCTCTTTCCATTTTGCTTCTAGCGTAATTTCTTTACTTGCCTCTGTATCTTTCTTTTGTTTTTGCAACTTGATACGGGACGTTTGAGGTGCTTTTCCACCTCTTGTTCTGCAACGTTTTACTGGTATTTGATGCTGTTGTTCTTCTTCTGTTGCAACTTCTCCATCACTTGCAGAAGTATTACTTACAGACTCAGAAAAAGATTCGCTTTCATTCCCTGATTCACTAAAATAATCATCTGCAGAGTCATTATCTGCAACAATTGCATTGATAACATCCTCTGTTGAGAGAAATTTATTTCCACGTGCGTTTTTTGCGGAAGCCATTTTAAAAGAGTGTCTGTAAAAAAGTTCTAGAAAGAACAAAACACCAAAGAGCATGCGCAAAGTCATTTTCAATCATTCAGAAAATAGTTAAAAACATCTTAATAACCGAGACTCTTTGTAACAAACAACCAGAGCACTTAAAAAATCAACCATACCATGACGAATATACTCGTCATTGGTTGTTGAGATGTATCCTAGCGTGACGAATATATTCGTCATTGGTTGTTGAGATGAAAACTCCAGCGGCCGTACGAAAAGTTTTCTTATGACAAATATATTCGTCATTGGTTGTTCAGATGTAAACTCAGTGGTTGTTCAGAAAGTTCCCGTATGATGAGTATATTCGTCATTGGCATTGAAAGGGTTAATAATATCTTATGGTGGAAGGAAGAAACCGCAACATCTCTCCTTTCTACGTTTCACTATTTGGATGCAGCCTTTGGCGAACGTGGTTGGACGTCATTGAATTTGCTCATTCGCACCATTGGTCCCCATCAATTACTGTGTTGGGCCAGATCTCAGCTAGAACCAAATGTCCCGCGAGGCAGAATTTCTCCGGACTGAAAAGAGCAATACGTCTCTCAACTCGATTGGTGCATTAAATTCAATAGCACACGTCATATTTTTGATGCGAGGGAAATTTTCATCCGGCCATCCATCAACAGTAGAAGCTTGATATGAACATCAGAATAAAAAATTGTTTCAACGATCTTTTCAAATTACAAAAGTGTTGGTACGCGGTGGACTCGCCATTACTTACTGGCTTACACAACAAAATACATGCAGGCCCAGAATGTGTGACTGCGTCAGAAAAAAAAACACTGCGTTTTCACTTCTTTGGCCCAAATTACAGATCAAAATTCAATTTCGGATACTTGTAACAAATGAGTAAAAGCGACTGTCTTTTGTTTGCTGTAATTGATACTTTCGTTTTGTCGTTTTGATAAAACAAAACATACCTGGTCCCAGGGTTCCTGAAAATTCTTAAAGATGTCGAATCGTACATTTTGCAAATTTTGAACAAGGATAACCTTTGTGGACTGAAATGTAATCTCAGGTAAGTTTCGCAGGTACTGTGTTCAAGTTTCTTTTGTCTTCCCTAGCATTTCTGGAAAGGAGATGGAGGTAAACGAATGACTAGAATACAAAAGTCTCTCATTTCGCAGTCCGTTTTCCAGTCAGCTTTTAATCAAGATAAGGTCAGGATAGCTCAGTTGATAGAGCGCTTGCAATTTCGGGTTTCTGAAGTTGCGAGTTCAAATCCTCCCAGCCTCGCCAACTCAGCGAATGAGTAGCATTCCGATGCGGCAAAGTACGGATGGTAGGAGTGGCACCCGCCTCAACAGTTACACCCAACGTCTTGCGCTAACGAAAAGGGGATAAACACCATCGTTTACTCCCAACATTAGGGTTAATTCGGCCACTTTTAGCTTTTAATCCAAAGCCAACTCGTCTCGACATCCTGATATGAATAATCAAGATACCAAGTAGAATTCTGCACGCTGTCGATTTTTACTCATCAAATGAATATCTTCTGCGGTAGATAGTGTGTAATACAAGAAATTCAAACCAACGCTTTAATTGCTCTCGCAGATTAAAGCAAATGGAATGTATAACAGCAGCGTTCTTTTACCACCTGTCCTATTCTTTCTGAAACTGCGCTTCACACATGTCTGCAATTAATTAATTGAATACACGCGTTTACAGTCTCAGTTCCGGTCTGCGTTTTATACAGAAAAGCCACGTGACTAGAAGTATTTCGACCAAAACAAATATAACACAACAAGTGCGACAAAGGCGAAAATCACAACCATTTAAATTTAAGTCATTTGTTGATTACAGCTAATTAAAATTGTATTTTTAAATACTAACCACTTCTTATAATAACATTATAAATCATATAATTACAGATAACAATAGCGAAGAAGCACTTTCTCCATTAACACTGATAGATTTCAAGTTATGTGGCATTAAAATCGTTTCTCTCTTTGAGGGAAAAATCTATCACTGGATCTTTCGATACCTTGGCAGCCCGGTAAATATATTTATAGTTGTTTCTATGTTTGTTTATTATATATATATATAACTATATAAAAGTTATAGCCTGTACCTATATACCTAAAATGATACCTATACCATTATACATTATACCATAATGATACCTATAGTATGTCTAGCTAATGTGTTACAAAAAACAAAACAATTTTTTTTCTTGCTCATTCTTTTTGGCAAAGATTTATTTAATAACATGCTAAAATTACAACCTACATATCGTCGGTCTTATGACTAAAGGGCCAATCTCAAAATCAGCATTTTGGGAAATGACAAAACAAAATTTTTTAGCTGGTTTTTATTTGATTACTTTTTCCTGGAAAATGCAAGGCCTACCATTTCTGGAATTAGTAAGGGCCATTGTTGTAACTGTAGTTTGATAATTATAAAGTTTTGTTTTTCTTAACGAATTTGGAGGAATGGGACTGAGTTTAGAGATTGGCCCTTTTATCATATTCCAACGTTGAATACTCTGGAGATTGGCCCTTTTGGGAAGCATGGAATGTTTGGAAGTTTTACAGTCTATGATTGACCAGATAAGTGAAATCAAAAGGAAGTTAGTAGTAAAAGACTTTCTTTTGAATCGTTAGAAATTTTAAAGAGAAATAAACAAATATTAACAAAATTCAATATTAATAAAATCCAATATTAGGAAAATGTTCCATGGGACTTTGACGTCAAACGTTTTGAGAAATCTGGAGAAAAAAATAAACCTTACTTTTCCTTTAACTAAATACTAAACTAAATAATAAATATTAAACAACCTAAGTCAGTTTCAACGAATGAATGTCAACCATAGCTATTGAAGCTGCCTTTGTATCTTTACTTATTTTTTAGATCACTGTACTAATCAGTATACTTGGACATTTAAGATCATCAATTTAGTTGATGGATCTAGATAGATAAGCCATTTAAAGGCTTTCAATCCATGATATAGCTAAAACAGTAAAAAATGCAATCTTAACCAAAAAAAACGAAAGTGCTTCTTATAAACAAAATAAACTAAATGTGTTCAATTGTTTCTGAGGTACTTAATCTTCTTTTTCCTCCTCAGATTCTTCTTCATTGTCACTCTCAGAATAGTTGCCCTCATCTACTTGCCCTTGGACGGGTAAATGTTTATAAAATTGGTGATGCGACACTGGGATTGTTAGATCGTTGCATAGTTGAATTAGATTGTCATACTTAGCTTTTGAAATTGGAAGTTTGGCTGTGAACACTTTTGGTAAAGAGTACCCAGCTTTAAAAGTTATATTTGAACGAACACTTCAAATAACTTTTATCCTTTTAAAGTCTGTATCCTCTTCGTAATTAATTTTGTATTTTATGGTGTCGAGACTACTTTTTTCAAAACGCATCCAGGCAATGCTTCCTTCATTATTCCACTTGACTTTCTGACTTTCCTCATCCTTCTTGACATTGGTAATTTTCATGTCCTGCTTCAATTTCTTCAGGTCAATGATATCTGTGTGGCTTATGGTTTCCACAAGGTACGAATTCTTTCTTGCAATCGAAGCAACCACAGTCCAACCAAAGGGGTTGTAGATCTGTAATCCACCTAGTAAATTGTTAAATATAATCAGTAATAAAGGTTTTGAGCTTATACCAGGGTATCCTTCCCTGAGTTTTATAACTATCTAACTTTGTCAATAATATTGAGCACTTAGTTAGCTGCTACTTACTCTTTTGAATTGTATACTTTAAAACAGATTATAAAAACAACACCCTAGATAGATTGTAGGATTTCAATAATTATTAACTAAAACTTTCAACCGTCATTTTACTTTAAATATTTGAAAAGTCTTGCAATAAGTTACTAGAATTCCTTCAAAACTACATGTTTGGCGTACTATAGAAAGCACTGAAATAATTTAAGTTAAATAAGGGTTAAAGCTCAACGTTGATAACAGATGCATTGAATTTCCTCTCCCCTGGAAAGCATACCTGATTTCCGCTCGATGGCTGAGTGCATTGAGTCCACCTCTATGTGAGAATGGCCTTGAACCATAAAGATGTTATCGATTGATTCAATGGTGTTGTGATTCTGTGCGATGTTCAATAATAAGCCAGCCATGTACTGATTTGCCCACCACACGTGTCCGAAAACATTACCACCTCTGTGCCTTTGAACTGCTCCAAGTAACAGTGAATTGTAGTACCAATTTCTTTACTTCCCCTTTTCCCCTCGCTTTCATCCCAGATGTAGCATTGACCAGTTTTGGTAACCAAATTGAATGCTGTACACTTGTATGTACACAACTTTCTCATATAAAAAATTGTACTTACTTTGTCACAAGGGGTGTACAACACTGCTTCTAGATCAAAGGTAAATACCAGAAGATCTGCGTTTTCCTTTCCTCTTGTCTTGTAGACTTCTTTCAAACCTATCACTTTGTTCTTGTTCACAATTTGTACTTGTTGTGATTTTTTCAACTTCTCCTTTTCTTCAGGATTACTTCTGTTATACTTGGTGCATATCTTACATTGGTCCTTCTTTGGTTTATGAACCTTAATATTTTCATTCTCCAGGATTTTCTTATAAGTGCTCAGCGACACAGGATCTCCAACACCTTCCTTCTGACATTTGGCCAGATACAATTTGTGCATTTTACTCTCAGTTAACTTTGAAAAGTTTGTAGTGTCTTCAATATACATTTTTTTGCTTGATTTTCTGACATAATGAGCAGTTACCTTGGGGAAAGAGTTTATCTGTTCTAAAACCTTGGCATGTCCTGTTTCGATGAGTTTGTGTTTTGGTTCATGTCGACCTCTTGCATCTGGTTTACTAAAACCTTGAACGGTATTTGTTTGTGTGTAGCGAACAAAATTTCTTGTTACTTGAAGAGTTGAAAAGAATACTTTTGCACAAACTTGGATTGTTTCATTGTTGGAATCACAAAGATAGTAAATTGGAGTTTGTTTTCTACGCGAATTTCCTCCCTTTGTTGTTCTTTGGGAAGGAGCGCTAGTTGATGTCATAGAAACAATGTATTGCCTTCTCTCATTATCAGGTTCAATATTCCAATATCGTTCATATACTAGTTTCCGTTCTTCATCATTTAAGTTTTCGGTGCATTTGTTTTTGCATTTACAATCTACCCGTTCAACCTTCTTTCTAGCCGGTACTGTCTTTCCATTTTTGGTCTTATATTCTTTTCCCTCTACTTTTAGGCGCTATCTAACATTTTTTTGGTTTATTATATGTCGTTTGAAGGTTTTTTTGTAGTTCCTTCACAAGGAGCTTGAATCAGAGATGCCCACTTGTGGTACACCTTATTGTCTCGATACTGACATACTTTTCCTTCTGCACAAGTATCACCACAACCCTTTTGATTATGATTCTTATAGCCAAGAAGGATGTCTTCAGGAATAACCAAAACAAATTTTGACATAAAGGCCAATCCCATATTGGCCTTTTTGTTACGAATTACTATTGTGGAAAATGAGATTGGCCCGTACCCTATCTTCAAATGTAATGAGATTAGCCCTTATGTCCTGATGCCATATGAAAGATCTCTACACGCTTGCTCAGATTTTCCAATAAAAAAAAATCGATTTTTGAGATTGGCCCTTTAGTCATAAGACCGACAATATTGCACTCTTCGTTTTAAAGAGACCAAAGTTTGTTTTTAAGTCTGTTTTCTTCATTTTGAGAAAAAGCCCAAAATTTTTTTCATTTATTCTATCTATATTCTGGTTAATGCAAATTTCCATAACGCAAAGTCAGGTACATAATTTATGTTTATTATATTTGCATAATTTACGGAAATAATTAAATTATGCAAGACAGTGTGACAAATGGTTTCACAGAAAATGTGAAGATATATCAGATACTGTACTGTATTTTCTTCTAAAAGGACAGTCAGTGTACTTTCACCTAGATTTATGTTTTGCAGTTTTCTACTTTTGCAATATATTGATTTTTTTTATTATTTCTTTATAACAAGTTTCTGATCCACAAAAAAAGTGTGTAAAGAGAAGGTTAATGAAAATTTCCATAATGCAAGAGAAAACAAAGGAGTAAAATAAACGACTTTTTCTTTATTTACTCAACAATATTTATTTCATTCATTTATAATTTTATGCAGTATAAAAAATAGCTGTTTTGCATAATTCAAACATAATTTAATATTTTTCCGTAAATTATGCAAATATAATAAACATAAATTATGTACCTGACTTTGCATTATGGAAATTTTCATTAACCCTATATATATTCTTTAATTTACAAAGCTGAAATTATGTTTTATTGTTACCCTAGGATAATATATATAATTTTTTTGGCCTATTTTTATATTTTAAACCTTAACTCCTTTTAAGTTATGATAAAAAATATATATTTTTTTATTTATAGAAAAATTTAATAAATTGACATTGTTTTTTTTGTTTATTGAAGTTGCTCAAAACAAGACCATTAAAGGCCACTTGTGAGTAAAGAGCTACAAGAGAGGTTAAGTGGTTTTTAGATGACGGTGAACATTTGTTTTGAACAGTTGGAGGTTAAAGTAAGAAGGAAAGCAAGTAGATGGAAGGGAGTTCCAAAGTCTAGATGTTTGCGGGAAAAACTGTTCTTGTAGAAATCCCTACGACAATTTGGAACACAAACGTCCATTGATGAGAAGATGACGAAAACCTAGTTGTACGGAGAGGTCTTCATCTCTATTTACTGGCGTCACCTGGCCAACAAACATCTTTGAGGTCTTCTTAGTTGTGTATTTCACAACAACGTATTTACAACGTACGGACAACGTACCCCGTCTTCTAATGTAGGCATTTCTTCTTCAATTGGCTCAATAGGATCATCAGAATCTGATGCTAGAGGAACGACAGCATTGGCATCATCATCGGAGGTATCTGATTCAGGGATCCACAATTTCCTTTTTTTACCTTTTTCTTTTCCAATCCAAGCTGCTGTCGTTTTGTTGATTTGATAAGTCTTTTTACGTCTTTATTGAGATTTTGATACCGCTCTCTCACCAAATTGTATGTTGGACTCATAAAAAAATTCCTTACGCGCTCGTTTCTCACACAAATCCATCAACTTGTTTTTGACCGCAGTATCCAACTAATTCAAGCGTTACTTTATTGGTAGTTGTTTTGAATTTGTTATACAAGCTGTCAATATCTTCTTCAATTTCAAGTAGAGGTTTGAATCTTCCACCAAGTGTTTGTTCGAAAGTTTCAGCAATACCTTCAACTTTGAGTTTGCCAATATCAAACTTCCTTTGTGTGTGTTAAAGTAAGGCATTCTTTTAAATTTTTTGGCGGTTTATTTATTAGAACGGCAGCAAGGAGTGAATCGTCTCTTGACTTGCTTCATCCAATGCCAGTAGGCGCAGGTGAAACGCGAACAAATTCCAATTGCCAGAGCTCTCGATCAGCCATTGCAGCCATCAGCTCAGTTCCTGCCAGACCAGTTTCCTCTTCAATAATAGATTTCAGTGTTACACATGGACGTCCGACTCTCCTTTTAGCGTCTGGAGTCCAAAGTAGTAGCTTTCCTGCTGGTTCATCATGGCGACTAACGTGACCGGCAAGTGCTAGACGTCTCTGTCTCACAATATTGGATACACGAGGTGGGGAACCATACAATGACTTGTTTGTTGGGTGACTTTTCCAAGAGATGTTGTAGGCTAATCGAAGCATTCTTGTATATGTGCCATCGAGACGTTTTCGGCGCGACACATTTAGCGTCCAAGATTCTGAGCCGTACAGAAGGATTGACTCTATGCAGGCTTTCTGAGCTGTACAGAAGGATTGACTCTATGCAGGCTTTGAAGACCTTTGTCTTGTTTTTTTTCTTGATTAGGGATTTCCATACTTTCCCTAAAGAATGAAGTGCATTCCATGCTAGCGCGATCCTAACATTCATATCATGTCCGCTTTCGGAATAGCCTCCCAGGTATTTGAAGTCATCAACACATTCAATTTCAGATCCACCTAACGAAAACAAAGGTGCGTTAGAAGATCGATTCAGATGCATGTACTTTGTTTTTGGAGCATTGAGATATAGGCCAACGTCCGGACAAGCTTTCTCGACGCGTTTCAGAAGATCTTGAGCAGATTCAACATAATCCCCGAGGAGTGCAATGTTGTCAGCATAGTCCAAGTCAGCTAGCATTTCAGCAGGGTGTCTACTGCTACGGCGGTGTTTCAGTGTAAGGCCATCACTACTGGTGATTGATATGCGAAGCGCATAATCGAGAACAATTATGAACAAAAAAGGAGCAAGCGGGTCTCCTTGAAGAACGCCAGTGTCTATCTTAAATGCATCTGTAACTCCTTCTGGCGTGATCACTACAGCGGAAGTGTCCTTGTACATCACATGGATTGCGTTGACAACATTTCTAGGAATTCCGTAGCCTGCCAGAATTTCAATCATTCGGACGCGATTGATGGAGTCGAAGGCCTTACGGAAATAAATTATGCAAATATAATAAACATAAATTATGTACCTGACTTTGCGTTATGGAAATTTGCATTAACCAGAATATAGATAGAATAAATGAAAAAAATTTTGGGCTTTTTCTCAAAATGAAGAAAACAGACTTAAAAACAAACTTTGGTCTCTTTAAAACGAAGAGTGCAATATTGTCGGTCTTATGACTAAAGGGCCAATCTCAAAAATCGATTTTTTTTTATTGGAAAATCTGAGCAAGCGTGTAGAGATCTTTCATATGGCATCAGGACATAAGGGCTAATCTCATTACATTTGAAGATAGGGTACGGGCCAATCTCATTTTCCACAATAGTAATTCGTAACAAAAAGGCCAATATGGGATTGGCCTTTATGTCAAAATTTGTTTTGGTTATTCCTGAAGACATCCTTCTTGGCTATAAGAATCATAATCAAAAGGGTTGTGGTGATACTTGTGCAGAAGGAAAAGTATGTCAGTATCGAGACAATAAGGTGTACCACAAGTGGGCATCTCTGATTCAAGCTCCTTGTGAAGGAACTACAAAAAAACCTTCAAACGACATATAATAAACCAAAAAAATGTTAGATAGCGCCTAAAAGTAGAGGGAAAAGAATATAAGACCAAAAATGGAAAGACAGTACCGGCTAGAAAGAAGGTTGAACGGGTAGATTGTAAATGCAAAAACAAATGCACCGAAAACTTAAATGATGAAGAACGGAAACTAGTATATGAACGATATTGGAATATTGAACCTGATAATGAGAGAAGGCAATACATTGTTTCTATGACATCAACTAGCGCTCCTTCCCAAAGAACAACAAAGGGAGGAAATTCGCGTAGAAAACAAACTCCAATTTACTATCTTTGTGATTCCAACAATGAAACAATCCAAGTTTGTGCAAAAGTATTCTTTTCAACTCTTCAAGTAACAAGAAATTTTGTTCGCTACACACAAACAAATACCGTTCAAGGTTTTAGTAAACCAGATGCAAGAGGTCGACATGAACCAAAACACAAACTCATCGAAACAGGACATGCCAAGGTTTTAGAACAGATAAACTCTTTCCCCAAGGTAACTGCTCATTATGTCAGAAAATCAAGCAAAAAAATGTATATTGAAGACACTACAAACTTTTCAAAGTTAACTGAGAGTAAAATGCACAAATTGTATCTGGCCAAATGTCAGAAGGAAGGTGTTGGAGATCCTGTGTCGCTGAGCACTTATAAGAAAATCCTGGAGAATGAAAATATTAAGGTTCATAAACCAAAGAAGGACCAATGTAAGATATGCACCAAGTATAACAGAAGTAATCCTGAAGAAAAGGAGAAGTTGAAAAAATCACAACAAGTACAAATTGTGAACAAGAACAAAGTGATAGGTTTGAAAGAAGTCTACAAGACAAGAGGAAAGGAAAACGCAGATCTTCTGGTATTTACCTTTGATCTAGAAGCAGTGTTGTACACCCCTTGTGACAAAGTAAGTACAATTTTTTATATGAGAAAGTTGTGTACATACAAGTGTACAGCATTCAATTTGGTTACCAAAACTGGTCAATGCTACATCTGGGATGAAAGCGAGGGGAAAAGGGGAAGTAAAGAAATTGGTACTACAATTCACTGTTACTTGGAGCAGTTCAAAGGCACAGAGGTGGTAATGTTTTCGGACACGTGTGGTGGGCAAATCAGTACATGGCTGGCTTATTATTGAACATCGCACAGAATCACAACACCATTGAATCAATCGATAACATCTTTATGGTTCAAGGCCATTCTCACATAGAGGTGGACTCAATGCACTCAGCCATCGAGCGGAAATCAGGTATGCTTTCCAGGGGAGAGGAAATTCAATGCATCTGTTATCAACGTTGAGCTTTAACCCTTATTTAACTTAAATTATTTCAGTGCTTTCTATAGTACGCCAAACATGTAGTTTTGAAGGAATTCTAGTAACTTATTGCAAGACTTTTCAAATATTTAAAGTAAAATGACGGTTGAAAGTTTTAGTTAATAATTATTGAAATCCTACAATCTATCTAGGGTGTTGTTTTTATAATCTGTTTTAAAGTATACAATTCAAAAGAGTAAGTAGCAGCTAACTAAGTGCTCAATATTATTGACAAAGTTAGATAGTTATAAAACTCAGGGAAGGATACCCTGGTATAAGCTCAAAACCTTTATTACTGATTATATTTAACAATTTACTAGGTGGATTACAGATCTACAACCCCTTTGGTTGGACTGTGGTTGCTTCGATTGCAAGAAAGAATTCGTACCTTGTGGAAACCATAAGCCACACAGATATCATTGACCTGAAGAAATTGAAGCAGGACATGAAAATTACCAATGTCAAGAAGGATGAGGAAAGTCAGAAAGTCAAGTGGAATAATGAAGGAAGCATTGCCTGGATGCGTTTTGAAAAAAGTAGTCTCGACACCATAAAATACAAAATTAATTACGAAGAGGATACAGACTTTAAAAGGATAAAAGTTATTTGAAGTGTTCGTTCAAATATAACTTTTAAAGCTGGGTACTCTTTACCAAAAGTGTTCACAGCCAAACTTCCAATTTCAAAAGCTAAGTATGACAATCTAATTCAACTATGCAACGATCTAACAATCCCAGTGTCGCATCACCAATTTTATAAACATTTACCCGTCCAAGGGCAAGTAGATGAGGGCAACTATTCTGAGAGTGACAATGAAGAAGAATCTGAGGAGGAAAAAGAAGATTAAGTACCTCAGAAACAATTGAACACATTTAGTTTATTTTGTTTATAAGAAGCACTTTCGTTTTTTTTGGTTAAGATTGCATTTTTTACTGTTTTAGCTATATCATGGATTGAAAGCCTTTAAATGGCTTATCTATCTAGATCCATCAACTAAATTGATGATCTTAAATGTCCAAGTATACTGATTAGTACAGTGATCTAAAAAATAAGTAAAGATACAAAGGCAGCTTCAATAGCTATGGTTGACATTCATTCGTTGAAACTGACTTAGGTTGTTTAATATTTATTATTTAGTTTAGTATTTAGTTAAAGGAAAAGTAAGGTTTATTTTTTTCTCCAGATTTCTCAAAACGTTTGACGTCAAAGTCCCATGGAACATTTTCCTAATATTGGATTTTATTAATATTGAATTTTGTTAATATTTGTTTATTTCTCTTTAAAATTTCTAACGATTCAAAAGAAAGTCTTTTACTACTAACTTCCTTTTGATTTCACTTATCTGGTCAATCATAGACTGTAAAACTTCCAAACATTCCATGCTTCCCAAAAGGGCCAATCTCCAGAGTATTCAACGTTGGAATATGATAAAAGGGCCAATCTCTAAACTCAGTCCCATTCCTCCAAATTCGTTAAGAAAAACAAAACTTTATAATTATCAAACTACAGTTACAACAATGGCCCTTACTAATTCCAGAAATGGTAGGCCTTGCATTTTCCAGGAAAAAGTAATCAAATAAAAACCAGCTAAAAAATTTTGTTTTGTCATTTCCCAAAATGCTGATTTTGAGATTGGCCCTTTAGTCATAAGACCGACGATATGTAGGTTGTAATTTTAGCATGTTATTAAATAAATCTTTGCCAAAAAGAATGAGCAAGAAAAAAAATTGTTTTGTTTTTTGTAACACATTAGCTAGACATACTATAGGTATCATTATGGTATAATGTATAATGGTATAGGTATCATTTTAGGTATATAGGTACAGGCTATAACTTTTATATAGTTATATATATATATAATAAACAAACATAGAAACAACTATAAATATATTTACCGGGCTGCCAAGGTATCGAAAGATCCAGTGATAGATTTTTCCCTCAAAGAGAGAAACGATTTTAATGCCACATAACTTGAAATCTATCAGTGTTAATGGAGAAAGTGCTTCTTCGCTATTGTTATCTGTAATTATATGATTTATAATGTTATTATAAGAAGTGGTTAGTATTTAAAAATACAATTTTAATTAGCTGTAATCAACAAATGACTTAAATTTAAATGGTTGTGATTTTCGCCTTTGTCGCACTTGTTGTGTTATATTTGTTTTGGTCGAAATACTTCTAGTCACGTGGCTTTTCTGTATAAAACGCAGACCGGAACTGAGACTGTAAACGCGTGTATTCAATTAATTAATTGCAGACATGTGTGAAGCGCAGTTTCAGAAAGAATAGGACAGGTGGTAAAAGAACGCTGCTGTTATACATTCCATTTGCTTTAATCTGCGAGAGCAATTAAAGCGTTGGTTTGAATTTCTTGTATTACACACTATCTACCGCAGAAGATATTCATTTGATGAGTAAAAATCGACAGCGTGCAGAATTCTACTTGGTATCTTGATTATTCATATCAGGATGTCGAGACGAGTTGGCTTTGGATTAAAAGCTAAAAGTGGCCGAATTAACCCTAATGTTGGGAGTAAACGATGGTGTTTATCCCCTTTTCGTTAGCGCAAGACGTTGGGTGTAACTGTTGAGGCGGGTGCCACTCCTACCATCCGTACTTTGCCGCATCGGAATGCTACTCATTCGCTGAGTTGGCGAGGCTGGGAGGATTTGAACTCGCAACTTCAGAAACCCGAAATTGCAAGCGCTCTATCAACTGAGCTATCCTGACCTTATCTTGATTAAAAGCTGACTGGAAAACGGACTGCGAAATGAGAGACTTTTGTATTCTAGTCATTCGTTTACCTCCATCTCCTTTCCAGAAATGCTAGGGAAGACAAAAGAAACTTGAACACAGTACCTGCGAAACTTACCTGAGATTACATTTCAGTCCACAAAGGTTATCCTTGTTCAAAATTTGCAAAATGTACGATTCGACATCTTTAAGAATTTTCAGGAACCCTGGGACCAGGTATGTTTTGTTTTATCAAAACGACAAAACGAAAGTATCAATTACAGCAAACAAAAGACAGTCGCTTTTACTCATTTGTTACAAGTATCCGAAATTGAATTTTGATCTGTAATTTGGGCCAAAGAAGTGAAAACGCAGTGTTTTTTTTTCTGACGCAGTCACACATTCTGGGCCTGCATGTATTTTGTTGTGTAAGCCAGTAAGTAATGGCGAGTCCACCGCGTACCAACACTTTTGTAATTTGAAAAGATCGTTGAAACAATTTTTTATTCTGATGTTCATATCAAGCTTCTACTGTTGATGGATGGCCGGATGAAAATTTCCCTCGCATCAAAAATATGACGTGTGCTATTGAATTTAATGCACCAATCGAGTTGAGAGACGTATTGCTCTTTTCAGTCCGGAGAAATTCTGCCTCGCGGGACATTTGGTTCTAGCTGAGATCTGGCCTAACACAGTAATTGATGGGGACCAATGGTGCGAATGAGCAAATTCAATGACGTCCAACCACGTTCGCCAAAGGCTGCATCCAAATAGTGAAACGTAGAAAGGAGAGATGTTGCGGTTTCTTCCTTCCACCATAAGATATTATTAACCCTTTCAATGCCAATGACGAATATACTCATCATACGGGAACTTTCTGAACAACCACTGAGTTTACATCTGAACAACCAATGACGAATATATTTGTCATAAGAAAACTTTTCGTACGGCCGCTGGAGTTTTCATCTCAACAACCAATGACGAATATATTCGTCACGCTAGGATACATCTCAACAACCAATGACGAGTATATTCGTCATGGTATGGTTGATTTTTTAAGTGCTCTGGTTGTTTGTTACAAAGAGTCTCGGTTATTAAGATGTTTTTAACTTTTTTCTGAATGATTGAAAATGACTTTGCGCATGCTCTTTGGTGTTTTGTTCTTTCTAGAACTTTTTTACAGACACTCTTTTAAAATGGCTTCCGCAAAAAACGCACGTGGAAATAAATTTCTCTCAACAGAGGATGTTATCAATGCAATTGTTGCAGATAATGACTCTGCAGATGATTATTTTAGTGAATCAGGGAATGAAAGCGAATCTTTTTCTGAGTCTGTAAGTAATACTTCTGCAAGTGATGGAGAAGTTGCAACAGAAGAAGAACAACAGCATCAAATACCAGTAAAACGTTGCAGAACAAGAGGTGGAAAAGCACCTCAAACGTCCCGTATCAAGTTGCAAAAACAAAAGAAAGATACAGAGGCAAGTAAAGAAATTACGCTAGAAGCAAAATGGAAAGAGCAAGATCATGCACCTATAATTCCACCGTTTACTGCTTCTCCTGGTGTACAAGTAGAATTTCCAGAAGTGCCCTCATATCTTGACTTTCTTAATGTTTATTTTGACAACGATTTTTACCAACTGTTAGCTACACAGACAAATTTTTATTTCCTCAAAATAATTCCCGTGGTTGTTGGGGTGTAAACTTAGCGGTTTTTGAATGTTGTTGATGATGACGAATATATTCGTCATTGGTTGTTCGGATGTAAAGTTTAGCGGTTGTTTAGAAAGTTTCCGTATGACGAATATATTCGTCATTGGTTGCTCAGACAATATTACGGTGGCATTGAAAGGGTTAAAGCCTCAATCCAATCTCAATTATGATTTAGATACATTCGTTAAATTGAAAATGTTTTATGTAAAACTTTTACTGCCGTTTGTCATTCCCAATTGCTTTTTGATAGTTCTCGCTTATTTATTGACAATGACGGTTTTTGTCGCCATAGGGGGGGAGAGGAGAGTGTGTCAGGTGCCATAGGGGGGAAAGGAAGGTGTGTCGGGTTTTGTGAGAGTGGGTGAAAATATATCTAAATTTATGTTACGTAATTTATAAATGAACCCTAAATTCAAATAAATATATATTGGAAATAAATATATATTATTATTATTATTATTAAATAATTTGAGACTAATTAATTTATTATGTCTCTGATTTCGCATAAGTGATTTTGTAATGAAAAATTTCATACTTGTAAATAATGTATTGTGCAATTTGTTCATGAAATCGATTTAAAGCGTTTAGCGTATTTTCTTTACAGAAATCATGGTAGTAAGATATCCTTTGAAATGCTGCATCGCCATTTGCGGCTTCTTCTTCATTGGAATGAATGTTTATTTAATTGTTTGGCGGGCGAACGATATTTCTTATAGATTTTCGTTTGAAGATAGTATTGAAAACAAGTTGGCTTTGGTGTCCGTATCCATTCCGGACAGATTAGACGACAATGGCTGGGTTTATGTGTTCCACATACCGCTCACTGTAAAAGCATGGCAACGAATCAATATCTCCACTTGTGTTATATTTGTTTACAGCGAAGACAACATTACGTCGGATTCGCGGGCGCTATTCTCGTACGTCGTCAACACATCGTTGAAAATGAACAGCAAAGTGTCATTCTTGAATGTTCGCAGCTCGATGAAGATCAGGGTTAGCCAAGTGATCCGTTTGTATGGCGAGAAATTCTTCCCTTCTCTCAAACCCACTCAGTTCATCGTCATTTCTGATTCCGATTTGTGGCCGATACGGAAAGAGAGATACGATATTCCACTGGGCAAATCAATCTTAATGATTAATTCTGACTGCTGTGGGACAATACAAGACGTCAAGCATTTTCCGATGGCTCATATCGGAATGAGCGTTAGTGATTGGGATCGCATTTTTCCTTTGGATCTCACAGACAGATTTTCTAAAATGCCAAAACTCTTTTGCTGGAAAAATCAATTTTATTGCGACGAAAGCTGCTTAACCTCGTTTTATAGCAAATTCGAGAATATGTCCGGAAAGAACTTTTGGTTAGAAGCAACTCACGGTGGCAACTTATGGGATTTGGACCAAATTCATCTCAGTCTAACAATTGGTAATTACAGAAAAGAGAACGGTGACTCTGAATTTTATTTCTTCCCACACTGGCCATGTAGGCGTGTAGACAGAAGCGCGTGGGAGACAGCTCTTGACAGCCACGATTGCTTTGAAGACGGTCATGTTTTACACGGAGAAATATGGACTGAAGCTGAATATATCCGTCTGGAACTTCTCATGACAAGGTTATACAACGAAACGATACTACAAGAGTTGAAGGAATATCAAAGTCGTTTTTTAGAGTTAAAAACAGTAAAAATTTAGGCTGTTTGTTTTATCCTGGCTTGTTATTGTCCTTCCTTTTATTGTTACATATATTATACTACTATAAATATACCAGTAGTAGTTCACAATTAACTTTTTTATATTGCCAACTTTCTCTTTCTTATTTTGTCTTGAACACCAGACACTAACTAATTAATGAGACGCGTGTCGAGAACAAACAATCAGAAAGACGTATTTTTTGTTAATTACAAACGCACGCAAAAAGGGGATGATTGCACGTGCACATATGCATTGTTTATGACGAAAATTCCTGCGTGAAAAATCACAGGAACGTTTTAGAAAAACTTTAATCTGAGAATTCAAGCGGAGCAAAAACTTATTTTCGTGGCTTTAAATATGCGGATTGTCACGCATAAATTTATATACAAACACAAAAAGGCATCACTGATCGCTTTACAGATTCGTCGTTGTTTAATAATCTCAAGAGTTTCATTAGTGATCCGTGGCTTTCTTGTTCGGTTGGGTTTGCCGAGGGTGGTTGAAGCAGCATCGCTGACAGCAGTTTTGACCAGAGTTCATTTGGTTCCATCTCCTCATTGTACGAGGATAAAGCGTCAAACTTGTTTGACACTGCGACAGAGTAAGAATCATCCAATTTTTTTATCATAACGAACCCTAACGAATAGTTGGTAGATGTTGTGCGCATTTCCGGGGTTTAACTCGTAATGACGCTGCAAGAAGCTGGTGGTCAGTGTTCGCGTCTGCTCCAGGGTATGTGGAACAGTCAGTAATACCACTCCGGAAGCAGTTTCTCACCATTATGTAGTCAATTTGGTTGCGCACCTTTCTGTTAGGTGAAGTCCAGATATACAGACGTCGTAGATGCTTTTTGAAGAGAGTGTTCACAAGCACCAAGTCATTCGTCACACAAAACTCTTCCAGAGCTTCACCCGCTTCGTTTCTCTCTCCCAGACCATAGGTTCCACATGACCTGCTTGCTGTTAGTTGTTCTGCGACTTTTGCATTTGCGTCACCAATTACGATGAGAATGTCTCGATGTGGGATGGGGTCTGTAACAGTTTGCAGGGCCTCATAAAATTCAGTTCGCACACTATCATCTGCAATAGCAGTGGGCGCGTAAAATTGAATCAATGATACATTGTACGGACTAGCACGCATCAGGCGCGCCGTGATGATACGATCATTAATAAGATTGTAACCAAGCAGTGACCTCGAGAGGGATTTTGATAAGATTATTCCGACCCCTGGTGTATAGACAATAGTTCCACCAGAGAACAAAACAGTTTTTTCTTCGCTTGTAAAATGGCCTTTGTCTCTCCATGTGATTTCTGCAACACCCAGCAGATGGAGTTATAGTCTGTCCATCTCAACACACACAACTCGTAGTGAGCCTGTTCTAGCCAGGCTCCTAGCATTCCATGTCGCAAGTTTTAGCAGGTTCTTCTTAAGGCTAACAGCCTTTTGTACTTGATGCTGTTCAGTCATTACATGTCCCGCAGGCTTTGATGCAATGACGTCATTGTGAGAGGGTATTTCTCGCACCGTTCCATCAGAACTGCTCACCTCTTCCCCAGTAGCAACATAAGGAGATAACCTTACCAAAACTTAACTTGGCAGCAGGAGTTAATCGCATTCAGGGCAATAACCGAAATAACCAAAATACTGTGTTGCTTGGCCTAATGTAGTCTTGTTTAGCATACTTTATAGTCAACCCGGCCTAAAGTAATGACAGAGGGGACCCGTACAATAACCTGGTACACTGCGATAGAAATTACCTTTAGCAAGAATTCTATTAGGTCAGCTCCTTTGACCAATTTGCTTAAAATATAAACTATGAACACACAACTTCCAAATGGACCCCCAATCCGGCGATGCCTCAGTAATCTGCTCGAAGGTTGTGAAGAAACAAAATTAATTATAGGAACGTGGAACGTTGGAACACTCAACATTGAATTCAAGTTGGAAAACTTACTTAGCGAAATGAAGCGTCTCTAAATTGGCATATTAGGACGAGTTGCAGAGACTCACTGGACAAAAGAAAAGCAAGAAACATTTGAAGACAATGGTTATGTCATCATTCAATCTTCTAGAACAGATCAAATACACCGTCAAGGCGTTGCAATCATTTTATCGAAAGAAATTTATTCTACAAAACATTTCAAGAAAAGATCAATAACCTCCCAAACAGCACCATGCACATCACCCTTGGGGATTTCAACGCGAAAGTTGGTAAAAATGCAGCTCTATTATGGCCAATTACTGCCAGAAAATATGGTCTCGGAAAGGTGACAGATTGCTACAGTTCTGCGCGATAAATAACCCATCAATTATGAACACCATTTTCACCACGCTTCAAAACCGGTCATCAAGAGCAGGAA
The DNA here is from genome assembly GCA_963930725.1 of Candelabrum cocksii. Classification (NCBI taxonomy): domain Eukaryota; kingdom Metazoa; phylum Cnidaria; class Hydrozoa; order Anthoathecata; family Candelabridae; genus Candelabrum; species Candelabrum cocksii. The sequence continues at coordinate 8,464,203 of OZ005677.1, read as the reverse complement.
CCCGTGTGGAGTCTGCAGCAATGGGGTGGGTAGTAACTCCATCCTATGCACCAGCTGCAACAAATGGATCCACAAGGGTTGCACGGGCATCAAAGGAAAGCTCAATGAGGACCCTAGCTTCAAATGCAAGACTTGCCTTGGTCTGGTGCCTGAGCCTACTCCTCGTGAGATCAATGAAGTCATACTTCACGAGGAGGCCCTTAAGGTTGTGAGTAAGTTCTGCTACCTTGGCAACTGGAGAAAGAGGTGGTCATGACGCCATCACTGCAAGAATTCGCTCCGTTTGGAAGAAGTTTAGGGAATTGCTCACAATTCTGACCTGTCGAGGCTTCACGCTCAGAAACAGAGGAGAAGCCTTTAGTTCATGTGTGAGGAAGGTCCTCCTGCATGCTAGTGAGACGTGTCACGGCAGAGGATGCCAAGAGATTAGCCCGCTGGGACCACTCTATGATACGCTGGATATGCTCCACAAAGCTGTTTGACCGTCTCTCTCTTGATGTGCTGAGAGCTAGACTCAACATCATTCCAATTGTTAGCGAGCTCCGGTGGGGTAGACTGCGGTGGTATGGCCACATCAAACGTATGTCAGAGGATGTCTGGCCAAAAAAAATTCCTAAAAAAAATAGGGCCCCTACCCAAGAGGAAGACCCAGGAAAAGATGGAGTGACTGCATTAAGCACAACCTAAAGACCCAGGAGTTAAACAGCACTTTGGCGCAAGACCGCAGCAAATGGAGAACAGCCATCCGTCCAAGACTCGAACGTCCACACGCTTCAACAACTTGCCCATAGAGAAACAAGATTATACATCTTTTGTTTCAACTGCAACATCAGTTGGCACTGAAATGCTTCCGCCAAGACCACCAAGACCTACAAAAACAGTGGACATTGAACCAGTCGTAGCCTATTTGTTTGTGTAGGTTTCACTAGACAGATTGTCTGCCATGACTAGAGAGCCCTGTCTGCCTTGGTTTTGAAGTCAGAGATTTCTTTCTCCTAGGATGGCTACTGGCAACACTAACGAGCACATCCCACCTGGAGCACTGGTTATTTAAAGGCGCCAGATACTCGCCTTTTGCCCCTTCTCTTATCAGTTCCAAACAGTTCTGCTCCAAGAAGGCTAGGAGCTGGGCTTGACTGCCAGAAGCTGTGTATTGCGCAGGTCGCATGAGGTAATTTTTTTAGGCTGTGACCATTATCTACCACAACCACCCCGGAAGCAACTGCTTTCTCATGTCATCTAGGAAAGTGGAAGCGACTGATGATAACTTAGTTCTCCTATAGGAAAAATGAATTCCTGTTTTTTTCGAGACAAAGCCAAACATTGCATTTTTTGCACTTGATGTATGAAAAACCATTTTTGCAATGTTTGCATCGCTGGCGCTTTTCGGTGTTGTCAGGGAGGTGATTGAATCCATCTCGTCGCATGTCCTTTGAAGGGTCGCTTTGGACAGTAGTACACTTTTTATTTGGTGGTGCCGCTGTAGTGTCAAGTGAAGGTCTTCGACTTGCACAAGACTCACTGCAACTTCGACTTGGAATTGCTTCAGCGGCATGTACTTTGTATTCATGTCAAGGAACCATGCATTCACCAAAGCAATGAGAACGGTATGAGCCCAAATACAAATATACCAACGATGACATTTGAGATTTACTTTATAAAATGAGCACATCATATCAAGCTTATCAATTCCACCCATATATTTATTATATATTTGGACAATGTGGGGTTGCTCAACTTGAACATGCTTTTTTGCCTTTCGGTCATATCGACGGACAGAATTTCAATTTCCCACAGTTTGAAGCCACACTTTGTTGGCTTATTCGGAAGATGTTGTCGCAGAATAGAACACCCCTTGAAGGTAACCATGATTTCGTCCACGGATTGGTATTCCTCCGGTGACACCTTGAAAAAACTGCTACGTAGGTCTAAATGCCAGGGACGAATCTTCCATGCATGATCTTTTACTTTGGTTTCTTTCGATACCGACAAATTATCAACAAAATGCAAGTTTTGTAAAAGACTGAAAAAAACGGTTCCTCGACATAACAGAATTCACACCGTCATATGTCATAGAAGTTTCCCAATAGGATCTCATAGACGGCATCTTTACAAGTCCCATTCGGAAATAAACACCAATGAACTTCTCCAGATCCTTCGAGGTGGTGTTGATGATTACACCAGTGGATTGAACACTGCATATGTTAGTTTGCTCAGAAACAGTCTGAAGGAGTTCATCAACATTTTGAAAAACTGGTAAGGAGTCGTGGTGTCAGATGGGGTTGGCTGCAGCGGTATCTATTTGATTGTTTTGTCTCCGGGATCATTCATTTCAACTTTACGCCAGAGTGGGTCCTTGACTTCCTTCCATGGGTTTACAATTGAAGATAATGGTTGATCATAATCAAAAGTGTTAAAAGAGTTCTGTCATATTTTATTGAGAAAATAAATATATTTTTTAAAAAAAACTTTGAATTATTAAACTATTATTATTATTTTTTATTTAAAATTTTATTTATTTTCAAAAGCTTTTCGGACTACGTCCATCCTCAGTGAAACCATTATAAACTGAATGTGTTACAAAACTCAAAATTAAAACAGTATGGTTGCTATAGTTACATGTGAATAAAAGTGCAATAAAATCTAAAATGAATTAAAGTAATAAAAGGCTAAATGATTATGTAATTCCATTTCTGAAAAGATTTAATCTGTTAAAAATTACTTGGTCATTAAAAGGATTGGTCTCTGAAGAGCTTTAAACTTGTTAAAACATATCGCCACTTTAATTTTGAAAAACCTTAAGTCCAACTTTATAGTTTTGAGATAATTAGATATTGCGTTAGTTTTCAAATCTTCCAAATAACTCTCCCATTCACATTTGTTTCTCTATGGCTTTGCAATTTCCAGTTATTATTTAAATTTTGTTATGTGATATAATCTTTTCATGGAAATTACTGTTTTGACATCTCTGGATTTCAGGTTATTCAATAAACATATTGCAATTATTAATAATTTAACATCAAAATATTTGACTTTATGATGGACATAAGGCTTTCAATGAAATCTTGTAACGATGGACATAAGGCCTTTTCTATCAGTGTAATCCATTGGTAAGGATGATGGATGTTTACTCCCTTTTTTGCTCTCTCAATTACCGAATTCACATTTTGTGTATGACCTTTTTCCGGGAAAACTAAGTTGATTGTGATTCTCCTCTCCTTTACCGCGATTGTTAGCATTTCAAAAACAAATCTGTTTTTGTTTTGGCCAATGCAGTTATCAGCAAAAAGATACAATTTGGTGATTCGATCAGGCAAGTCTGCTATAAATCTTCTTAGACAGCTTGCTATTTCATTTGATCCCCGCTTAGCAAAGCGTTTGGTCCCAAACAAAACAAAAAGCATTGCGGGAAACCAAGTTTGTGACAGTCATATACTGACAATTTTCTTTTATAAAAGAAATCGGAATGTTCTCTGAAGGGAACTGGTAGTACTTTAGTGGCGCCCGCCTCAACAGTTACACCCAACGTCTTGCGCTAGCGAAAAGGGGATAGACACCCTCGTTTACACCCCGCCCGTTACTAACATTAGGGTTAATTCGGTCACTTTTTTCTTTTTTTAAAAAATATCGATTTTAAAAAATTATGCCTTCAACATAAATCGATTGTTAACAATTAGTTTCATTCAAAACACTCAATTAGAGTGCATTTGTTAATATCTTTAAAATTTAATCATTTTATCAGGTTCCGGTGAAAGTGTATGACCACAGTCGTTGCGCTTTTAACGAAACAGCGGCTATAAAGCATAGGTTGTCTTTAATAATGTTTAAAAAATTACCTGTATATATATATATATATATATATATAGTTTTATTTCAATAAAAGTTGTTATTATCAATAATTGTTTGTCTTAGTCTAATCTTGCGAAAAGCGGTCTGCCACTTCTACAACTGTCTGAGGGACACCTTCAACAATTGACATCAAACTTCAAACTTTCAGCTCCAACTGCAGTATTTTGGTCAACGTTTATCGCGATGGTAAATACCCTGTTTGCTTTTCTGCGCGCTACTAAAGTTGGTGACTGCAATCTCCACATGATTGCTACTAGAAAAAAAGCTTCCGTGGTTTTTCGCTTATAATGGACCAAACTTCTCACCTAATACCTTACCTAATACTGGCACGAGATGATGGAGCAATTGCCAAAGAGTCATCCAGAAATTCAGTTTATGTAAGTGATTCCAAATAATAATAATAATAATTCTAAATAATATTTGCGCGTATAATTAGTAAGTATAATGTATTTATTTTAATTTATGTAGGTAATTCCTTAGTAAGTATGAACATAGGTTTATCATAGCCTTGGTTTGTTTTAACCCTTTATTTCCCAAATTAAGTCAACAAATTCAAAAAAATATTTTTTCTGCAAAATTGTGTCACATTAGTTACTAAAATAATGTAAATAATTGCATTTTTGACATTTGATAATTTTTTGGATGAATTTGGGGATGATGCCGCATGGCATCATTGGGAAATAACGGGCATGCATAAGATATGATATCAGAATTTGCACAAAAACTTACTTGTTTGAATCTCTCTAAATAATAGTTATTGCACCTAAACTGAAGCTAAATCACACCTAAAAGTTTTAAAACTGCATTTCCAAAGGCAGAATTAGGACAGTGAGACAAAAAATATACCAGTAAATACGACTGGGAAAAGAAAAACTCAATATAAACAAACCACTTTTATATAATAAAAAAACATAACATAATTTTGGCACTATTATAGTAGTAATGACATTACACTAACTCAAGCCTGATGAAAGTCCATGAAAAAATTTCTGTCTTGCAGCAAGCAAAGATACACACTGCACTTTTTCGCGGGACATTCAACAATATTGTTGACATAATCGACACCGCTTTTTGTTTTTCTTTGGAATAGGCCAGTGGCCTAGCATATCATAACGAACATCACTACATGGTAGGGGAGTAGCTGGTTTCTTCCCACTAGGTCTTGCTTCTAAGCTCTTTCGTTTAGATGGTCTTCCTCTTGAGCAACTTGGTACAGCTTTGTTGGCACAGATCAGTGCTTTTGCCAGCTCTTGAGAAAATGTAACAAGTGTCTTCTGATCTTTTTGTGGTAAACCATACTGCATATAATTTCGCCGATAAAGTATCCATCCGTTAACTTTTGCAATATCAACAAGGTGCCAAAATATTTTTACATACCACCTTTTCGTCTTGACTTCGATCCGATATAACGCTATTAGCATATCAGCCAAATCCACCCCACCCATACTTTTATTATATGCTTTGACTATCTGAGGGCATGGGATATCTTTTCTAGCTTGTTCCTTCTTTACCCAACGCTCAATGGTCTCCATCGGTTCAATGCCGACAAAATTCGAGGTTAGCTGAACTGCGCTATTATCCAACCATTTCACAATAATAACACCAGAATTTTTGTCGGTACGGTAGTCTAACTCTCCACGGCTACGCTTTTCGATATCTTTGTTGGTGACTAATGGACAACCTTGTACTCTTCCCACGGATCGTTCCCACGGCAAATAGACCCACCTTTTTTAAATGCAGCATTAGATAAAGTGTCGTGAACAAGTTGTCAAAGAATATTTTGTGTCCAACCTTTCTAGGTAGGTCTGCACACAACTTAGCAACGACTTGGGCACTTTTTTGAAGGTGACTGTATGGTGTTTTTTCATTCGTAACTTTTCCACCATATAAATAAAAGTCATACATAAACCCGCTAGAACCTGCTCTCACCAAATTTTTAAATCCCCATTTTCGTGGTTTTTTGGGGTTGTACTGTCTAATTTTAGTGTATTTAGTTTTAGATGGTATGATTTGTTCGTCAATGGAGTGAAACTCCTCTGGTTCGGTTTTTACACATTCATTTCGTACAGCATCTAAAACAGGTTTTATTTTGAAAAGTTTATCAGTTTAATCATGAACTGAGTCGTTATCAACAAAATGCATAAATTGTTTTAGCAATTCAAACCGGTTTCTTGACATTGCATCTGCTATTGCAGGATAGCGAAGACTTCCGGACCAATACTTGCAATAAGAAGGCAACTTCACAATACCCATAACTATGTGCATACCAATGAAAGTTTTCATTTCGCTCAAATTTGTATCGACACTCTTAAGTGTTTTTTGTACACTATATAGATTGGTGTTTTCAACAACGGACTGTAATAAGTCATCAGGAAAAAATAGCGCAAAATATTGTAACGGTGACATTTTTGGCTCAGGAGGCTCACTGAACTCTACCGAAAAATGTGTGTCAAATTGCGGTACATCTCCTTTCTTCCAACGGAATGTATGTTTATTTTCTACAGAGCTGACAATGGCAAATTATCATGTTCATCAGTTGAGTCAGAATCATTTATGTTCATTGAATTATCATCTTCATCGGTTGAGTCGGAATCGTTATTGTTCATTGAATTTGTTACCAAAATGTTGTCATCTACTACACTGGTGTATTCTTCGTCATCTGACAACTCAGATAACTCTGAATCTTCGTTAGTAATAAAATCAATGATGTCATTTATATTGTGTTTTTTTGCCATCTACAAAAAGAAATCAATAAAGACTAAACACAAATTTTCATAAATGCCAGGCAAGGTTGGGTATTCTGCGTCGAAATATGGCCTCAGCCCAAACAGCGGCAAAGCCTTACACTTGCCCGACGGTACCAGGCGAGTAAAACTCATAGCGGTCGAGTAAAAATTTAGTGATTTCTTATGAAAATAGCTTACTTTAAAAATATTTTTGTTGCAGTTATTTTTGTATCAGGTGAGTGGTTGAAATATTAAGGCTTTGACACTGCCATGGGCGAATGGATGGCACCACCCTTGACCCATTTTTGGTCACAAAAACTGTCTCTGCCCCGAGAAAATCCCCATATGCCCGAAGATTAGAATGGCACATTAGAAGACTGCTGACCTATGATCACATTAAGTTTTTTTACCTCTTTCTACAGGCAAAACATATCCTACAAACATCATAGAGCCTTCAAGAAATTTAATATAAATCCCCCTATAACACAATACAGAAAACAACTTTTCCAGCCAAAATAGTACCATTTGTTCCCAATGATGACATACGGCATCATTCATTTTCAAATAATTTTAGTGTTGATTATTGCCAATCAATGTTTTCAAGTTTTATTGTTTCTAAAATAACTATAAAAACACTGCCATCTCATGAAAAACATTTGTGGAATTGCTACTTATATCAGGAATAGAAAGCAAAAGAAAAATGTTAATATTTTATTTTTCCTAAAGATAATAATTTTAAAATGCCACACATTCTCTTTTTTTATCTGTTTATACTAGCCGCCATAATTAAAATGTTTCTAGTAGATCCCTGTACAGTGTACACGAAAAGAAAGGTGTTCTCCGCCACAGCGCTTTTTTAATGTTGTTTTTGACATATAAAAGTCAATGACGCCATATGGCATCACTGGGAAATAAAGGGTTAAGAAAAATTCCTCGTTTTTGGATTCAAAGTGAAATATCTGACTAGGAAACTAACCTGGAGGAAGCCGATACAAGGATCAGAGAATCAGAGAAGTTTATCGAAGTCTTCAAAAATATCGGCGATTGATTTACATTTCAAGCAACAACGTTTGCGACGTTCGAGGAATTCGTCTGTCAGATAACGGACAGAGATGATGCATGGTTAACGAAGCACGGTCTCTGAAGTTCTGCTCGACAACTAAAACCCCGGAGCCACCAAGAAGTGATGCTCTTCTCTGTCATTGTAAGTAAGTGAGTGACATATTCTACGGTTACAATTAAACGGACATTAAAGTCTTACCCACCACGGCCCACTAATATACACGGCCCTATATGTCACATAAAAGGCCGATTTCTAACAGGCTGATAAAAGTAAAGCTAGAAGCGAGAAACCTTTAGTGTTTTTAATTATTTTTATTGCTGAAGTATGTTATTATAGCAAAGCATTATTTAAAAATGTGAATAGGCCTATCATTTCAACGACGATTGTCCGATTAATTATATAAATGTGTAGAAACACTACAAAGAAATAATAAATACATATATTTGTATAAAGAAGATTTACAAGTCTTTTGAACGTTGTTTAGATTTAAACCTTTTTACTGCATCTTTTCTTACATCATCCAATATAAGTTTTTGTTTATTATTATAAAAAATGTTCACCACAATACGTATAGCAAATTTACAACCATCTTCAGTATGGTGTTCACAAGCAAAAGGAGAATTAGATGAATAATTCTTTAAAACTGATTCAGCAACCTTTCGAGCCTCTTCCTTTAAAATATATTTATCCGCATAATCAAGAATTGCAAAAGAAGTACAGATAAATGCAGCCAGATCACTGGATGGTACAGTAAGTCCTCCACGTGTAAGTGAATCGAAATACACCTTTTCAACAGGACAATCAGAACCAGAACCAGTCATAAGAACCTTGCAGCTAGAACATTTAAATCTCTTTAATAATTTTTTAGCTCAGTAGCCTGCAATGGTATATCCAACTTCAGTGCTATCCGGTGATAGCATCAAATCACAAATATCTGTTTCTTGCTCAATAAGTTCCTTAGGTATGACCGATGATGTATAATCTTGTTTAATGCTTTGATCACCCCAAAAATCTATGCCAGCCTTCAGCGACATATCAGAATCCTTTCAGAATTGTTCATTTCAAGTAGACCTACCAAAAATCTACCACCACTCATTTGCCGATATTGGGAAAAGCGATTTTCAATCAGGTCACTCTGGAAATGACTTGTTATGATATAAGTGTAATCTTCATTAAGTAAATCTTGTACGAGATAAGCTTTCTCAATGTTAAAGTTAATGCATTTAAAGTGCTCCTTGATAAACAAAAATCAGAAATGTGATTCCATGATTCCAGCCAATCAACAAACATTAAATAAAAATCCATTTTCCCATCTTCTAACACAACAGCATTACTAAGAATATTTGGGGTATACTTTTGCCGAGTGTTTGCAATAGTCCACCAATACGAGATTAATTTCAAGAAATTTGCCATATCAACTCTTTCAGGGAAGTAGTTTACGCAAGCTGCAATAGTTGTTTCATGGATAATACTCAAAGCCAAATCAACATTTTGTTTGTTATTGTGAGGATGGAGAGATCGAAAGGATAGTTTTGGCGCTTTACGTAAGTTGCCGTCAAGTTTTTGAAATATATGATGGAAAATTTTCCAACATACTAAATTTAGACAACTTTGCATTGTGTACATGCACAAACCATTTAGGTAAAGGAATTGGGTTATTCATAAATCGTAGTTTTACATGAAGATCTTTGTCAATTCGAATAGATTCTTCACCAACAGGAAAATCAGTGTTTCTGTCAAACACAAGTTTATAAAAAACCAATGAATGTTCATTTCTTTTGCATGAATAGTTGAAACAGTTTTATATCATCAATATCTTTGAGTGTATGAATGACATCAGAACAATTGAAGTTATTAATTTCATCTATATTTCTTTGTTTTGGTGGCTTTCTCTCAGATGTCAAAGTTGGTAAAACAGATGGGCGTTTACGAGCATCTTCAGAATGAATTGTTGGGACAGGATTTAATTTCCAGTTTAATTTATTTCGAACACCACGTAAAATGTAACTCTCTTTAAAATGTTTCTCACAAAGAACAGAATTTGAATTTGGTTTCCAGTTAGCTCGATTAACAATTTTTTTCCACTTTTACAGCAACTCAGGTTTCTCCAAAGGAAAATAAAAGGTCGAAATTTTCTCACTTCCTTTTTTACTATCATAACCAGTAAAACAACCAAAAGCCGAACATTTATTAACCATCGTTGAAAATAACTGTATTCAGTAAAAGCTACAAAAATATGAGCAATCAACCTGTTAGAAATCGGCCTTTTATGTGACATATAGGGCCGTGTATATTAGTGGGCCGTGTACCCACACACTCCAAAGGGAGTCTGTGTCTACAACATACAGTAGAATGCACTCAAGCGTGTAAATGCAAAGATTGCTCAAACGTTAATGAACAATCAGACGACGAAGTCGACGAAACGTCCGACGACGGCCAGTCCTGTGATGACGAAAACCCGTGTCTTTAGTTGACAATCCAGTATTTTTTTAAATATTGCAAACGAGGGCTCATATTTGCGCCATCTTACGTAAAATCTTATCTGTAACTATAAAGTTGTAAAAGAGGCAAAAGTTGTCCATTCTTCCTCTCACGTGTTTTTCATTTTGTCCATTGTTTTATTCTGCCGCCCTTGAATATGACGTCACAGAAGGGCGTATAAAATAAAACCTTCAATTATAGGGCGTAAACGGAAATAGTAAAACTTTTTGAGTTCTTTAGACCTTTAAATAAGGACAGTTGTCTTCACGATTTTATAATTATGGGAGCGGCCCATTAATTCTTTTATCTGTCATGACCATAGTATGCGGTGGTATTTGATCGAGGAATTCTGATTGCAGTGTATTTTTTTTTATCGCCAATTCTTCTAGTATATGATTTCGGTGTAAAAGTAATACTTCAGTTTAGTGCAATACTGATCAGGAATTTTAAAGTATTGTGGTGTTTGCATTCTGACCAGGTTACACTTTGTAATTCCAGGCTTTTAGGGGTTTCTATAAATAACTCACAGCAATCAATGATGTTGCCCAGTTTTTTAAAATGTTTAAACCATTCTCTTGCCAATATTGTTCCTAAATACATACAGTATATAAAAAAATTGATGAAAAATTTCGCAAGACTCTGGATCCAACTGTGAATTATTTTACTACAAAAACTATCAGATATATCGAATCTTTGAGCTAAATCTTGAGTTAACCCCAATTTCATTAAACACGAAAGCAGTTCCTCTTGAGAAGAAAGTTTTCTGGGTGGGCCCGTTGACTTTGAATTCACGCATGAGTATCATCTCTTTGTTTGACTCGTTTAACCAACCCCATTCAAGGGGAAACGTCACGTAAAACGAGTGATGATGGTGGTAAACCAGCTGTGCAACCTTGCCTCGATCTTATGAAAGAGATCAATTTTGTCAATGTTTTTGAAATATGTACACTTTTTATTGCTAGTTAGCATTTATTTTATTGAGCACTTTTTAGTGTTTCTGTTTGCTCTTGTAGCTATATTTTATATGAGACGGTTAATTCTTACAGCTCGTTGAAATATTAACATCAATATGTCAATCAATTTGTTCGTCGATTTCTTGTTCGGTTATTTGTTCATTTTCATTTAAGTCGATGGTCCCCTCGTAGTAGAATAGTACCTAAGTCAGCATCTATCTATTACCCTCACCTTGCGGCAATATCCGCTGCCACACGAGATTCATTGAAGAAATCAATATCCCAAGTAAAAATAACCGGTTACTGTGGAAGTACTCTTATTGGTAGCGGGAGTGCGGAAAGTTTTATTCATCCACGTGTTATTAGAGATTATTCAATACCTGCAACCCTAGTATCTCGTCGCGTTTGAATGGCATCTACTTCTTTATCCAGTAGCAACAACGGATATTGTGAAGTTAATTTTATTATTATAAACAAATCTCACCCAAAGAAACGATTGAGTGTTCTAGAAAATCTATGTGTTGTCCGGGATTTCCAAACAACACAACACGAGGGTATGACGTTTAAATACGGTGGATCTAAACATGGCATAGATATTTGTGGACTTACTACAATGAAGACACCCCCGCCCGTTCGGACATTTAATAATGGACTGTAAACCTATTACAACAAAATGACGACCAGAAATTTATTGCTAGTGAAGTCCAACGAATGCTTGCAGAAGGCATAATTGAACCCGGTAAGTCTCCATGGAGTGCACAAGTCGTGGTCACACGTAATAGTAACCGTAAGATACGTTTAGCTATGGATTACTCTCAGACAACGAATAACTATACCCAACTTGATACTTATCCACTCCCCGGATTGATGAAACTGTAAACAAAATAGTCCAGTAAATGGAGGGTCGAAGTGGAAACTAATTCATGCAGAAGCGAATTTTAGCCTAAAAGTCTCTATAACCCCTATATATTTACGATCTATAACGCCACCGGCATAGCTCTTGAGCATTTCTCACAATTTCAAGTCAAAGTGAGGTACCTAAAAAACGAAATTCCGAAAATTCGAGGTTTTCTTAAGAAATCTTGGCACAGCAATATATTGAAAATTGAAAATATGGTTTTCTCCCAGTAATCACTTTGCTTCTAATTCAGTTTTTTGGGTTTAGGATAGATTGAAATTGACAATAAAAAAATTTTCTGAGACAAATTTTTTTTCAGGCGGTCAAAATAATTAAAAATGGCAGATTTTTAGATAATTTTAGCTAAATTTTGGACTTTTGAGTCTAGCATGTTATTAACAACAGTCACGTGACTAATTCCGTTTGATAATCGTTGTTACTTGGCTTAGTTAATCTTTAGAATCAAATTAAGTGAAATCTTTTGTTTCCAGGGGGTCAAAATAATTAAAAATTGCGGATTTTGAGCTAATTTTGGCTAAATTTTGGGTCTGTAACATATTGTTAACAACGATCATGTGACTAATATCCCCTGATATTTGTTTTTATTAGCCTCAGGGGGTCAAAATAATTAAAAATGGCGGATGTTTATCATAATTCACTTTCATTTATATATTTCATTTATAAACTTGAAATTATATCAAAGATATTTTCATCGTTAGCAGAATGAACTGTCTTCACTACTTTCGTCAACTTCTGCTACCTTACTCCTTTCAAATTTCGCCTGCCTCAAATTTTCGCTCCCTTTAATTTTCGTCCCTTTAATTTTCCCTCGGAGGAAAGTTAAAGGCAGGTGAAATTTGAAGGGCAATGTCTTATTTTCCCATTAATTTTCAAACGCAAGTTGCTTTTCACTTGATTCTTTTATACTTAAAGTTGGTTGGGGTTGGTGGGTTTATTTTGATACACACTGTACTCTATCAAAGACAGGGTCAATTTCCGAAAATATGTTTTTGGGAACTGAATTTGCCAAATATGAAAATCTAATATTTGACCAGGATCGACCCCCCTCTCCCCTTAATAAAAGTTTCTAATTTTTACAAAAATATGCACGTAAAATATAAAATATATATCCTAATTTAATTATAGAGTTATTGCACAAAAAATGTTTTTTATTGTTTTCAATTTCAATCCAACTCAATGTTTTTGTTCACGTATCCAATACTTTTCGACTTAAGCCATCCATTTCGAACGATGTCTGGCTTAGACCGAATGTAGTCGTACAATATTGTAATCCATTTTGCGTGCAGAGGTTTGTCAACCAATATCTGTGTCCCAACCTTAATCTCGTGTGGGCGCTGCTTACTCGCTTTGATCTGATCACATATTTGAGTCGAATACCACACGTGTGCTTCATTTCTCAGGAAATCTTTGCATGGTTTTTTTACTGAGATATCAAGCGGTTGGAAATAGGGGATACAGTTATTTGGTACTGGGTCATCTTTCCCCCAATTTCTTGACCTCTCTTTGTACCCTATCAGTCCATTGTCCTTTAAAGACGTCTGCAATTAACAACCACGGGTGATCCTTTGACAATCTCAGTTTTTCGCGAGGCCCAGAGGAGAGCGAGGAAGATATTCATGGAGGAAGAAGATGAGGATGATGATGTTATTGTTATAGACGATTAGTTTTTTCAGTTATTGTTTCTTGTAAAATATATTCTACAGAATTCCTAGTATTTGAGATAGTAGAAAAATTTCTTAAATTTTGGGACATCCTACCTGGTCCTACTAGTAATTTCTTATAATAAAAAAAATTATTAAAAAAGCGTGTACAGACACTATTGTATTTATAAAGAAGTTAAGTACCCAGGTAGCCCTCCTCAACTTTCTTAATTTTCAATTCTAGGTCAAAAATCGACAAAAAGGCTGAATATTAAGGAATCCAGCGCAAAATACACTTGATATGATAAAAGAGGCGTGGACTTAATAAACAAATTTGTTCTGACTTCTCGTATTAGACGATGTACGCACATGTGCATGAGTCAAGAAAGGGGCTCAACCTTAGGGGGTCTCACAAAAATAAGGTTTCAACACGTTTCTAAATCCCCCCCCCCCCCCCCCAAGTAAATTTGCCTCCTTTAATTTTCGCCCCCCTCGCGAAAATTAAAAGGAGGCGAAATTTGAAGGGAATAAGGTATGCTATTTTCGCAACCGATACCTCTGCAATCACCACATGCCGATACGCAAGTCAGGCCGTTTCGTCGACACGAACATAGCTTTGATCCACAAGGTTTCTTTGGGGATAGCTGACAATTACATCGAATTACGCGCTAATACCGCTAAGTATAACGTGTACAGTACCATCGATCTCGGTTCCGCTTACCACCAGATTTCGATATCCGAGATAAGCCATTCGCCTTTGAAGCAGACTCGCGATTATATTACGCGTTTACAGTCTCAGTTCCGGTCTTTGTTTTAATGCAAAATCTATTGTTTTCAGCTCATTTTGCAACCAAACTCAACAATCATATTGAGAATTGGTCGAAATTCTGTCTAGAAAACAATAGAAAAGGTTAATAATGCAGACCGGAACTGACGCCGTAAACCCTCCACTTATAGAGTTGCTGTTTCCCAACCTTTGTGCATTTACTAAGTGTCTTTTAGTATTTTTACAGCCATAGACCGAACACGTAAAAACCATTTTAAATGTTTAGAACAATTTGAAAGAAAAATAAATTGCTTTTTAATCGTTTTTATGATATAGTCGCTTCAGGGAAATATTATTTCGCTGACATAATCTTCTAGCTTCCTCCAGCAATTCTAAAGTAGGTGTATACTTTGTCAGTCATTTTATAAAATTATTTTGTTGGGAATACTTAAGTTCAATTTCAACAGCCAATAAAAATTCGGCAAAATCATAACTTTTTTTGACTTAAGGAGTACTCCAGTGAAAAATCGATAACTCAAATTGTTATCTAATATGAACAATAATAACAAATCAAAACCAAATTCATAAACGTAGAACGTTCATTTACATTTAAACCATAGTCACTCGAAATAAACCCTGGTCTGGAAGCTCATTCAAAATCCTTTGTTTCTCCCATCCTTCACTCGCACCATATTTTTTATTTGATCACGTGCCTAACGGAGTGCACAACATTTTTTCAAAATGGCTGAAAATACATTGGTTTGGCAGAAAAGATTAGATTTAATATTTAATAACGATGTATCCGCGCTGAAACTAGAACTATAAAATGATTTCGATGAAGCTTTAGCACAGGTAAGGCCTATTTCTATATTTGGAACCGATTTATTTTTTTACTTGATTGTTATATTATGCTGGCATCCAACAAACACGGGATTATCATAGTATTATTTTTTAGAGTTGGTGGTTTGTTAGCTTGCTTGGTAATTTAATGTTACTAAGGTGTACATTGAATTTTTTTAGGTCAAAACCGCAGGCACAATCTTACAATGTGAACTATGTAAAAAATATTACAAAACAAAGTCTGGACTAAATAGACACAAAGCGTCCAACCACTCCGCTAACAACAATTCACAGCCAATTGACCGAGAATGTTTGTTTACGCTTGCCTTGGAGTGTCAAACGGAGATATGTACAAACAGATGTTATTCGTTATTATTACGAGAGACATTAAAACAACAACAAATAAATCTCACTGATGAACTTATAAACGAAGTAAACATTATTTACAAACAATTGAAAAAAACAAGGACGGAGAAGCATACTACTCATCATTTTATGGCACAGTTGTAATGTTGTCCTCTACATATTTTCCAGAAATGGAAGTGCAAACAAGCACTTTATTTGCAACAAAGTTAGCAGATAAGATATTTAAAAAAATAAAGCAACCCTTTCAAGAAACTTGCGCTAAAAATCTTGCTGTAACTGAAACTGAAATGGGAGGTTTGGAGTATCTTTGTGGTTATGTTGTGCACAAATTCTCGAAAAAAATAAGAAATCAAAAAGATTATAACTCTCGGGAAAATCAGATGCTACTCGCTATCCTAAAAGAGACTGAGACTTTAAATTGTGAGGACCAAAAATTAATTGCATGTCAATCACGAGGAGGGCTTACCGCTGTGTCGAAAGAATTTTTGCAAATATTCCTTAAAGTAGAAGAAGTATTTCGAACACAAACTACAAATCAAACTACACATATAAATATAAACACATTGGCTCAAAATTTATTGTATGATTGTCATATTAAAAGTGCATTTATTTCGATAGCTGAAACATCAGGAGAAGAAATTCAGATAGAAATTGTCGAAAACCTTCTTGAAAATATGATCAAGTTGTATCTGCGTGTCAGAGCATTTTCTTTTGCAAAGGATGTCACTAATAAACACAAGCTTAAGAAAAAGAAGACTGGTGACTCTAAAAAAGGATTGCGAAAATCCATTAGAAAAGCAACTGTAAAACAAAATATTTTAGAGTAAATAATAATACTAGATGTATGTATATATAGTTTATGAGAAAGTCAATAAAATATTTGTATGAAAAAAAGAATTTTATCTTCTTTTTGGAAGATTACTACCATCCACTTTAGACCATGACACTTTACGTTTTTGTGCATGTGCTCCTTTAGTATTTCCAGTGACTGGAACTATAGATCTTTGCATGCGTATCGTGTTTGAGTTGTAACCAAACTGTTGTACAGTAGGATTGTCGTTTCTCCTACCCAAACCACGGTGCCGTCTAAAGTACTCCTCTAATACGTCTTGGCTAAAGCGCTCTGTCAATACAAATGATAGTCCATTATTTAAAAGAAATTGAGTAGATTCTATTACTGAACGAACAGTAATTTTAAGTCCCTCAAATGTCTGCCAGGAAATAAACATCCGTGCTTTATCGTTTCATGAATAATTGCCCGGGCGGTTTTCCGTACTTGTTTTCCAGGAATCTAAGTAAGGCAAGAAAACTTCAAGCAACCATTTGAATCGTTCATCTTCTGTATTTATGTACTCTTCCCTGCCTAATAAACGTCTCCCCCGCTTATTAATTTTTCGAAATTTTCTGACCCCCCGAAGCTTATTAGGACCCCCCCCCCCCCCCCCCCCGTTTATTAATTTTTACGTTTTGCCAAAGAGTCATTTTCAAAAGTTTAAATAAGTGCAATAAATGTATACTTGAGTACACGAGCTTGAGGACATATACACACGCCACAGTAAGTACACATAAATGAGGTAAATGTATGATTAATCATCATGCACCTGACACACATTTATGAGTAAAGAGATGTTTTGATGGAAGTGGTTTTGCCATGATTATATGTATTTGTAAACTTATAAAATATTGTTTTAATGTTGTGATTTTCTTTCACGTTATATCTTATTTGATTCGCTTTAACTTGGTTTGATATAACTATAATTAGAGTGGTTCTCTCATTTTTATTTGCTTATCATTTCTTCGTTAATTATATGACTGATGACATTGTGACATTTAGTATAATGTGTCTGCTAAATAATATCCCCACCCCCGTTTATTAGATTTTTAAAAATAATCTGACCACCCCGTTTATTAAGACCCCCCCGTTTATATTCATTAAGACCCCCCGTTTATTAGGTAGGGAAGAGTATGATTTTAGAAATGTTTTTCTTTTCTTTAAACCATCCACTTGGTTTCTGACATTGAGGCAATCAAAGAACTTATCCATGCGCTCGCAAAATCTAGCTGTTGCATGCATTTCTTCTGGGTAGTACGATTTGATAGCGTTTGCCACGCTTTCACTCAAAATCTGTGTTGCTAATCGCACATTCATTACGGAATACGGAATATTTACTTAAACTTGAAATGAAATAAACAGTTCCGTGCAGTCTTCATTAAGTGTGGTGCAACTGCAAAAAAACAAATATATCGATGGGGAGCAGACAGATTTATTGTTTGATAAACCACATCACTATCTAAGCAATTGTCTATTAAGGAATGCATGCGGAAAAACTTTCGATTCGGTGAAGCTCCATCTGACAATGAGGCAATTATGTATAATTTACAGGTAACCTCTAAAATAATAACTGCTTCCCAAAATATTGGCATCAGTTGATAAGCGGTAACACCTTTCGTTGCAAAATATGCAAAACTGAACTTTAAATCTGATGCTAAACCTCACAAGTAGTAGACTAAGGCGTGTGTTGCTAGATCGTCACTGTTTTTAAAACATACTGTAGTTCAAATCTGGATTGCCAACATCAACATATCCAATGGGCTGCCCTGAATGTTTATCAAATACTAGTTGTTCATAAATTTTAATTTCATCAAAGGACAAAACAATATATCGTTGATGATTTTTCAAAGGTGCGGTTAAATTAATAAGTTCTTGAACAATTTCATAATTAAAACCTGCTGAAGGCTTAATGGCATTTTTATAGTCACGAAGGGTTCTACGACTTGGAAGCGTTAGAATGTTTGAATTCCGCAACTCGTCATAGGTTGAAGCAGATTTACTTGCTAAAGACAAACAAAATCTGATAATCATTGGGTGATACCTTGGAGATTCTTGGTTGAACAGTTTTGTTTGCTGCTCCCAAAACAGTTTTATGAATGGAGTGGCATTCATTAAGTTGTTGGCCATAATATCATTCATATCACTGCTAAGTTCACTATCCAAACTAATGCTTTTATTTTTCAATTCAGTTTTCATTCTCTTGATTTCTAGTTTTAAATCTTTGCATACTAAACGTTGTTCTTGCAAGGCAAGTTTAGCTTTATTAGGGTGGGTAAACAGTAATTGGGCATTTGCTTTCGCAGGAGTGTTTATATTCGAATGTTTGCTTCGAGACTCTTTATTTTGTTGGCTGACAAACTTCTTGCAGATAAAACAGTCTGTCTCTTCGTCATCATCACATAATAAAACCGTGCAATACTTTGGTCGTTTATAATTTAGTGCCTGGATAGGAAAGTCATTTTCAATATTAAACTTAGATGGAACTGAATGAATTATTAGAGACCCTCCAGTGACACTTGTTACACCCATGCAAATTTTGTAGTTTGTAAACTTTGATAACAAGCGAAACATGGATACTCTGCGTACTGATCGATAATGTTTATAGATATCATGATCTTCTGGAAGTAACCATCCAAACACTATACAACTGAAAGCCAAACTCTCATCTACTACAATTTCATATTGTGGTATTAAGTATGGAGCTTTAACAAATTTGAACGATACTGCGGTATCATTTTCATCAACAAACCACCCATTAAGTTTTTGTTTATTTACTTTTTTTACTAAGTCGGTAATGTTTTTGTATACAAGTCCATTGTCTTTTAGGTATTTCAATGTTTCTATGGCGCTTTTAACTATTTGTCTTCTTTCATTTGGCACTTTAGTTTCATGTGACTTTATTGGTAAGTTTAAAGTTGGAAGTGCACCAGGTTTCAAACATTTTTTCCCAGTCTCTAAAAACATAAAGAACAATTTAATGCAAATAAAATAATATAAAAACATATTGCTTATAAAAAAACTTTTTCGATTGATGTTTATTTTCATTTATTAAAATGTACAGTATACCGACCAGAATAGCGTGTATAATGATTAGAGAACGTCTTTTACGGAACCCCATTTAAAAGTATTATGTACATATACTTTACTTTAAAATATTTAACAATTCCGGTTAGTCTGTTGAATTTTTTGCAGTGAAATTATATTGCAGATTAAAATTCCTGGCTTTTGTAAGTTTTAATGTCATACTTGCAACAAATCAAATAACTTACTAGTATATTCGATATCTTCAGGAGCAAAATGTTTCTCACAAATGGAAAGATTTTTGTCTTTGAAGTCTTTACCAACCGAACGATATTTGCAAATAAGGTCAATCATTTTTCTTCTCCATTCAACATAAAACTCTCCTTGTCTTGTTGTTAGCTGGAAAATACCTATACCTTCAAATTTATCACATCTTGTGGTGCCACATTGAGGCAGTGCGCAATTGGATCCTGGCATAGCTACTTGGAGTAAAAGTTCTTTTCTGATTTTTAAAAATGGTATATAGATAATGCAAACGTTTTTGCCGATTAACAAAATTTGCTTTCCGATATGTGCACTTGGTTAGGCATGTTACCAAATGTTTTTCCGAACAAAGAGTATTTTAACATTATTTGCGAACTTCCAGACCAGGGTTTATTTCGAGTGACTATGTTTAAACATACAAAATATTTCGACGCAACATCACGTTCTGTTTGTTTAAAAATCGAACAGCAAATGTTTCGAAGAGACATGGAAACGAATGTTTCATTCACGTCACAACAGTCAGAAAAAAATATTCGCAACTGTTTTAGAAGAAGAAAGTTATATTTTCGCGACGCTGTTTTTTTCGTAAATATAAGAAATCATGGTTAACTGCGCTGCTGCCGGTTGCACAAATCGTTCCAGTAACAACAATGATCTTAGTTTCCATAAAATTCCTTCTAATAGTAACGCAAGCCTTCGGCAAAGATGGTTGCAAAGTATACGACGAACTGGACCATTGCCACAAGATAGTAGCTTTTATCTTTGCTCTATTCACTTTGAGAAAGAAAATGGATGAAGGAAGGGACCCCGGTTTATGCAGCTGTTAAACAAGTTGTAAAAAACAAAAAAACTTAATTAATTAATTAATTTAATAATTTAATAATTCTGAAAAAACACAAAACATACGCTATGCAGCAAAAAAGTGAAGTTGAATTTTTTTCTCTGAGAGGCGAAAACCAAATCAATAATCCAGGCAGAAATTTCCGCCCACTTATGAAAGAAAATCGGCCTTTAAAGTTTTTGTAAAGTGCAATTTTCACAAGTCCGCGCGGGCATATTTCCGCGAATTTGATTGGCGATGTTCCAAGCAATAAAACCTGCAAGTTCGCACAATAATAATAATAATAATAATAATAATAATAATAATAATAATAATAATAATAATAATAATAATAATAATAATAATAATAATAATAATAATAATAATAATAATAATAATAATAATAATAATAATAATAATAATAATAATAATAATAATAATAATAATAATAATAATAATAATAATAATAATAATAATAATAATAATAATAATAATAATAATAATAATAATAATAATAATAATAATAATAATAATAATAATAATAATAATAATAATAATAATAATAATAATAATAATAATAATAATAATAATAATAATAATAATAATAATAATAATAATAATAATAATAATAATAATAATAATAATAATAAAAATAATAATAATAATAATAATAATAATAATAATAATAATAATAATAATAATAATAATAATAATAATAATAATAATAATAATAATAATAATAATAATAATAATAATAATAATAATAATAATAATAATAATAATAATAATAATAATAATGCTCGAGACCGCTTTAATAAACTTGTTTTTTTTCAACAATTACCACCATAACATCTGATAAAGAGGGAGGTGGTGGAATCGAGGATAACGAGTGATCCAATTTATTGCTTTGTGTTTCACTGTTTGAAATTGAATTTTTAAAAAATAATAATCCATTGTAGAATTGACAAATTCAAAATATAGAACTAAAAACAAAAAATACATATTTTATGATAGAACATTTTGTTGAGTTATCTTTTGGTAAATGGTGGAAATTGTGCTTTTATTAAACGCATTTTGTCCACATGCACAAATTCCACTCCGCTCGCTCATGTTGAATGGAAACTAGGCTTAAAGCCCAGTCTGTTAGTCCCATTAAAAAAAAAAACAGAAAAGAAGATGGCTACCGCAGTGAACAAGCTTCTTTATTACAAGAAGAAAATTTTGTTATTAATGCTTCTCAGGCGTCGATTAAAAAGGCTGTTTCTTACCAAAATCGGTTTTGGGTTCGAAGAATATTTCAGGAAAGGCAAGAGAAACGAGAGTTTCAAAATTTTGTTCTGGATATGCAATTATTTGACAGTGTTTACTTTTATCGAATTTTTTGCATGTCTCTTAAAAGATTTGAGCAATTATTGTTCTGGATAGCACCTTTCATCGAAAGATCATCGAAATGAAGACCTACCACTGACGGCTGATAGAGTTTGTTTACAACAAATTTCATTGTTAGCAGTATTATTTAGCTGTGATTGGTTAAAATTCTCAAGCGCACACGAGAACACAAAAAAAGTTGAAATATTTCAACTTCCAAAACTGCAGTTTTTCGCTTTCGTGAACGCTTTAGTTTGTCTATTTTTAGCAACAATTTAACGTCACAACGGTTCTTTTTCCGCCCGCCTGCACAAAATTGATGAATTAAAACCGCGCTTTATTCAAAGCCGTAAAAAGGTTTCAGAAGGTGGAGCGGCCTAAAGTACGTCTATACTCACTCGCAGCGGACCTCCATTTTTATCTTAGGGAGCCACAAGAAACTCCAAACACGCGCAACAATTCTAACCAGAAAACCATGATAATTTATATTACGAGTAAGCCGCGAATTACCTCACGTGATTATTGCTGGGTTTTTTTCATTCATTAGCAGACGACTCTCAAGACTAGCAATTCGTCTTATATTATGGTAGCGATATTGTCGCGAATTATATGAATTGATGGTGAGTACTACATATAACTACCACAGTTGTCGAGTATTTAAAAAATCGTTAAAAAGTGCCCCTGCCGCCCCGTTGCCTACGGCCATGTTATTTACTGAACTAACTTCTTCTTTATATCTTTGATAACAAAGCAACAAAAACTAAACATCGACAAAACCCATTCAACAAATATTATAGCTAAACGCAACAAAGTAGCAATAACACTGCATCAATTGACCCGATTCCGTTATCACAGGCAAATAAAAAAATAAAATGGCCTATGTGTACCTTAAGGGAATTAATTTTCGCGGGAATTAAATTTCGCGGATTTGGCGGTTTTTGGTCAAAACCGCGAAATTTCCAAATCATGTTGATCAGCGAAATTAAATTCCCTTTTTGTCCGCGAAATTTCCTAAAAAAACCCCGCGAAATTAAGTTTCCGCAAAAATTAATTCCTTTAAGGTATGTCCATTTTAAAAATCAACCTTTTTAGCAAGCTATACTTTCATAATTTAACTTGCGCCATATCTCTATGGTTACAGGCCAACTCGAACAAATGCCAGCTCGGGCTACAAACTCGGCCTAGATTTCCCCGATTTATCTACAAAATGAGGACTCGACTATTTGCTCGGCGAAACGAAAGTTATATTCTGCCATTCTCCCTAGCTGGCACGCCGCAACATGATTGGCAACCGCGTTCCGAAGTCTCCGACGACCGTCTTTAGATTGTCCGTGCCAAGAATATCTTTGGTAGCTGCGAACACTTTCTGTGAACACTTTCGTGTAGTCTCGGCGCCGTTTTCCCGACATCAATGGGAACAGCAACAGCGCTTGCTTAATGTTGCCGTTCGATTGTAGAAAGGCATGTATGCTGAAGAGCTGTGTGAATGGTGACTTAACAACTTTAAAAGCATACCAGGTCTTTGCGCTTTTGAGTAGGTGAAGCTGCTGGTCTGAGGCGAATATTAATTGGTGTCTGTCTCCGACTTTGACGTCGCGTTTGATGAACCGGTCTGGAATGTCCCGATTGCTCAGATATATCGGAATTTTATTTCAGGAAAATGATTTGGCTTAGGCCAAAGGAAGCAAGTTTTATTTTATTCGTTAAATTTTCCTAACATTAATGACCTAGGTCTACTAGATAGATTTTTTGCCTACCATATGACAAACACTGTTATGGGTGATCTTGAACCTGGCAACGAAGTTGGCACACGCAGTTCGAAGTATGCTTTCGTTTCGCCGAGCAAACAGACGAGTCCTCATTTTGTACGTAACCGAAACAGATCAATATGGCTGCCGGCGTTCTCGCTAATATACCAACAAAAAATCTTCTAAAGATGTCATTAGCGGACCAAATGTATTGATATTCACATGATAGATTGAACAATAATATATAAACATATTGAGGCAAAAATATATGAAGAATATAGTAAAGGAAACGTAAAATTCATTTTTAATATTTTTTTTTAAAAAAGGCCGAGCTGGTATCGGGTTTAGGCCGAATTTGTTGGCCGAGTTGGCCATACACCATCTCTATCTATGCTTGTTTTTGTTCTATGGGCAACTTTAAAAAAACACTTTTACTTCCCAAATACATGGTCGAGCTTGAACTTCATGAATTAGGTTTTTAAGTAGAAAGTTTTTGTCTAATCTTTAATGTGAAATTTGTGAATCTTATTTGCCTTGTGTTTGTGATCTCGGGGAAGAAATCTCATTCGCAGTAGTCAATTTCGCCATATTTGTTCAGATTGAGATATAGGTCTTCTGCGTTGTCCTTCTCATGTCAATGACAATAGATGAACTCAACCTCCCATTAGATTCATAAATGTTTTCATCGGCAGTAACAGAGTCGGTTGATGGGTATACAATTACTTCTGTCTGACGAAATCGTGATTTGATCGGTTGCTGCATACTTGGTTGAGGATTTTAACTACCAGTAGAATTCCGTTAACTTGGACCTTCAGGGGGGGACAGGAAATTCGTCCAACTTTTGTCCGAAGTCTCGATAACTCAAACTTTCTTGAAAAGTACGACTTATCAGGATTTTATTGATTTTAAAGATTTTGATGAAAACTAAAAAGACAATATAATATCACCAAATAGAAAAAGCTACACATGTATGCAACTTTTAAATAGCTACTGGTTCTTGAAGAAATCTGTTATTGTCACTTGTTTTAAGAAGCGAGCGAGCTCTGATTCAACAACAGAGGAAATCTTTGTAGCCATTGCTCCTACTTCCCCACGTTCTGTAAACATAGCGTTTAAATAGCTTGCCGCACTTCTTCATTCGAAGGTTTCACAGGGACTTCATCCTCAGCAGTGCCTTCATCATCTTCTTCCACTTCCACCGTATCTGAGATCAAGTATTTCTGCATCGGTTGGCGCTTGGGCTGTTACCGCAACGCCATCATCAACTGACAAAAGATATTCGGTATTGTAGGCTTCCAGCACATCATCACAAAAACGGTACGGTACGGTTCGTCCCACACAAGCCTTCATCGCTATAATCAAATCATTGAGTGGGTTTTATGGCAATTAATAGTTGTTGGAGCCACATACATCGAAATTGACGGCAGGAGTATGCATATACAATGAAGTAATCTTCCTTTTGTCTTTTTATGGCTCATTGAGGTTGAAGGTAAAACCGATTTTCACGACACTGCAAACAACACTCAAATTACAATTCTGTCTATCATTCTTTAAGTTGGACAGATGTTGATTTGATTACCTTATTACGTAAAATTAAACGCGGTTTTGTCATTTTCAGCGTTAATTTATTCATTGTTAATTCATGCCTTTTAACGAATACTACAAGACATTGATACTATTCCAACATGTCATACAAAGAATCCATTTTCATAATATTTAACTGAAACACACGCATGCGCAAAGCCTCGTTTGCAGTTAATCGAAAACTTATTTGAACTGACATTACGTTAGGTCTTAAGATACATTTGCACTACGGGAAAAATGTAAAAGATTTTTTTTTTTGAAAACGTCTTAAATTAAGGTTCGTTTCATTGACTGGCATCGCTCTTTTTCAAACGGAATTGAAGCTTTCATAGTCATCGTTCCAATTTTTACACTCTCAGTAAACAGTTATGAGGATGTCAACAGCCTTACGAATTTCTTCAGTCGTTAGTTTCGATGACGATTCATCCGCGTCTTTTTCTTGCAATTCTTCCTCAACTACTTCCCTTATATTCTGTACAATTTCTTCATCTGTCAATACCCCTCTCATAACTGCAATATTATCGTCAACCGTTAGTTTGTCTTCGTGGGTAAAGTCAATTGTAATTTCGCGTTGCCGTTGTCA
The DNA here is from genome assembly GCA_963930725.1 of Candelabrum cocksii. Classification (NCBI taxonomy): domain Eukaryota; kingdom Metazoa; phylum Cnidaria; class Hydrozoa; order Anthoathecata; family Candelabridae; genus Candelabrum; species Candelabrum cocksii. The sequence continues at coordinate 8,438,380 of OZ005677.1, read as the reverse complement.
AATTATCTTTTCAATGCAGATACTGCGTCATCATCCTCGTCTGTCATACCTTCCTTAAAACCTGACCTCAAATCAAATTTCGAACTTCGAATACGTCGGAGTTTTACGTAGTGAAATAGGTTATTTCTACAAGTACATCAACCAAAAGTATTTACCCTAACTTGTATAAGAAAACTCAAAGAGAATTGAAAATGTAAAAGTAAAGACTTAGTAAAAGTCCCAGCTTTCCGGGGTACGACTTAACGGGAATCTACTATAGTAGATATTCTGCATTAATTATTTTAAATAATTATAATAAATTATGATAATAAATTACAGCGAAAACGAGTTTACCTTGCAAAGGGATGTCTTGAAACAAAAGGCAGTAATCAATTGCAAATGCGATATTATAGGTGAAGGGGTAAACCAATTTTTTACTTTTGCTAAGCTGTAACCATCATCGGAAGAAATATACAACTTATATATTGACGTGAAAGAAAACTTTCAGTTGTTGTTTTTTTAGATAGGAAATACACAGGAGAGGCAGGGCCTATGAATCAACAGAGTCCTGTGTATTGGGTCTATTTCTTCACCGTACTCACGGAAAATTTTGATGTTAAATAAGGTCCTATCCTCTCTCAGTTATTAACCAGGAAACATGAAACAAATCCTAGAAATTCTAGAATAAGTCACTTCACCGAGAAACAAACTGAGCGCAGTACTTCCAGATATGTGGACCTGGAGTGCGAGTCCTGAGTGCAACAAACAATCAAGCCTAAGCAATCGCGTTCCTTGGACTTTAGAAAGCAGAACAGCGGCGCGTATATATACATTTCCTCGCGTAAATCGAATGTATTCTTTCTTTCATTTTCTCCCTTTTTTCCCGGCATGTACTGCCGTGGTTAACAAACCGTTTAGATGCAAAAGCGCGTTGATGAAATAGTTTTCTACTTTTCGAGAGAGAGTGTAAAACCATTCAATTCAAACTTCCTAGCCGTAATAACAAACTTTCATCAGATGATTGAGCAAAGAAGTTTGCAAAGCGTATATTTGAAGGAAAAGTGCAGCCATGAAACAATTCTTTTTGTTCGTCTTTTAGCACTTCTGAGGCTGCCGCTTCCGGTATAGAAACAACGCTAAATATATTGAGTATTATTAAATGTAAAAGTAATAATAATAAAAAAAGGAAATTAACAAGTCTTTAATTGTATAACGTCAAAGTCCGTAATTAGGAGTGATTAGAGAATAATGGAGGAAAAGACCTGCAGGCATAATATAATTTAAAATTAGTTTCTTTTTTTTATAAAATAAAAAGAAACATACTCACAAAATTGTTAATAATGTTTATTGTTAATATTATTGTTAACATTGTATTCACAACATTAAATTACGTTTTTAATGGTTCAAACATTCGGCGACTTGGTGTATACTACACTCGAGCTACTTCAAGTAAAATTAATCATGAGGTTTGATTTGGTGAAAGAATTTTGAAATTTCCTTTTTCCGTACCAAATAATGAACCAATTTAGCAACATGTTACGACGACTTTATCATCATATTTAATTCTAGGGTCGTTTTTTAATGTTTGTTTTTATCGAGGCTTCTGGAACGCTCATTAAGCATTAACATAAAGACCTCAACCCGGCGTTTTAGTGTATTTAATTGCTCCCATTTGTGCTACGGTTATTTTTGATGAAATATGGCGTTGTTTATTTATAACCGCTCACTAAAAACTTTGTGATAACATGGTCTCAAACCCAGAACCTTTCGGTTAAGGCCGAAAGCTACTCCCATTGCGCTATCGCCGGATAATTTCAGATAAACGATATTAGTGTATCTCTTCTTAGCGCAAGCTGATTGGTCGTTTAGTTTGCTTCCGTTAGTGATGGCACAACGGCGTAATGTAATAGCGCTCGTTAATCTATATCTTTGTCGCTGATGACATATTTCCATTGGTCGTTTCAAAAATTGATGACGTCGTCGTTTAACTCAATTTACCTTTTTAAATTAAAAAAGAATAATTTGTAGGCGGGGGAGTGTTTGCGGAAGTTTTATTTCAGAAGTGGTGCCTATTGGTCAGAAAATCCCATTTTTCTTCTGGAAACGTTTTTGAGTTGTCCGGGAAGTTACGTGGCACCAAAGCTGACGGTCAGCAAGAAATCAAAAATCATATGGAATGTCGGACATGATTAAAAATAAGAAAAATAAGACGTGACGTAACATAGTAGGAGTATATACATGTTTAAAAGCAGAAATTGAAAACAGAAAATGAAAAAAACAGAAAACAGTAAACAGAAAATTTTATCATACAAACGTGTTTATCTATCCGAACTAGGTAGAAAGGGCAACAAAGGTACATGTAGAAAGAGATATTGGATGTTCTCCGTCCGATAAGAGTGCTTCAACCATACTTGGTAACCTAATTACAGAGTTTTTTCTGGAGAAATCAGACGCCAAAGCGGCCGCACAGAATGGAGTTTAACACAAACACAGGGTCCGTTAATCGTTGGATACAGACGAACATATTCACACTCAACTACAGGAGGTGTTTGCTGAACAAAGTAAACCTCGGCGTCGCATGGCAACAACAGAACAGCAAGAATCATGCCCAATAATCATGCAAAAGCTGTTGCTGAAACCTTGCGTATATTTTCAAACCGTTTGTTAAAAACGCAAGAGATGTTGCAACGGGAAAAGAAATTTTCAAAGGAAAAAATTGCAGGTAGTCCTTTGAGAAAAAAGGCTTTCATGTATTTTTAAAGGAAGACCATATTGAGAGAAATAACCTATCAGCGAGAATAACGGTTACTGAAACATAAAACCTTTTATACTTAATCGTAACTTACTTCGTTGTCCAAGTAACGGCTTTTTAAGATCTTTGTCTTTTGTGAGCATTTAACTACTCGGTGCTCTCGTTCTACAAAAATGCTCTTATTAATTTTCAATTTCTTTTTAAACAAGTCTAGTACTGGTTTCCTGCCAGTTTTCCTTTCCCCTTCAGTTATCCCGCCAATACATTAGTTGTTTAAGTGGTTTCTGTCTTCCAACTCAATGTTTTTAACTTTTTCCCCACTGTCTTTATTCAGTCTTTCTTCAAAAGATCAACTTCAGTTTTGACGTTAGATATAACGCTTTCAATCGTTTCCCCCCTCTGTTAAATCGCTTACAAATCTGACACTGCGGTTTAGATCGTCCACGCCTTTCTGACCTTTATACCCTTTTTAAAAATCTTTCCCAACGCAGTGTTCACGAAAGAAATATTTTTATTTATTATTAAGAAATATTTTTTATTCGTATCTTTTTGAACTGTAAGCGTCTTTTTCCAACGAAATTGATACAAGATTTTCGGTAGTCATTGACAAAATCTATGTTTTGATAACAAAATGCTCAGACAAAACGCCAATTTTCAAATCAAATCTTGGAATTCTTGTTGATTATCAATTCGATTGGAACCCGTGGATTATATGCGAGGTAACTGCTAGACCCCCTTCCCCTCTGTTTAAATCTATGTCAGTTTTTTAGGTTTCTCATAGCGTTTTTCTGCAGAAAATGTGTAATACTTGTTATAATGCTCTATTCACTTTATCTACTTTAATTTGAGGGATTAAATTTCGCGAAAGAGCCATTTTCAAATATTTCGCGTTTCAACATTTTGGAATAATTTCTTAAACCGGTAAAATTGGCTTTCGATTCGTTTTCACAACAAAAAGCCATATTTATTGGCGAAAAATCTCCAAAAAATGAGCTTTTAATGGCAAATTCTGGCCAAGGAAACACTCTTATGGTGTCGCCTTTATTATCGCTGGAAAGCTCTTTTCTCAGATACAAAAAATTGTTAATTTATGAAACTTATAAGTGGTCAGTACAGTCAGTAGTCATTGTTTAGTGGTCACAAATTTTCGCGGATGGCTACTTCCCAGATTTTCGGGGGACTTAATTTCGCGGAATAGGCAAAAATCCGCGAAATTTAATTCCCGCAAAAATTTACCGCGAAAGTAATCGTTTTATGTTTTTGCTAAATAAATTTCGGACGTGTAATATTCACCAACGAACACTTCAGTTGTGATCCGTCACAAGTCTAATCCACGGCTTATACAAATTATTAAAATGTTTATCCAACTCAATGAGGTTTCAATCGCAGATTTACAGACGCACTAGAAGCCCATATCAAACATTTACAAACACTCGTTAACACTTGTCTCGATATTTCAAATCATACAAAATCAGCAACTCGTCAGCCTAATTTCGGTAAAAAGGGCGATGAATGGGGCTTTCCCATAATTATCAAAGCATGAATACAACTACCAGAATCCTTTGCGTTAATTCAGGGTGGCCCCTTCAACTTATAAAATAAATTGCTATCAATGGAGTTCTTTTTAAATAAAGCTGCATAATCGAACGCTACATTTTCACAAGAGTATTTAAAAATTCCAAATTATTGATCTAAAATGATCATAAGTCCTTTTCGTTTAAGTCGATTTGCAATGTGATTGGGTTCATAAGGACTTTAACTTCGGAGACTTTTCGCTTATTTCCGAGTTCAATATACGCAGTATTGCTTATTGTTGAGTTACGACGAATTTTACCAAAAGTATTGTGATGTTCCACAGCTGATATCGCTTTCTTTGACTCTCTGTAAATAGCCTGGACTTGGAAATTTGCCCCGTTTTTTTCCCTCGATTCGCGGAAAACTTTAAGTTTGCCGACGGTTTTCTTGAGGTGAACTTTCGGAGTTCTGGCGTTTCCTTGTTTCAACCAGGGATGATTCAAAGCCTGCTCCGAATCGAGGCGCTTCGTTGGATTCTTATTCAATAGCTTTCTCAGGAAATCTTTTGCATTGTCCGAGACGGCATCGCAAAAATACGGCCATGCTTGTTTCGTTAAAATGTCGACGTACAGTTTTTCAGGTCTAGCGTTGGAAAATGGTGGTGAACCATTCAATAACGTAAATGAGAGTATTCCAGCAGCCCAGACATCTACAGAGTACGAAATTGGCTTCTCCAAAATCGACTCCGGGGAGAGGTACAAAGGCGCACCTATAGTTTCGACACTAATGCTTCTTGCGTTCTTATCCAATCTAACAGCCAAGCTAAAATCGACTAATTTAACAACTTCGCCACTCCTTGTTTTTGTAACTAAAATGTTGTCGTTGTTTAGATTTCGATGTATAACATGTTTCTCTCTTAAATATGTCAATCCTTCGAACAACTGCCTCACATAGTGACTTGCGTCTCTCTCCGTGAACGTTGTAGAGTCCAAAATTACATCTAGCAAACCCACCCCTTGGCAGTTTTCCGTCACAAAAAAGTCCTTTTGCGGCGTTTTAAAAACGCGTATCAGCTCCATAACATTGCGATGTTTCAGTCTTCGCCATATTGCACTCTGTCGAGATTTTTTAAAAACGTACGACTCTTGAGATTTTAAAAATAAAGAATACGGTTTACCGTTACTCCGTTGAAAGCAGTCGTATAAATCTCCAAAGTTTCCATTTCCAACAAAAAACGACAGCTCAAATACATCGAAGAAATTCATCTCCTCCTCAATTGTCTGACGATATTTTCTTTCCGATTTGCAAAAACACACTTTTATATTGTTAGCTTTTTTCACCCACATTCGAAAACATTGATCAACATTCCTTCGTGGGAATTCTATAAAGCGATAACAGTAGCCCGTAAAGATGTGGAAAGCAAGATATTATGTCAATATTATTTTTAACTTAGACGTTTTATATTTGCATTCCAACATAGTAACCTTCGCGGTGTGATAATCCAACTCAAGCATCAAACGTTCCTTCGAACATTTAATAATTAGCTTCAACAAAGTCCAGTCTGTAAAATAATCAAACCTGTCGTGTCTTCTTCTGCTTTTAAACAACAACAATCAATCAAATGAATTGACATGCAATATGCTAAAGAATTTCCTGTTTTCGTAAACGATGTAGTGATATAAAAAAGAAATAAAAACTCGCTGATCTTATCATTGGAAAATGATTAAGTTTTTTTTTCCTAAACCGTGCGTTAAAAGACGATATTATAGCGTTTCCGCATGAAAAAGGTATTTGAAACAGATTTCCGGCAGTTACGTTTAATCCACCAAACGTCACAAAAGATTTCCTAAAGATCATTTCCTAGGAAACATCTACTCGAGGTGGTACGCCGCGCCATTGAAACTAATATTAAAAGGAAGTCAGTTCAAATGTCGGCATAATGTTTTAACATGGTAGTTAAGTAATACGTCACGTAATCTCTGACGTTACTGTTGTTGAAGAAAGATGACGCCGCGTAAAGCGCTTTGGAAAGAGATTGGAAATGTTGCGGAAAAATTTAAATCACTTTTTCAACAAGGTGTTAAGACTTTATTATTAGTATATATCCTTGTGAGGCTATTCAAGTGACAATTTTTTTTATGACGTCATGAGAAATTTATAAAATAATAATTACCGGGGAGAAAAGAATGCTCGAACAAAAAATTATTGAAAATGCAAGATAAAACGTTGCCACACTTTATTTGCAGACTTGGTTAATTATATTTTATATTGTGATTTATTGCATAAAGGAAATTGACGGTAAGACAACAAGATATTTTTACATTCAGTAATGTCATTGAAATCAACCATATTTAATTACCACTATCGCTACTATCTTCACTTTCAAACTCCGAGAAACTTGCATCTTCATCACAATCACTGGCTTCACGCGAAGTCACAATTGAAACCGTGCAAGCAGAGGCGTAGTGAGCATGAGGGCCCCTAAAATCTTTGGGCGGCTGTGCGAAAAAATTCATCAAATTAACCCTTTAAGGTACACGGGGTCAAAAATGACCCATAACTTTTGATCGGTTATACGGAAAATGTAATTGAGTTTTAAAAGCTCATAATAAACCGTACATCTGTTGACCAACTCGAATTGCAGGCTTTTTTGAACGAAAGAGATGTCTGGGAAAATGTTGTCAAACGCATGGTTGATGTCGTTATTTTCTTGTCCGAAAGAAACTTGGCATTTCGAGGAAGTATTGAAAAGCTTGGTGAACCTTCGAATGGTAACTATTTGGAATTGTTTGAATTGCTTGCAAAGTATGACACTGTCCCCAGCGAACCTTTACAGAGGATTAAGAAGGCGAGACCCATGTTCAGTACCTCAGTCCACAGATCCAAAACGAGCTTATTCAACTTGTTGCCAGTAACATTCAAGAGGCCAACATAGCGCAGCTTAAAAAGTCAAAATATTATTCAGTTATTTTGGACTGTACGTGTCACATGAAGAACAGATGTCTGTGGTGTTTCGCTATATTGAATGCAACGGTGAAGACGGTGTCAATATTCGTAAAGCGTTTGTTGGTTTTCTTAATGTTCATGATACAACTGGCAAGGGCTTATTGGAAGCGTTTCTTGAAAAGGCAATCAACTTAGGAATATACACTGTTGACATGAGAGGCCAAGCTTATGATAACGGGGCAAATATGAGAGGAAAGAATAAAGGAGTTCAAGCCCGCATGCTAGAAATAAATGGCCTTGTATGTACCATGTGGAGCTCACACCTGGAATCTTGTGACCTCAGACGCGGTAAAGTCTTCTAAATATGCCGTTGACTTTTTCGGTTTGATTAACAAAATATACCTTATCTTTTCTTCGTCACCTTCACGTTGGGATATACTTCAAGAACATATGCCAATATCTGTTAAAGGGTTATCGGACACTCGTTGGGAGCCGAGAGTTGATGCTGTAAAGTCATTGCAATATCACCTTGAAGAATTGTGCAATGCTTTGTCATCTTTACGAGAATATGCACTCGAAATGAAAGGCAATACAGCAACAGAAGCCGGTGCGCTTTTACACCATGTTACTATGTGGCATTTTGTTCTGACTGTGTACACGTGGTATGATATACTATTTCACGTCAATAAAACCAGCAAATTAATTCAGTCACCAGATGTGTCAATTGACGTACTGCAGGCAGAAGTCTGTGCTACAATAAAGTTTTTGGAAGACTCTCAAAATACAAGATATAACTCCGTGGTCACAAATGCACGTGAAATAGCAGAGCTTATTGGTATTGAGCAGGTGTTTCCAAAAAACACGGTGCGACGTAGGAAAAGAATGTTTGATTACGAATGTGCTGATGGTTCGAGTCGTCTTTCTGCTGAAGAAAAATTCAAATTGCAAATTTTTCTTGTTCCCACTGATCAGGCCATATCTTCTGTTTCTTCGCGATTTGACCAACTCGTGGAGGGGTACAAGTTGTTTGGATTTCTGTACAACGCTGTCTCAGAGAAAATTAACTGGAGAATCACTGAAAAATTTTAAAAGAAAAATGGGAGACATGGATGTCAACGAACTATTAATGGAATTGAATTGTTTTATTTATGTCATCGAGAAGGAGAGAGGACTTGTGGACGGCAAGCAATTTTTTAACGTATATATACAAGAACAGCCTTCAGGAGATATATCTGAATCTTTGCATTTGCATCAGAATTCTTCTGACCACACCAGTTACTGTCGCCAGTGCTGAAAGGAGAATGAAACTGATCAAGAATATCCTGCGCTCAACCATGACAGATGACAGGCTTTCTGCTCTTGCAATTATCTCCATCGAAAACAAGATTGCCAGATCCCTGGACTATGACGCATTGATTAAACAATTTGCGCAGAACAAGGTTCGAAAGAAGCGCTTTGCGTAATTACGGAATACATGTACACACTGTCACTGTAGGCCCGTGTATACACAGTAGTGGGCGCAGCTAGCGTAAAAGTTAGCTTTCAACATAGAAATTAGCGGATTTCCAATAAATTTACCTTTGCTAACGAGCGGTTAGCGGAACTGTGCCCTCTACTGTGTATACATAATATGAACCCTGCATGTTGTATAAAATAAATACCGCAATCCAGTTTCTGCGTTGTAAGGGGCCCCGGACTTACTGTTAGAAACAGTATATTTAGTAGCGCCCTTTATGCGCCCCTTGTTAGAAACTATATATTTAGTAGCGCCCTTTATGCGCCCTTTGTCAAATTGTGGTTTCAATGTATAGCGTTAAGATTATAGCTCCCTTTATGTTAAATTTCATTCAAGATGGTTGTGTTTTTACTGTTTTGAAAATGGCGCCCAGTATGATGGACTTTTTATGAATTATCTTCTCGATCCAGCAGCATCATCAAGTGATCCTGATTTAATCTGACGATCTGTGAGCAGAGCTGTCCCTAGTAACCTAAATTTTTTCTACTATCACGCTGACTGGACATGATATTTTCTTGATTTTTCCCAGTGGGAACTTTGCAATATTTTTCAGAAAGTGAACTTTTCTTTTCGATTCATGTTTTCTTAATATTTATCTAGCTATTGTTCACAGAGAGAGGCTCTCATTTTAATTACTTACATTTTACACTTTCATGTTTTTTGCATTAGTGTTTGGAAAGGTTCCCTAGAAGTTTTTTGATGTTATGGACATTTAAAGCTACTTTTGCTCTTATCTCTTGGGTTAAAGTATTTCTGCTACCAGTGGTAGCTCCCTGTTTAAAGTTTTTGACACAATTGTGACTTATTTTTTTTGCGGAACGACAGATATTTTTGAGACTTTGATAAGTTCTCTCTTTTTCTTGGAAACTAGCTAAAGACAAACTTATTTTTGACGTTTACCTTAACATTTGTGACGTTCGTGACAATTATTTTTTTCTTTGAAAAACATTTGAGATTTTGTTAATCGTTTTCATACGTTTAAAGCTGTTTTATTTCCTTTATTTACTCTTCCTGTAATCTTTTATCCTGTTTGTTCAAGATCAAGTGGTCTTTTTTTTTAAAAAAGTTTTATTTACCTTTGCTATTTTGTGTGATATACAATGGCTTTGACTAGGAAACAGGCAAGAAGAAAAGGGTTAAGAGTGGTTTTCAAAGATCTTTTGGCTGAAATTGATCATAGTTTAAAGCTTGAGAATGTTGAGGTGACAAAGTTGATTGCTCTCAAAGGATCTTTAAATCAGTCAGCTAAGCAAATTGAAGATGTTGATAAAGAAATTCTTAATGCTCTTGATCCTGGAGAAGTGGAGGCAGATGTTATTGAGTCTATGAAAATTCTAATGCCATTTAACGAGGCGTTAGCTCAACTAGATGTAAGGCTGGAAAAACTCAGAATTTCAAAGGTTGATTCGTCTACTCCACCTTCATCTTCCATCAGTGGGTCAGCCTCTGACAGTTGTAAGCTACCCAAGTTCGATCTACCAAAATTCTCAGGTGATGCTCTTTGTTGGCAGGGTTTCTGGGATCAGTTCAATGTTTCTGTCCATTCTAGAGAGATGATTTCTGATATTGACCGATTTAATTATTTGAAAAGGTGTCTTCAAGGTGAAGCATTGACTGCCATTTCTGGACTTTCTCTTTGTTCTGACAATTACAAGGAGGCAATTGACGTCTTGGAGAAAAGGTGAACATGGGAACAAGCAGGTGTTGATTTCTGCTCATATGTCTTCTCTCTTGAAGATCAACAAAATCAAAAGAAGTGATGACATCAAAGGTTTGAGGAAACTGCATGATGATGTTGAGAATTGCATGAGAAATTTGAAGGCTCTTGATTACGATTCAGCAGGATATGGTGGGTTGTTGATTCCCATGCTGAAAGAGAGGTTACCTGATGATCTTATTGTGATTGTTTCTCGAAGATTTGGAAGCACAGTTTGGACTTTGGAGAAAATGATGGAATTCTTTCAGGATGAGTTACAAGCTCTAGAAAATTGTGTTGGGTTATCAAGCTCCACAAGGAGTCAGGATAGTTTTCGTAAAGGTTCTGATTTTACTGCATCTACTTTGTTCTCTGGAGGAAGATATGAGAAGCCAACGAATGAGACCCACCCAGGTAAGACTTGTGTTTTCTGTCAACGAAGTCATCCCTCTTGGAAATGCAGGACTGTGACTAATGTGAAAGCCAGGAAAGAGATTTTAAGGAGATTTCATCTTTGTTTTGTCTGCTTGCAGAAGGGTCATCGAAGTGACCAATGTCAATCAGAGTATAAGTGTAGGCGATGTGACAAAGTAGGACATCATATAAGCATTTGTTCAAGTGACGAGGTTGGAAATAGTGGTGAAAGTGTACCAAAGGTGTCTACCTATTATGCAGGTAATCAACGGTCACCAGGATTCAGTGTTCTCTTACAAACTGCTTCGGCAAAGATTTCCAGCGTTGATGAAGAACAAGAAATGTTCACTCGTATCTTGTTTGATGGTGGTAGTCAGAGGACTTACATCACTGACAAAACAAGAAATCAGTTGCATTTGAAGACCATCAGGCGAGAAAGAATAATTTTGGATACTTTTGCTTCCACTGAATCTTCACTCAAGGTTCTAGATGTTGTTCAGTTCAAAGTAAGACATAAGTTCTCAAACTCTTTCACCTTTGTAGAAGCTTTGTGCATTCCTTCCATCTGTACTCCTTTATCGGGTCAGGATATTGATTTCGCCAAGTCTGAATATGGACATCTTTCTCAACTCGCCTTAGCTGATCATGGTACTGGTTCGACTTCTTTCCCTGTTGATATTCTTGTTGGATTAGACTGTTATCATCAGTTTATGACTGGAAAGACAGTTAGGGGTGCATCTGGTCCTGTTGCTTTAGAATCCTCACTTGGTTGGATTTTAAGTGGCCCAATCCGAGAGACTCAGGCTAGAAATTCTTATTGTTTTCATACTCATGTGATGCGTTGCTCTACAAATAGCGATTCAGGTGTCAAGGAAACTCTGGAAAAATTTTGGCAAGTTGAGGAGATTGACCCCAAAGACGATGTTGTGACTTCCTTTCAGAATGACATTTTTCATGATGGTTTGCGCTATGTTACTAAACTTCCTCTGAAAGTTGACCATGATGTGTTACCAGATAATTTCAAAGTTTGTAAGGAACGATTGAAACCTTTGCAGAAACGTCTGGAAAAGGAAGACATCAGAGAGGAGTATCAGAAAATCATTGATGATTATGAGAAGACTGGTATAGTTGAAAAAGTTCCTGAGAATGAGGTATCCAAGCCTGTAGGTCAAGTGCATTACCTACCACATCGTGCTGTTGTCAAAAAAGAGAGGGAAACAACAAAGATAAGGATAGTTTTTGACGCTTCTTGTGAAGCAAATGGATTATCCCTTAACTCTTGTCTGTACCCTGGTCCTAATCTGTTGGGAAAAATTTTTGATATCCTACTTAGGTTTAGGTTGAACAAAGTTGCCATCATCTCTGATATCAAACAAGCGTTTTTGAATGTTGGCATTGCCAAAGAACATCAAGATTTGTTACGTTTTCTGTGGAAAGATGAGAATGGACTCTTGGTGATCTACCGTTTTTTGAGGGTTGTGTTTGGCCTAACTTGTAGTCCGTTCCTCTTGAATGGAACAGTAAGACATCACTTAGAGAAATACATTGAAGAGGATAGAGAATTTGTTGAGCGTTTTCTTCAGGACCTCTATGTTGATGATGTTACATCTGGTTGTTCTTCTGTGGATGAAGGAAAGGCCCTATACATCAAAGCAATGAACCTCATGTCTCAAGCTGGACTTCTTCTCAGGAAATGGACATCTAATGACCAAACTTTGCAACGTTATTTTGACAATGTGGATCAGTCAAGGACTGACTCTGAAGACCAGACATATGTTGAATCCCAGTTTGGAGAGTCAAAAATCTCAGTCAATTCAAAACGAGTGTTAGGCATTGAGTGGGACGTTGCTAAGGATGAGTTTGTTTTCAGATTGAAAGAATTTGTGGAAAAGTGTAAATCTATCACTTTAACAAAGCGAAATGTGCTTAGTGTTGCGGCATCCATTTATGATCCCTTGGGTTTTCTATCACCTGTTACTGCAAGGATCAAAACTCTTTCAAATGATTTGCAAAGATGGACATGATTGGGATAGAGAACTTCCGAAGGATATTAAAGTTCAGTGGAATGAATTTGTTGATGTAGTGAGTAGAATGCATGAAATTCGAATTTCTAGGTTTTGTTTTGTTTCACCAGATGTGTCTTTCAAACGCGTCGAGTTGCATGGGTTTTCTGATAGCTCGAATAACGTTTATTGTGCTGTTGTTTACCTCAGGGTAGAGTGTGAATCTGGATTTAAAGTTTTCTTTTTGGGTTCGAAGAATCGAGTCGCCCCTTTAAAGTCATTAACTATTCCTCGTTTGGAACTTTTAGGATGTGGATTACTGGCTAAGTTTATTGAAGAAATAAGAACAGTTTTTTCTAATCGTGTTGTGGTTGATGAGTCTATTTGTTGGACTGATTCAGAAGTGGCTTTATGCTGGATACGTGGGAAGACTAAGACCTGGAAACCATGGGTGGAAAATAGGGTGGTGAATATCAGGATGGTTGTTGCGAGAGAGAATTGGAGACATGTACCTGGCGATGTTAATCCAGCAGATATACCAACAAGGATGGTTTCTGATTTCAATGAGTCTTTAGGTGGCTGTTGGTTTAAAGGTCCAGACTTTCTTTATAATAAATTAGACTCTAATGCTTCTTCTGTGAACAATAAGCCCATTCCTGAAGCGTCTATTGAAGCTAAGAAATCTAATCTTACCTCTACTACTTTGACTGTGACTGAAAACAATGACACTGTGATTAATACTGTAGGGATTAGTAATGTGATTGATCCAAAGAAATTCAGTTCACTCAACAAACTTATCAACATCACCGCCTATGTACTTCGTTTTGTATCCTGTCTTAAGAAGAAACAACTCCAAAATGACACAATCTCACTGGAAGAATACAACACAGCACTCAACCTATGGCTAACTGATGAACAGTCGAAATTGGCGAATCAACCCAATTTTGAAAAACTCAAGACATCAATGCATCTGTTTATAGACACTGACGGAATGGTACGTTTAAAAGGTCGCTTCAATAATTCATCGATGCAATATGAAGAGAAATTTCCACTTTTATTACGTTCGGACAGTTGGATCACTAAACTTGTCGTCCGCCAAGCCCACGAGAGGGTATTGCACCATGGAGTCGAAACAACACTTGCGAACATTCGTGCAAAGTATTGGATTGTCAAAGGAAGGAAAGTAGTCAGAGATATTCTTCACAAGTGCGTAACTTGTATCCGTTTTCAGGGGACTACTTTAAAGCCGCCCAAGTCACCAGATTTACCAGACTTTCGTTTATTTAATTCACATGCATTTCAAGCTACCGGATTAGATTTTGCTGGTCCTCTCACTATTCGATGTACCAAGAACATAAGAACTCAGGCCTATATTCTCCTCCTTACTTGTGCTTCTAGCCGTGCGATCCATCTGGAACTGGTCAACGATTTGTCAGCTCCAACGTTTCTTCGAGGTTTTCGTCGCTTCACAGCTCGTCGTGGTACTCCTGACATCATTATCAGTGACAATGCTAAGACATTTCGATCTAAAACGACTAAACGTTTCATGGTCCAGTCAGGTATCGATCAAAGGTTCATCCTACCAGCCTCACCTTGGTGGGGAGGGTTTTACGAAAGACTCGTCAGATCAGTCAAACAATCGCTACGAAAAGTCCTCGGAAAGTCTTTGTTATCATACGAGGAATTACAAACTGTTCTCTGCGAGATCGAAACTGTCATAAACAACCGCCCACTCGTCTATCAAAGCGATGACGATCTTCACAGAATCCTGACACCTTGGAATCTCATCCATGGACATCACAATACCAAACTTTTTCGCCAAGCTGATGTTCCAGTTGAAATTGAAACAGTACGTGATGTAACCAAACGATATCAATACCTTCGTAAACTTTTGAACGATTACTGGAAACGATTTTCCACAAACTACATGAATGAACTGAGGCAGACACACCTTTACCAGAAAAGTCCTGCCAAAGAAAGCCGTAAACTTCTTGTTGGTGATGTCGTACTTGTTCGTGACGACACACCTCTTCCACGTCACCGATGGAGAATAGCCCGAGTTGCTGAATTAGTCATTGGCAAAGATGGAAACGTCAGAGGAGCAAAACTTTCTATGCTTACTGACAACTCTCACACAACTGCTTACCGTCCTATGCAAAAACTTATCCCGTTCGAGATCAACAACGACACATCACATCCTGTTACCGCACCTCACGATACAGCGGAGATCGATATTTCTGAGACCAAACCCCAGGAGGAAAGTACCGGTAAAGAGCACAAAGGGAGAAAGGCCAAAACATTAGGACAATACGAGCGAAGGCTCCGGAAAAAATATTGTTAATTTTCTCTTGTGGTGGAGGATGTTAGAAACAGTATATTTAGTAGCGCCCTTTATGCGCCCCTTGTTAGAAACTATATATTTAGTAGCGCCCTTTATGCGCCCTTTGTCAAATTGTGGTTTCAATGTATAGCGTTAAGATTAGAAGATATAGCTCCCTTTATGTTAAATTTCATTCAAGATGGTTGTGTTTTTACTGTTTTGAAAACTTACGTTCGGAGGGGGCCACGTTCTTTGTTGCTACGGCTCAGCGTGCAAGCGTGCAAAACCGTGCAATTCACAGTGCAATTTAACCCGTGTTGTTGTAGAGATTGACAAACTTGTCGTGCACTTTGACTTTTTACAGGAACAGTAGAGGAGATTTAAAATTTCATCAGGGCTTCTTCAATATCCAAGTTATTGTCAAGTTCCCGTCATTTATCTTCCATCCGTAGCCAGCCAGGTATCTCTGGGTAATTTCCCAAAGATCTTTTTGCAATTGCTATAGAATACTACGACACGTTTAATGTGAGAGAAAAGCGCATCTCTAGTGAGATGAAGTTGTTGGGGTTCCAGACATTTCTTTTTAGAGCAAAATTTAGAGTACAGTATTTGTATTGGAACACTATACAACTCGCATACAAACCTTTCTAACTGGCAAACTTTATCAAACGTAAAGGAATTGCCTAACCTTACAAAAGCGTCGATGTAGTCTTTACTGTTATTTATGATGCTAAATGCTTTGACTTTACCAATTCCACTAAAAGCGCCGATATAATTATAGGCAATAGTGGAATGGTAATGGCGTTCTAACAAAAAGTTGTGTGTTCGAGACCATGATATCACATAGTTGTTTAGTAAACGGTTATAAATAAACAACGCCGTATTTCATCAAAAATAACCGTAGCACAAATGGGAGCAATTAAATACACTAAAACTCCGGGTCGAAGTCTTCATGAAAATGCTTAAAGCCTTGTGTCCACTGAAGGCGATAGAACTAATTTCTATTTCTGAAAAGTGACAGAATCTATCGCTATAAATTTAGGTCATCGCTTTGTTTTAGAACTATCGCTTTAGCGCGTCCACTGAAATGATATGGACACGGAAAGCGATAGGCGCCAAAAAGATTATTGTCATTTGATACAAAAATGGTTAGTGATGAGGAGCTTGATTTGATGTTTCTTGCAGTTCTTTTGATAAAGAAACAAAAAACGAAGAAAAAGAAAGATATGGGTGAAGAAAATCTACAAAGACCGGGAAAAATTTGGTATTGATCGGCTTGTCAGAGAAATGCAACTAACAAGCAGGTAGGTTTTTGCGATGTTCACTGTTATGTTTTTGACAACTCCATTTTCCCTCAATGAAATATCTAATGATATACTAATTTTTCAGCTTTTTTAGGATGTCATCTGAACACTCGCAAATCTTCTTGACTTATCTTTTCCGAATGGGGAAGAAGACTGTCAGCCGCATTATAAGCAAAACATGTGAAACATTGTACCGCGATTTCCTCCTCTTCAAGTAGATTGATTGTTTTTCTGCCCATGATGCTGATCCGACGACTGAATGTGTTAATTGTTTTCAAAACAAAACATCAAGGTATTCAATCAACCTTTCTCACAAAGTATACATTCGAGTGTTTTTTTGAATTTCGAATGTCGGCATTTGAAAATATGACCAAAGAGCAAAAGTTAGACCAAAGTTCTAAAAAAGTTTTTTAGAACCAAAAAAAGCGATAAAAATAAGCGATAAAACTAATTTCGTGTCCATTAAAGCAAGTTCTAAAATTGTAGCGATAGAACAAAGCGATGGGTTTTATCGCCTTCAGTGGACACAAGGCTTAATGAGCGTTCTGGAAGCCTCGTTAAAAAACAAACAAACAAACTATAATCAACTCCAGTGAAAGCATGTAACGCAGGAAGAGCTAACGTAACTTTCTTTCCGATATCAGATGTATCACTATCAACAGTTACGATATATGCATTACGTAAACCTCTAAAACCAGTATGATTGCATCAGAGCAACACATTGGCGTCTGCTTCTTCGTGCTCATTCCTTATCGCATTTTCTTCGCAATTACCTTCCGTATTGCTAAATTTAGTGATTGTATAAAAGTCATCAATGTGAAGAACGCAACGAGTTGACCAATCTTCCAATAAAAAAGTTATGGTATCCGGTTTATTATCTGGATTTTGCATATACTTTGCCCACTTTTCGATATTTTCTGGTTACGGCTTTGAATTTTAACTACCGTATTCGTCACTTCGTGGACGCTAAAAATTGGATTTTCTTTATATTGATCAGTATACAAATGAGCATCACTTTTCAGTAACTCTGATTGAAACATCTCCAAACAGTTGCTGGAGAACTACCATTCAATCAAATACAATTGCATCCAATTTAGGGTAACTTTCCGGTAGGATGGAAAAACGCCCTCTTCCAATTAAACGCCCCTTTTGATTAAACGCCCCGTGTGAAAATTGATTTGGTAATAAACGCCCCTTTCGAATAAACGCCCCCCTTTTCTAAAAATTTTAAGAAAAATTGAGTGAATTAAAGAATGAATTTTAATGGCGAGGTTTCGAATAAACGCTCCTCCAGTAATAGCCATGGAAAGAAGGAGAAAGAAGTAATGTTTATTGTTAGGAAAATGCTATATTAATTTCCACTGGAGACATACAATTTTGAGCTTCGTTTTTTTTCAAAACTCCATTCAAAATTTCTCTTTGATTTCTTGCAGCTTGTCGCATAACACTCTCGCTATTATTCCATACTCGCACCGAGCGACTTATTTTCCAGATACCACCAAGCCAATTTCCCGTTTTCTTTTTCCACTTACTTCTGCTTGCATGTGACTCGTAATATCATTTCAGAAAAAAGTGGTGTTATCCAAATTTTTGAAATAAACGCCCCTCTTAGTTAAACACCCTTTCGAATAAACGCTCCCCTAAAATTTTCAATTTTTAAATAAACGCCCAGGGCGTTTAATCGATCATTTACGGTATGTTGATTATAGCTGTTTTTTATTTTCCTCGGTTAGTTAACATTCTAATGACAGATTTTCTGATAATAATAGATTTGTGTGTTTTAGGTTTTGTGAAGATTTTATTAGACTCTCTATAACTCGACTTTCTATCGTAGTATGAGGCCTATTGTCGCAATACAGGGTTTCCGTGTTTTTTTTGTCTTACAAGCAATATTTTTTGTTTTTTGTGAGTTTAGACATAATAAAACATATTCCAGGTGGTGTCCAATTTTTTTTCACAATATTGCATATTTTACAGACCAGATAATTTGGGGACCCAAATTTTGTAAAAATACAAGTGCTCCCTCAAAAATTAAAGATTGACATCAGCTCTAGTCCGTTTAAAGGCTATTTAAAGACAAAATATTCAATGAAGTAATTTTTGGTATGTTATGTAACTGTGTATAATTTACTGACCAGATTCATTTTGTTAATTCTGGTCTGTAAAATTCTATATAGTGGCGAGATCTGGATATAACCTTTATAGCAATGCTATTAAGTATAAATGTTTTAACAAAGCTATTTAAGCCAGAACTAAATAAATTTAGTGGTCTGTATTTTACCTATTAATAATATATGCACACAAGTAAAATGAAACGCACAAAGTACCGACAATTGTTCCATTCCAATCGGCCACAATAAAAGATTGACGATTACCGTTTTCTCCTGTCAATATACACAAACAAATTATACATAAAATAGAGAATACACTACTTTTCTTTATTCATCCTCGCTCTCAGTATCTGAAGGTTCCTCCTCCGACTTCTCATTGTTTTCGCAATTAGTGATATACAAAATTCCAAACAGAAAATGGCTGAATTATTTAGCTGATTAGTTTTAATATTTTCGTAATATGCAAAGGAAAGATTTAATATCTAATTTATTTTGAAAATATTGTACTAGATTTAAGTATAAGGTAACACTAATACTCTTGACAAACACAATCAGGGCGAGATAATCATATTAGGGTACTACATACCTAGAAATATTTTAAGCAACTTTGTATAGTGTCTGTTTTAAAATATGAAAAATTTAATTTGTACCTTGCACTGTCTAGATCTGAAACTGTCGAATTCTTCTTTCCGCAATATACTTTAATGTGATAAATTTTCGCTGGGATTAAATTTCGCGGATTTCGCGGATATTGGCCTAATCCGCGAAATTAAGTCCCCGCAAAAATGTGGAAAGTAGCCATCCGCGAAAATTTGTCCCCGCGAAATTTTTGAATATATTTGTCTGATCCGCGAAATTTTTATAAGAAAAATTCCGAAAATTTTCCAGTCAAAATCTCCACTACTTCATACTACATACTCAATTTCTCTGTTTTTACTTGATGCTTTGCCCCTCAGAGCCCTGCTCTTCAAAAGGACATTTTACCTCCTTCTAATTTCTGCTGAAGATTTAGAGTTTTTTACAAACTGAAGATATTGAGGGGTTTGACTTTACAGTTAAAGAAGATGAAGAAGATTTGGTAAATAGTTAGATCATTTATGTGAAGATTATGCTCTATTTTTTTGCTCCAAGTTTAGATTTGTATGGAAACAACTCCAGTCCCAGTATATGTAGTCATGTCCAGTCATCATTTGTTAGGAATTTATGGTTATGGTTAGATAACTTTCATGAAGTATAGCTATATATACTGTATGTAAACATCTCAGTCAGTCGTTATCATGATTGAAGCCAACAACTTATGTCCTTTATAAACATAGCCATAACCTTTACTAACACCCTCGATTGTTAAACGTTTTTTCTTCTTGTGGTGTAATTTTTCTTATACATATTCTCTAAATAAAATCGCTGTTATGTCGCTAAACCCGGATCAACTGAATAAATTTAGCAAAGCAGAGTTGGTTGCCCAATGTGTGCAATGAAAAATTGATGATTAAAAATGAAAATACTTTATTAAAAGAATCTATTAACCTCTTACAATCGCAAATTAACACATTAAATGATCTCAGTTGACAATTTGCAATAAAAGTTGAGAAAATTCAATCATCTGAACCAAAATTGACAAATGTGATTGAAGAGACTTTCATCGATCTCGAGAAGAAGCATTTTGAACTGCAACAATACACGCAATGTGACTGTGTCGATATTTTTGGTGTTTCTGTTTTATTATTACAAAATATAAATTGACAAGCGACGGGCATTTGTTCAAAGCATTATGGTATACATTTTTTATTTTATATCTATTTCTACTTTGTTACGGTTTATATTTGAGTATGATTATGTTTGAAAAACATCAGGAGATATCATTATTCAGTGCCTTTTGCTTTATCATTATTAGAAATAAGATAGATATGCCTGGCGAAAATTGTGCTATTTATCGATGTGGATTTGCAGAAATGAAGACCTGGGTTCAATTCCCAGTCAAGGTATTATCATTGCTATAGAGTACCAAAGTCATTACGTCAGCACGTTGTCCAGTAAACCAAATTTTCAGTTCCAAACAACCGAACCAAAATGGCGTTTTCTATTGCTTCGTTCTGTCTTCGAAAACGAGAAGAAATCAATTTCAAGAGGAGAAAATCACTTCAGATTGAATCATGTCGAGGCTTTTACATATTCTTCCGAGGTTTTAAAAGGAAAAGTTTGCGCTAGCATGAAAGATGTAAGAATTTACAATGTAACGGTAAGTGATCGTTTTTGGCCTAACCTATCTGCTCTGGTTACATCTTCCGTAATATGTTTTCAAAATTGTGCCGCATCTTTTAACGCAGAACTTAACTTAATCATTCCGAGAGTTCCGAATGAATTTGTTGCAATTTAAAGTAATCCTTCAAACCGTTTTTCTAGATATATGTCGATATAAGTGTAGTCACGCAACTGCTATTGCTTACATTCTTTCTAGCTTTGGTTACTTACAAAAGAGTCGGCAAGCGAGTCGTTATCGTTTGCGACCATACCACGATGAACAAACCCGTTCTCGTTTGATCACGGCAGTTAAGCATCGTCGGGCCGGGGTAGTACTTGGATGGGAGACCGCCCGGGAACTCCCGGTGTCGCACACTTTTTTCGTTCTTTTTCATAGTTCCTGTCGTTTCTACGACTGTGTTCTTGTGGTTTCTTTTCTTTGCTCTGAAAACTTAATCGGCAAGTATGCGATTCTGATTGATGGTTACATTCGAGAGCGAAGCACGCCGGAAGTTTTTAACAGAATTGTTTTGAATATTTATTTTTTAAACTATTTACCACCACTTGTATTAGTATCTGTAGTATATAATTTTCTAGTATTTGTAAAATATGTTTTCCTGTTTCAAGTAGGATAATATTATCTAAATTACGAAGAATATAATTAAAATCAAACTAAATTAATTCTTACCAGAGAACAAATATAAACCTTCGATGTCTAAAGAATGAAATGCTATAAAGTAAACAAAGCTTAATTTAATAAAACACCCATAACTTCAGGAAAAAGTACCAGCGAAATCCAATATTCAACTTCCAACTGCACTAAAATTTCCGCCATTTTGTTTGTTATTGCAGGTTCACATGCCTGGACCCGAGTATAACTGCGAACAATAACATAGAACAATACTTCTATTGTTCGCCTCCAGACTATTCTTTCTTGTGACTCTGAGTTTCCAACGATACTAATCCGCGATAATCATTATTCAATATGGCATCCTGGCGTGCGGTTGTGCTCGCACTTATGCTGATTTTTGTGTTCCTGAAATAATTGAAATGACTGATGCAAAATTAGCTGAGGATTTCTTCAAAGCGAGAAGTTTGAAGTTATTACACCAGAACGTTCGAGGATTACTAATAAACTTTCACAATGTTGAAGAAATTCATCTACAACAACCAAAGTATTGACATTTTTGCAGTTTCTGAGACCCACATTAACAACAACAATTCTGAAGAAAACTTGTTTGCAATTCCCAACTACCATTTTATTGCTAACAACAGGAGTAATGGTAAAGGAGGAGGAGTGGGGAATCTATGTGAAAAATGGATTGAAGTATCAAAGGCCAGTTAGAGGGAGCTACATGTGAATGTATTTGGCAAAAACACAAAATCTCTTCTCATTGTGTGTTATTATAGACCACCAAACAGCTCATAATATTTTTCAGAAAAATTCAACGCAGAATTCAATGATTCGTTAACTTCTGCGCAAAAAGAACAAAATGAAGTAATTGTCCTTGGGGGTTTCAACGCCAACTTTCTCGTTTCCAACGGTGACGACAACAAAGAGTTGAAGTCAATTATCGATTTGAATGGTTTTGAACAAGTCGTTAAAAAGCCAACACGAATTACGTCAACTACAAAAACATTGATTGATTTGATACTTACAAACAATTCAGTGAACATCAATAAAGTAATTGTTTCACCTTTGTCTATTGGAGGATCATGAACTTGTTGGTTGCGTGAGAAAGCTACATTGTAAGAAATACTTTTCAAAGACAAAAGTTTCCAGAGATTACACAAATTATGATCCCCAAAAACTTATTTCAGATGTAAAAAACATAAACTGGAATACACTCTACACATGCACTGATGTTGAAACAGCGAAGAACATTTTTACAAACACATTGAAGTACAATTTCGACAGACACGCACCCTTTAAAACTAAGGTTGTAAAAGGAAAGCCTGCCCCTTGGTTAAAAGCAGATTTTCGTCAACTTATGAACCAGCGAGATCAAGCATTACGTAAGTCTCGAAAAACGAACTCAGTGGCTGACGTACGAGCATACAAGGATCTTAGGAACAAATGCAACAAACGACTGAAAGAAGCGAAGAGGAAGTATCACCAAAACCTCATCAACGAAAGTCATGGAAATGCAAAGAAGTTTTGGAATGCCATCAAAAAGGTTTTCCCTTCAAATTCGAAGTCTCAATCATCTCGAGGAAGACAGATACACGATCGTCCGACACGTCGCTGAGCTGATTAGTGAATTCGGCGATTTGGTGAAGTAAGCTTTCTTCATTGTTTAATAATTGTGTTATTTTATTGTTTTTTATTGTTTTCAATGAATGAAAAGCTTCCACAATTTATGTTACACCACAAGAAAATTCTCAGAAAAATTCTCAAAAAAGTTAACAGTATTTTATCATGGATAGTTGTCAATGTAGAGCATGCTCTCAGCGAGTTACCGTAAGACATCGCGCTATAAAATGTATAGTATGCACATTTTGGTTTCATAAAAAATGTAGTCATTTAAATAACGTTCAGTCAACATGTATCAGTACTCTAGAATCCAATTGGATCTGTAATTTATGTACCAAAGAAATTTTTCCATTTAGTTCTCTTGATGATAACGAAATGAAGTATCAATTTTCCTCGGAAAAATCTAAATCAAGTATCCCCCTTGATATCCCTAATTCCAAATTGGTAAATGATATTAATAATTTTGTATCTTCTCAAACCTCTATAAATGAAACTGATGAAATGTACAACTTAATTAACTGCAAGTACTATGACGTTAAAAATTTCAATTCATCTTTTTTACAAAATAAAAATAATTTTTCATTGATGCATTTAAATATTGCGTCATTAGTATCGCATTTTGATGAATTAAATATTTTATTAACTAATTTAAATATTGAATTTGATGTTATTGGAATCTCAGAACCTAGAATTAAACATAATAATGCTCCTTTAACTAATATCGAAATCGATGGTTATACATCGCAATATACGTCAACCGAATCATCGTGTGGGGGAGCACTGCTGTATATCTCTAATAACCTGAAATACAAAACACGCAATGATATAAAGATTTATAAATCAAAGGCTTTAGAATCAGTCTTTATTGAAATAATCCAAAAATATAAACATAATACTGTTATCGGCTGCACATATATACACCCAGGTATGGAGATCAATGAATTTACCTTCAACTATATGAAACCTTTGCTCGATAAACTATCAACTGAAAATAAAGACGTATTTTTAATTGGAGATTTTAATATAAACCTATTACAGTATGAAGACAATAAAAATATTTTGGAATATCTTAACCTATTAACAACAAATAATCTTTTACCTCATATAAATTTACCAACACGAATAACAGATAAATCAAGTACAGTAATAGATAATATTTTTACCAATTCTATTTCACATAATATATGTTCTGGCAATCTCATGGCATCAATCTCAGATCATTTGCCACAATTTCTGATTGATGCTTCTGAAACATCAAAACCATCTTCAAAGACTCGCTCAGGATTGCTGTTCTTGTTGTCATGTTTATATTATTCTTTTTGTTCTTTAATATTTCCAGGATTATCCAAGCATATATGAATTTAATAACTGTTTGTTGTATACATGTGCATGTTTAAAATGTTGGCGGAATTTTGTACGCACACACACACCACACATATATATTGCGTTTGAGTTGCTCCTTTTCTCTTTTATAATTAAAACTTCAAGGTGTCATTCCTTTGCCTAGTTTTACTATTGAATGACACCCTCCAATCACAATTTGTTTCTTGTTTGAAAATAAAAAAAAAAGAAATTTTGACTGTATATATACGTTATTTTGCTAGTATTGAATTGCATATATTATTCATTTTATTTCTTAAAGAGTTTCTTTTTTTATGTACATATTGTTGATTGGAAAATAAAATTGATTGATTGATTGATTGATTGATCTCTGACCCAGGATAAAACCGAAAACGAGAAGACTGTTAATGTTTTCTCGAATTACTTTGCAAACGCCGTGAAGACCATCAAATCAAAAATTACAACTCTGACAAACTTTGTATGGCAAACTCATCCAATTCAGCAAAAAACAGACAAGGTATTCAAATTTTCGTACATTTCAAAAGTTTTTGTTGAAAAACAACCGAAAACATTACAACGAGGTAAATCAACTGGACTCGACGAACTCCCACCGGGAATGATAAAAGACTGCGCTCGTGAGGGTTCTCAACCACTTGCTTTTGTGACCAACCTATCAATCAACACCGGTAGAATACCTTCCATCTGGAAGTAGGCAAAGGTGATACCGAATCACAAAGGAGGTAATTTAAAACCAGAAAACTATCGTCCAATCTCTATATTGCCAACTTTTTCCAAGATCATTGAACGTGCGGTTAAAACTCAGCTTCTAGGTTTTTTGGAAACAAACAAACTGTTCAGCGACTCACAATTTGGTTATCGTCAACAGCGCTCCACCAAACTGGCTTCAACCTTCTTGTTTGACGACATAAGAAAAAGTATCGACAACGGCAACATGGTAGGAGCCGTGTTCATCGATTTGACCAAAGCCTTGGATACCATTGGCCATGGGCTACTACTGAATAAATTACAAGAATATGGTGTAAATGGTATTGAGTTAGATTGGTTCACACACTACCTTTTTAACAGGGAACAAATTGTATGTGTCAAAGATACGTTCTCTTCAAAACAAAAATTATTCGGTGGTGTACCTCAGGGTTCGATTTTAGGGCCCTTGATGTTCCTTATATTTTTCAACGACTTCCCAAAATTTTTAAAGCATTGTACAGCCATCATGTACGCTGATGATACAGTCGTGTATGTGAGTGGAAAAGTGAAAGGGGATATCGAAAAGCTACTTGATCTAGACCTTGTTGAAATTTCAAAATATTTTGATAAAAATGAACTTATAATCAATTTAAAGAAAGGGAAGATTGAAAGTATGATTCTGGGAACAGCTAAACAACTGAAGACTGCGAACAATAATCTACATGTCTCATTCAAAGGACAACAGTTAAACAATGTTGCTGAGTACAAGTATCTTGGTAACATCGTCGACCAAAATCTCAACTTCAACAAGAACTTCGAAAATATCTACAAGCGGAAGGCTGAGGTTGTTAAAACGTCTTCGTTACTTTCTGACAATGGAAGCAGCTTAAAAAGTTTACACGATGATGATTGTTCCTCTACTAACCTACGGAGGCCCAGTGAAGTTGACCTACACCAACACCCAACAAACACGCTTTTTGTCACTTGAACGTCGAACAAAAAAAGTGATCGGTCGTTCGGATCCTGGAATTCATAACTCGGTGAAGAAAGAGGCGCTCGGCATTGTTAAGAGATCACTGGAGAACAACGTTTGTGACAACTTAAACAATTATTTTCAAATACGTGAACATGGTGTGGCTACATATTTAAAACTAATATTGATTTATGGTTTTTAATTTTTATTTGACATTTTTAATGCTTTTAAACTAACTTTTTAACTCCTTACTTTATTTATTTATTCTTATTCATTTACTTCACACAGGTGGAACATTGATAACAGTTGTGAATTTTATTTTTACATGCTGACGTTTTTAACCTGTATAAAGATTCTTAATAATAATTTTGACGGTTTATGAAAATGTTCAAAAACGTCGAAACGCGAAATTAAGTCCTCGCGAAATATTTGGAAATTTAATCCCCGCGAAAATTTATCACATTAAAGTAGTTTGATCACAAATTTCTCCAAAGCTACAATTGTGGCTACGGTTGGATACTCCATGTTTTTTCCGAGGCTCTGGAACGCTGTCATCACATCGTTATCAGCTTCGAGAAAACACTTCCAGCAACTAAGTTTGGACTTCCCATTAAACTTGGAGGTAAGGTAGCATCCAGTGAATGCATGAAATCCGAGAAGGGCATTAATTTTCTGTTCGCCAAAGGCTTTATATACGTTCCCCACATTGTTTGCTACAGCATCGGAAGCATTGTTAATTGTATTCAATCTTATGTGAAATCCTTTATCTTCAAGCTGGCGGGCAACTTCTAGAAACCTTTCACCTGTTTGCATTAACTGGACTTTACGGCATTTCCCCCCACGAACCTGGCAAATAATACATTTATCTTTATCATAGGGTGCTGTCTTAGATCTTGTGGATCTTTGTAAATTCTTGTCTCCTTCTATAGACGTGGCATTTGGTCGGCCAGCTTTCCTTTTTATAACTGATGAACTTCCACACTGTTGAGCTTCCTCGTACCAACGTTTTGTGCGCTCTAACTTATCCTCATTTGCATACTCTGCATAACATTCTTTGTGATAAAACGCTTTGTTTTCAAATAACCAATTCGGATCTGATTCGTGCATTCGTAGATGTTTCACAGCACTATCGCCATATCGCGTTCTCTGCAGACAAGAAGTAACCGTTCCATTTTTTCTAGTTGTGGTTTCTGTACAACTTTCTTTCGACTATTAGACGTTTGGCATATTATACATTGGCTACAGACTATCTGGACTTTCCGTCTTTTTTAGCTAACTGTTCCTCTATGATCAGGGGTAATCTAGAAGAAAAAAAACAACAGGGTCCTGTATGTCCAAAAAGTGGAAAAATAACCGGTAATATTGAAGGTGAAGGTGAACTTACCAATTATGCAATGATGTTAGCTTAATCCCTTGTTGGTAAGCAATATTAAATAAATTTTCTCACTTTCACTTTGTGTTGTAACATTTTATTTTGACATTTTAAATCAAAATCTATTTGGTCAATCATAAGTAAGATATGTAATGAACAGTCACAAGTATATAACGGCTAATTTCTTAACTAATTTCCAATAGTTTTTAACTAAAAAGACATACTTATAATATGATTAAAATTTTAGCAATTTACAGACCAGAATCAAAAAATAGAACTGGTCTGTAAAATATACAAATGACATATTAACAGAACCAATACCGCCTTAAATATTTCCTAACATTGAAACCATTAAACTGAAGTGAATACAATATCACAATTCTATTTTTGTAGAAACTGTGCAATTTAAAAAAAAAATGGTCTGCATAATATCTGGTCTGTAAAATATGCATTAATGAAAAAAAAAATTGGACACCACCTAGAATATGTTTCATTATGTCTAGTCTCACTAAAAACAAAAAATATTGCTTGTAACAAAAAAAACAACACGGGAATACAATTGGCCCCACACTATTACTCGAACCTCTCCTTCACTCGACCGATACTTCTGGCACTGTAAAAACTTCCTAATAAATTCTCATAAGTAACTCTCTATTACTCGAACCTCCGTAACACCTCCTTAATTCGAACCATTATGTTTACTTTTTATTTTAATACAGTACATTGTTTATCTTCATTGTTTTGAAACTTCACAATCATGGCTGCTGCAAAACGTCGAGCAGAGAACAAATCATACAAAATAAAGTGTAAGGCACTAAAAGAATTGGAGAAAGGAACTAAGTATACCCTTTTCGGAGTGCCAAAAATATCTTATCGACATGGAAAAAGAAAAAGAAAAAATCTTTGAAAAGTATAAAAGCAAACATTAATTTCAGTAATTTATAAGCGCGTCATTGATAAATAAAATACTATTCTAATAAAATAATTAATAATAAAATACTGACCGATTATAATTATAATAAAAAATAATTAATTCTAATTAATTCGAAATAATTATTTCTAATATATTGCTAATAAATAAAACCGTGAACCGATGATAAAATATGATTTGTAATGCTATATTAGATTTAATAAAAAATAAAAAAATTGAATTGGTTGTAAATGATTGGGTTTGTTTCGGGACGTTTCTTCAATTCCCCCAATGCAGTGTTAAGAATCGAGAATATCTATCGTAGGCAAAAAACCATGATAACATTACACGCGTAGCTTCTATATGCATTTACCAATCACCAACTCTAATCGATCGAGTAAAAGAGAACAGATTCATCATTTGAATGAATAATGCGCAGGGTACCTCCAGCTACTTCGACATCATCCAAAACATCTTCACGATCTTGAATAGCTTTTTATCTACGGATATTTTTCTTCGAAGTGTCCAGGGTTTACCGACTAATGAAAAGAAATTCGCAGGTATAATAAATCAAAATTCTATGCACATACAATAAGTTAATAATATAATAATAATCTCTGTGAATGTGCGGAATTGTAAGGATAACTCAAACCACTTGAAGATGACTTTGAAAATTTCCATAAGCGACAAACTCCACTTCGGAACACTTGATATTTTGTTGTTACTTTTCGAAATGTTGGATTCTTTTCCGTATGATTGCACGCGTTTGTATACGCTAGCAGGCTTGTTATAATGTTTTCCGTTAATAACGTGGTTCATCGAATACATATTTGCAAGTGTCTGTGTTGTTTGTCTGTCTAGCACGGTCCATAAACTGGGTGACACCAATTTCGAGTGCGCGTGTCAAACCGTCCGCCCTTCCCCTCTTATTTTGTTAGGGGAGTATCATAAGAGGTAAATTGAATTAAACTTTTTATGGGAAATTGAATTCTTTCAAAACACCGGCAATGCCAGGTGCAGCTAGTAAATAATATTAAAACACAAACTCTATAAAACAAAACTAAATTTCACAAATAACTTAACCTAGAAGATTAGCTTCTGTCACACAATCTTCCAATCCTGCTTCGACAAATCGTTTACCAATTACGACTGTCAAAAATATGAATAATTGATATAGTGCGCCACGTGCGCACGCAAAGAAAAGGCTCGTTAGAGAGCGAGCCTCTGCGATGGAGTACATTGTGTAATTTGATAGGTTTTTTTTGTTCTTTTTGAAAACACATGTGCTAGAAAGTCTTGAGTAGCGACAAGCATTTTTTCGCATTCGTATACAAGAGAAATTTGACAGAACTTTGATAGCATACTTTGACTTTGAAGACTGGATTTGTGGTGATTTCTGACTAGCGTTTATTCCTGTTTTTTGTCCTAGTCTCTACTGTACATATTTGGCAATCGCCAGAAAAGGAAGTGTTTGGTTACGACTGTATCACTCGCCTTTTTTTGCTATACCAATCTCCCCGTTTGTTTCCCCTGGGTGCCAGTAAAGGTTTTCACAGAGTCTCTGGGAGGGGGATTAGGTGAAGTCTGTCGGACAAGTGCCTCTAAGATTGAATATCCAGAACACGAAATCCCGACATTTGGTCCACCGAGCCGGATATATATATATATATATATATATATATATATATATATATAGTCAGCATAGTGGGCGAGTATACCCAACATTGAGAAGCAAGTAGCAGTCAGTCCAAACAACATACCTGATTAATATGGAAAAAATGGTCAGGATAAGAGGTGGGCACAGAAGTCACTGTAAGAAGTTAATAAGAGATATTGATAACGTATTGACAGATTTTGACCGAGCCAATGAAATTCAGTTGATGGCACTGAAGGAAAGTTTAGAAAAGAAAATGATTGTAATCGAGAAGTTAGATGAAAATATCTTGATTTCACTTGACCCAGATGATGACATCGATGAGGAAATCGAGTCAACGGAGAGATTACAAACAGAACTGAGAGCCAAGGTCATTGAAGTAAAGATACACCTGGAGAAGGTAAAGTCACCTGGCAAGCCAGCAACGAGTGGGCTAGTTAGGTCAACGTTTACCGCCTCCACAACCAGCAAGATCAAGTTGCCAAAAATTGAAATTAAGAAATTTGATGAAGACCCAAAGGAGTACCAGTCGTTTATGGATAGATTTGACGTTTCAGTGAACAAGGTTCATTCATTATCAGATATTGAGAAGTTCACATACTTGCAAGGGTACCTTGGGGGAGAAGCTCTACGGTCAATCATGGGGTTGAGCTTGACTGAAGCCAATTACAAGGAGGCCCTTGGTATCTTGGCACAAAGGTATGGAAACAAACAGATAATCGTGAACAGCCACATGGATGAGATGGTCAACCTTCCAGCAGTATCTTCCATGAGTGCTACAAAGAAGTTACGAGACCTATATGACAAGATAGAGACCAACCTAAGAAGCTTGCAAGCTATTGGTGTTGACCCCAAATCATATGGATGTTTATTGGTACCAATACTCAAGGCAAAGCTTCCAGCCGAGATTGTCCTCATCATCAGCAGGAAATTTGATGCGACAACAGATGTCTGGGAAATTGGCGCCATAATGAAAGAATTTCAAAATGAGCTTCTTGCAAGAGAAAGGAGTGAGATAAAGGGTGAGGGATCTGCAACTAATGATAACCAAAGAAGATTGAGGCATCCCTCCACTGTTGAGACACTGATCTCCTCACCTAAACGCATGAGCTGTGCATTCTGCGATGGAAGCCATTACTCCGATCAATGTAGAGTGGTCACTGACACAATCAAAAGGAAGGAGATTGTAGAGGAGGACGCACCTGTTTCAAATGCAAAGGGAACCATCACACCAGTATTTGTGAAAAGAATGAAAGGCAATCTCGGCCGCCAGCAGAGAGAAACGAGACACCTTCAAGGTCCTCTACACGTGCAGCCGTTACAAATGACAAAAATGCAACTACGTCAGCTACAGCCATATCACACAGCAATGCCCTACTGCAGACAGCCAGAGTCAAGGTTACTGCAGGTCAATCTTTAAATAATGACAAGGATTTCATCTACTGCAAGTTGATTTTGGACACGGGCAGTCAAAGAAGCTACATAACAAAGACGGCTGCAAACCTGGTAAATGCGACGAGTCATCACGAGGAACAACTCACAATTGGCGGCTTCGGGGGACATACAACAAGGAGTGTGCGTGACGTGGTTCAGGTGACACTTTCAAAGAATGACAGGGATCCTGTGCAGTTACAGACTATAGTTGTGGAACAGATCTGTGCACCAATCCAAGGCCAAAAAAGATTTTCAATGCTGAACAGTTTCCCAGATTTTGTGACTCGTAGGCTAGCTGATGATGTGGACGACTCAAATCCAGAGATACAGATGCTTGTAGGAATGGACCATTATTGGGATGTAGTCTCCGGAGAGATTATCAGAGGACGAAATGTTCTTGTAGCCATCAAAACGAAGTTCGGCTATGTATTATCAGGATCAAGCGGTCGTCATGGTGAAGATGCGTCTCATGTCTTTACAACAAGTGTGTTGAGAGCAGATGTTGTAACCAACCAAAAATTAAGGCAGGAAGTTGAGAGATTCTGGAACTTGGAGTCCATTGGGATCAAGGAAGGTAAAGACGAAGAAGGAAGGAACTTCAACATCAATCTTGAAAAAAGGGAGGAAAGATACTATGTCAATTTACCATGGAAGGAGAGCCACCCACCATTATGTGATAACTACAACCTCTCAAGAAAGCGCCTGGTCATAACATTAAACAAGCTTCGCAAGAATCCTACACTGCTTACAGGCTTACAAGGGAGTGATGAGCGAACAAGAGCGTCTGGGAATCATTGAAGAGATCAACCCAAGAGATGACTCAGCTGATGGTAGAACCTACTACATGCCGCATCACGCTGTGATCAAAGAAGAAAAGGAGACGACAAAGGTTCGGGTGGTCTATGACGCTTCGTCAAAGGAGCAAGGTTCGTAACTCAATGAAGTATTACATAGAGGAACGACAAATTTTACAGATCTGTTTGGAGTACTGATGAGATTTCGATGTTATAATGTTGGACTTCTTGCAGATATTGAGAAGGCCTTTCTGTCAGTTGGAATTAAGAAGGAAGATCGTGAGGCGCTGCGATTTCTATGAACCGAAAACCCCCAAAAGGAGGACTCAAGGACACGACACATGAGATTCACCAGAGTTTGTTTTGGAATCATCTCCAGCATGGCGCAGCTGGACAGTACAATCACGAGCCACTTGGAGGAGTACAAGGAGACGTTGCCAAAGGTTGTGGAGAGGATAAGAAACTCACTATACGTCGACGATTTATCGAGCGGAGGAGATGATACAGAGGAAGCATTCGAATTGCACCGACATTCGAAACAAATCTTTAAGGAAGCTGGAATGAACTTGAGAAAGTGGAGGTCAAACGACAAGGATTTGATGAAGAAGATAGAAGGCCAGCACAGACAGAAAAAAGAAAGAGGTTCAGTTGCATCCAAATTGTCTAACGAGGATCCAAGCAACAAAGACGAAATTGCGAAAGTTTTGGGAATTCCGTGGCACACTAGTGGAAATGTACTACACTTTGAGATCCCATCCGTGAAGAGCAATCTGAATTCAATCATGACGAAGAGAAGACTACTGCAATTCACTGCTTCAATATTTGATCCACTGGGCATTCTTTCACCAATATCGTTGAGGCTCAAAGTGTTATTTCAACGGGCATGCAAGGAGAACAAGGAATGGGACTCACCTCTGAATCAAGCGCTGCAAAATGATTGGAAGAAATGGGCCCAAGGTGCGATGCTATTTGAAGGGCTGAAGATTGAGAGACGATACATCCCGTCTACAATTTCAACAATGGAGTTGGCCGGATTCTGTGATGCATCAGGAGAAGCATATGCTGCTGCAGTGTATTGTATATGCTCGGACAAAGCTGGAAACAGGTGTTCGTCGCTGATTGCATCCAAGACAAGAATGGCACCACTTACACCCCAGACTATCCCCAGGCTGGAGCTGCTTGGTGCATTGATTCTGGCAAGACTCATCACAAGAGTTAGGGAAGACCTACAAAGAACTGTAAAGATAGAACGAATCACGTGTCTAACAGATGCAGAGGTTGTCCTAAACTGGGTACAACGCGAGGACAAGCAGTACAAGCAATTTGTTCACAACCGTGTGACAGAGATAAGAAGGGAAACTGAGGTCATAACGGGGTATCATATTCCTGGTGCAGAAAACATTGCTGATTTGCCGTCACGGGGATGTTGTCCCTTTGCACTCAACGTACACGAAACAAGAGAGCGCTGGTTACATGGACCAGAGTGGCTGAAAAGGGGAAGGAGTGAATGGCCAGTGAGACAAGACGTAAAGAGAAATTGGATTGATCCTGAATTGAAACTTAAAGATGCAATCTCACTTACCGTGACAATCAGAACACAAGGATCCCTGAGCTCTATCGTCGTCCCAGAGCGCTACAACTCACTTGATCGTCTTCTGAGAGCAACCGCATGGTGTTTACGCTTTATTAACCGATGCAAGAAGAGCTCAGCTGAATCAGATGAGTTGGTTGCAGAAGAAATAAGGAGAGCAAAAATGCTATGGACGATCCACTTACAGACTGAGATGCGACAGGAAAGGGATTTCAAAAGGAGAGCTGAGTCACTGGGAGTATTTGAAGACAACTTAGGAGTTCTGAGATGTCGCGGAAGGATTAAGCGAGCACAACTGGCCTTCGACACCAAGTTTCCGATGTTACTTCCGACATATCATGTGACATATTAATTGTTGTTTATTCACCATATAATAAAAATACAAAAAATTCATAGAAAAACAAATTACAAAAATATATGGTTGGTGTCACTCAATAGCATAAAGCTGAACAATGTAGTGACACCACAGTAGAAATATGCGTAAAAAAAAAATATCTAGAAAAAATATATATTATCTAATTGGCAAAGATACACACAACATAAAATACAAACCACCAAGCAAAACATATATTTGTTTAATAACACTAAGCTAAACAAGGTTTACCCCTGATGCTAAGTTTGACTAAATTAGAAAATTGTTTACTGTTTAAATCAAAAATAGAATTTAACCAATGCATGTTTTTATATTTTACATCAAAAATATTTTTAATGTCTCTAATTGATTTGTTCCATTCAATGATGCTTTGGTGTTTAATTGAGTATTTTCCATAAAAAATTGTATTATATGAACAAATTTTAAGTTCATTAGCTAAGGCATTGCGAGATGGATAAAGATGAAAATGACAAAGTTTAGTGAAGAAATTGCCAATCGAAGGGGGGATATTTTGGTTTAAAGAATCAAAAACAAACATAATGTTGAGGAGTTTAATAGTAGACGAAAATGGAAAGATATTAAATTTAGTAAATGCAGCAGTTACATTTGATCTAAAAGGTTGAAAATTTATAATTCTTAGTGCTGATCGTTGAATAGAACATAATTTATTTAGATTTATGCTTCTTTTTTGTCCCCAAATTTGACAACAATAAGTTAAATGTGACGAGAAAATTGAAAAATACAAACTTTTCAAAATTTTTGTATTAACGTGGTATCTAATTTTTGAAAGCATGCTATTTGATCGGCTCAATTTTTTACAAAGTTCGCTTAAGTGGGGTTTCCAAGTTAAGTTTTCATCAATTAAAACTCCCAGATAATTAATGCAAGTTGATTGTTTTAAACGTGATCCATTCAACATGATTTTAATTTCAGAATCATTTTTTTTTATGATGCTTCTTAAAAATGATAAATTCGGTTTTATTAGCATTTAAAGCGATAAGATTTGCATTAAGCCAATCATTAACTCTTTGTAAATCACAATTTACTTTTTTACATAAGGTTTTTATTGACTTGTTGATGTATAACAAATTAGTGTCATCTGCAAAATGATGCACTGTTGAAAACTTTATACAATTATGAAAATCATTAATATAAACTAAAAATAACAAAGGGCCCAACACAGAACCTTGAGGAACGCCGCATCTGATTGACTTTAACGATGATGAAAACCCGTTAATCGTTACATATTGTTGCCGATCTTGCAAATACGAAGCAAACCATTCATTAACAATGCCTCTTGCACCCATGTGATCAAGTTTTTCGAGAAGAATTTTGTGATGGACTGTATCAAATGCCTTTTTCAGATCAACAAAAATACCACATGCAAAAAGATCAGAATCAATAGCTTCTCTCATTTTCTCTGTTATACTTAATAAGGCATGAGCTGTTGAATACTTCGATCGAAACCCAAATTGTAATTTGTTTAGGCAATTAAATTTATGTAGGAAATTGTAAATTCGAGAATACATAAGTCTTTCCAAGAGTTTACTGATGTTTGAAAGCAAAGATATTGGTCTATAATTTGAACATTCTAATTTAGAACCTTTTTTGAAAAGCGGCAAAACTGAAGATGTTTTAAGAATGTTTGGAAAAACACCAGTCGTAAAAGATAGGTTAAATAACTTTGAAAGAACGACAGAAATTGAATTACCTAATTCTTTTAGGATCACAATAGGTATACTATTTGGTCCAGTAGCTTTTCTATTACTTAGATTTTGTATTAATGAGGAAATCTCTATTTCATCAGTTGGAGATATAAAAATACTGTTGAGGTTCGGATTATTTAGGTATTTTTTAAAATTTGTATGAGATGAATGAATTTTAGATTGGATGTTATGTGCGACTGTCGTAAAATATGAGTTAAATTTCTCAGCAATTTTCACAGGATCGGTCAGCGAAACACCATTATCATCTAGAATAACAGTTGGAACAGAATCTTTTTTACTTTTTAGATTTATTAAACGTTGTATACCGATCCAGATTTTTCGAAGGTTCTTTGAGTTATCAATGAAGTATTTCTTAAAATGGTTTTGTTTGCTGCATCTTAATAGTTTAGTTAATAAGTTTCTATATGAATTATACCGAGATTTTAACTTGATTTTGTTATTAATATCTTTAGTTCGAATATATTTGCGATAAATTTTATTCCTTATTTTTATTGATGTCAAAATACCTTTTGTTATCCACGGTTTGAGAGAGAGTTTGAAGCTTTTAATACTGACCTTTTTGAGTGGCATATACTTGTTTAATAATCCGTTAAAAACCTCAAAAAATAAATTAAAACTGTTGTCAGTGTTAAGTTTATCAAATTCAAGAATTTCATCCCAAATTACGTTATTAAATTCAGAAAGAAAACCTTTTTTTATCAAAATATGTGGTATTTCTACGAAAGATATTGTGTTTACGAGGAACAAATGTTGCATAAAAGTTAGGTTGAATGAAAAACTGAGGTAAGTGATCAGAAATTGTTGATGTTAAGTTACCACACAACATATTTTTATCACAACAGTTAGAATATATGTTATCAATAATTGTTTTAGATTTTTCAGTAATTCTTGTTGGTAAGGTAATATGCGGAAGAAAGTTATTAGAAGTTATAAAGTTGAAAAAATCAGAAGTTTCATTATCAGAATTAACTTTAATTAAATCTATATTGAAATCTCCAAGTAAAAAAATACTTTTGTTTTCGGAATTTAACTTTGAAAAAAGAGGAAGAATAAAATCATTTGTAAAAACATTAATAGACATACATGGATGACGATAAATACACCCAACAATAATGTTTACTTTTTTGGGACGAATTATTTCAATAAAAATCGATTCTAAGTGTAATTTTTTATACATCAACAAGTCATTTCTTGGTTTGTAATTTAATTTTGTAGAAATATAAAGAAGTGCACCACCACAAGATGATTCAGTAGGAGTGTGTTCAATATTATAACCTTCTAATGATATTGGAATTGGTGGTTGAACGTCACATTTTAGTTTAGTTTCGGTTAAACCAATAATACTAAAATCAAAGTTAAGTAAACGTAACATGATACAAAATTCATCAAAATGTTTGTTGAGCGAAGATATATTTAAATGAAAAATTGAAAAAGAGTTATTGCTGTCAAATTTGGAGGAGACAAAGTCATCAATATTGAAATACTTACACTTTATAAAATTTGAATATAAATCATTTCCTTCTTTTGAATTATCAACGCAATTTGTGGTAAAAAAGTCATTGAACATAGAAAAGAGTTTGTTACGGTCATAAGAAGGAAGTAATTTCATATTAGCAGGAATTTCATTTGAGTCTATAATAATATTAGAGTTGAAGACTTGGAAAAGTTCATTATCCGAAATGTGACTGAATGGAAAAATTTCACTAGTGCATAAAATACAAAACCAATTAGAGACGTTTGATTGTAATAAACGGTAATCAATGTCATTTAATCCATTGCATTTTTTATGTATCCAAGAGTTACAAATATCACATTGTATTGCATGGTGGTTGTTTTTAACAGTTTTTTGCACACTTTGCAAAAACATCTTTCCATGAAAAGAGAAGAACTAAAACTGGTTTTGTTAATTAGCAGAAATAAAAACGAACTTTGGAATAACAAAAAACATTAATCAAGCTAGGAGGGTTATTAAATATCAAAACTGAAAATCAGGATATAAATTGACCAATGTATTGACATGGTCAATTAAAATTCTGTTCTCGTTTGTGGTACGTTTAATAAAAACTTTGCCATTGAGAAAAAATGTTTCAGAGATGAGATTTGCCCGCTTTAACATACGGCAAAAAAGGAAAGCTTTTCAGAATAAGGACAAAGATTTTCTCTTATAAAAATCTTTGTCACTTTGCGGCCTAGAGTACGCGATTTGAAGTCTTTTAGTTTTTTCCTGTTCTGAAAGGCTTGCACACAAGCCTTCCTGTTCACAAATCTCACGATCGTTTTCTTTGGTGTTGATCTTCCAATGCGATGACACGCCTCTATATCGCAGCCATCAACCGATATGTCCATCGCGTCAAAAATTTCAATAATGGCTCCCTCGAGATGTTGATCTTCCACGGAGTTCGGATTTCCGTCAACCACAACATTATTTCTCCGGTTGTAATTTTCCAGATTATGAATGTCCTTCTCCAAACAAACCTGGTTTTCTTCCAAAGCATCAACCTTTGCTCTTAATCGACGGTTTTCTTCGACAAGATTTTTTATTACGACATCTTTTATATGTAATACGCTTTCACTAATCTCATTAACTTTGCTTGTCATGAAATTCTCGATATTGTCGACCTTTTTTGACATAACAAGAAGGTGTTTTTCAAAGTTAACGAGTTGGTCTTTAATGTCGTTCATCCTGGTCATTGATGCCAAAACAAGAAGGAGTAAATATGTGGGTAATGGTGATAATGATAAAGGTAATGTCAATTATTAATGTTTTAAGATAAAAATCTGCTACAAAACCAGCTTTGCGGAGTTACATAATTTTATGGAGAGCAGAAATAATAATAATAAAATATAATAACGTAGCTAGTGGTATGAGAGTGGATAGATATGAAAGTTATGATAATATGTTTTCTTGTGTGGAGATACTCCGCCCGGTGGCAAGCAGTCAGGCGTTGAAATCCACACAAAGGAAACAAATATATGAGGATATATGAGCACTGCAACGAAGAACTGTAAGTGATTTTAATGAGTTGGTAATATGTAATTACTTTTAAATGAGAGGGAGTTAATGTTGAAAAAGTGAGTTAGGAGAGTTTAAGATTCAATCAGTGAAAAAAAAAATGTTTCTTTCCTCACAAATTCCACCAAAATCTGCCAATCGAAGACAAAAAAAAAACACCCAGCAAACACCAAACAATATCCCAAAAGTAACCACTGACAATTAAAAGGAAATAAAACAAATTTCCACTGCTATACTATAAAATTAAACCACAGAATATCCACTCAAAAAAACAACGTCTTGCATGTATCAATTTCATACATATCTAATCATTCGTCACTGTCATGAGCGAGTCTTCCACAATGGGGTGAAGGAAACATTGGCAGAAGTCAGAACCACATTCTGGATTGTAAAAGGCAGACAGAACGTCAAACGAGTGGTAAAGGCATGTTTAATATGTCGTAAACTTGAAGGATTACCTTACCCTCAACCAGTTACCGCAGATCTTCCTAAATTCAGAGTCATTGGAGGGAGAACCTTCAACACAGCTGGAGTCGATTTTTGTGAACCTGTTTTCATCAAAGAAACACAAAACAAGAAGGCAACGATGACAAAGGCCTACATCGCTCTCACAACGTGTGCTACTTCACGTATGATTCATCTGGAGCTGACACCCAACTTGACTACACAAGCATACGTCAAAGCACAGAAGAGGTTCATCAGTCGACGAGGATATCCACAGATGATGGTATCTGACAATGGTAAGGTTTTCAAAGGAAGCGAATTGAAGATTTTCAATGCCCACCATGGGATAAAATGGTCTTTCAACCTCCCCAGAGCTCCATGGTGGGGAGGTCTATTTGAAAGAATGATACAATCCGTGAAGAGGTGCCTACGAAAGGCACTCGGAAGCAGCAGACTTACCTACGAAGAGCTATTGACCACCCTGACAGAAATAGAGGAAGTCATCAACAATAGGCCGCTCACGTACCTTGAGGAGCACGACACAGAGCAATGCTTGACCCCTTTACACCTGCACAATAGCAGACGCACGCTGAATACTCAATTAGAAGGAAATACTGGACATCGAGACCTAAATCAAGATGATATGGTTCGTCGTGTGAAGCAGATAGAGAGTACAATCAACAGTTTCTGGAGTAGATGGTTCAGGGAGTACTTGACGGAGCTTAGAGAACACCACAAGATGGTCACTAGAAGGAATAAGTTGCAAATTCAAATCGGGGACGTCGTACTTATACATGATGATTCCCGAAAACGAAACAGATGGAAGATGGGAAAGGTGATCGAGGTGATAAAGGGAAAGGACAACGAGGTGAGAAGTGCCAGGCTGAAAACAACGACTGATGGGAAGAGGGTAACAACAACAATTACTCGCCCTCTAAGACGGCTCTATCCACTGGAGATCAGCGGCAACGTCAATACAGTCGGTGATGGTCAACTCGATGATGACGCAGCCGATGATGGTCAACTCGATGATGACGCAGTCGGTGATGATCAACTCGATGATGATGCAGTCGGTGATGGTCAACTCGATAATGATGCAGTCGGTGATGGTCAACTCGATGATGGCGCAGTCGGTGATGATCAACTCGATGATGATGCAGTCGGTGATGGTCAACTCGATGATGGCGCAGTCGGTGATGATCAACTCGATGATGATGCAGTCGGTGATGGTCAACTCGATGATGACGCAGTCGGTGATGATTAACTCGATGATGACGCAGTCGGTGATCAACTCGATGATGATGCAGTCGGTAATGGTCAACTCGATGATGACGCCGTCGATGATGATCAACTCGATGATGACGCAGTCGGTGATGGTAAACTCGATGATGACACAGTAAATGATGGTCAGCTCGACGACGACGTGGTCGGTGATAGTCAATTCAACGACGACACAGTGGATGACGAGAGCGTGGATGAATTGTTGCAACGATCAGATAATACGAGAGGTAGACGAGCTGCTGCTG
Source organism: Candelabrum cocksii (assembly GCA_963930725.1). Lineage (NCBI taxonomy): Eukaryota > Metazoa > Cnidaria > Hydrozoa > Anthoathecata > Candelabridae > Candelabrum > Candelabrum cocksii. Next base: position 8,397,472 of record OZ005677.1, on the reverse strand, counting down.
TAGACGGTGAATGGCGCAGACGATTAATTGGGAGATTGTCAACGGCCAATTGATTGGAGATGGTCATCCCCAATCGGGGGAGTGTCAAAAATATGAATAATTGATATAGTGCGCCACGTGCGCACGCAAAGAAAAGGCTCGTTAAAGAGCGAGCCTCTGCAATGGAGTACATTGTGTAATTTGATAGGTTTTTTTTGTTCTTTTTGAAAACACATGTGCTAGAAAGTCTTGAGTAGCGACAAGCATTTTTTCGCATTCGTATACAAGAGAAATTTGACAGAACTTTGATAGCATACTTTGACTTTGAAGACTGGATTTGTGGTGATTTCTGACTAGCGTTTATTCCTGTTTTTTGTCCTAGTCTCTACTGTACATATTTGGCAATCGCCAGAAAAGGAAGTGTTTGGTTACGACTGTATCACTCGCCTTTTTTTGCTATACCAATCTCCCCGTTTGTTTCCCCTGGGTGCCAGCAAAGGTTTTCACAGAGTCTCTGGGAGGGGGATTAGGTAAAGTCTGTCGGACAAGTGCCTCTAAGATTAAATATCCAGAACACGAAATCCCGACAATGACTAAGTACGATTTCAACGGCCTTTGCGCATATAGCCTGATCCATAACAATATCTGTTTTCTTTAGACGCAGCTGTTCGGCTTTCAACTTGGATTGATTAATAATCTCGTAAACCGTTTCCAATTTCCTCGGCAACCGGTTGATTGGTGCCAACCCAGTGGGCACAGCACGTTTAAAAAACGTTTTTTATACGTTTATTTTCGGTTTCACCGTCCAAGTGCCTGTTGAACGTTTCAAAAACGTTTGATTGACGTTCCAAAAAAACGTTTCAAAGGTCACGTTGATAAAACGTTCCTTGTACGTTTTTAATTACGATGCGAATAAACAATTTAGAACGTTTTGTCAAAATAAAAACAATATTAAACAAATATCAAAAATGTTTCAAAAACGTTCTAACGATTTTGCATGAAAAATCACGATATAAAATTTTGTGGGAACTATTTAAAGATATTCTCGTCTATTATTTTCTATGCTGGAAATTTCAGTACATATCTGGGTTAGTATCCTCCTCTTCAGCTCCATTTTAAGATATTTTAGCCGGAGGGTTGGTGACGGGTATTTTCCAGACTTCTACCAATGACAGTCGACAACAAAATGTGAACTACCTATCACAAACAAACAAAAAATAAGCGGCAAAATAATAATTCCTAAATAGCGGCAAAGACAACTACATTTATTTGAGTATCCAAGCAAATAAGAAGAAGCTTACGTCAAAACCTTAGATCTCGTCCTAATACAAGGTTTGGATAGCCACTATTTAAACTGTTTTGTGTAATCTTTCCTATTTAGTTACATAAATGTTATTTTTGCTTTTTTGATATTAATTCGTTATACATCTTCCTCTAGCATTTTCTGTCCCTAAAAAACTTATTAGATCTTTTAAAAACAATTTTGCTTTCACCTTTTTAGGTTCATTTCCAATTATATATGCTCAAAATTCATTATTGTTTTAAGCCTTTATTGTTAATTTTGTCCATTGCTGATGTCATGTGTATTTTAAAAAACTGTAAAATAAGTCTCACACTATGATGGCTGCATAATCTCAGAAACTCCCTTTCACTTTTACAAAATTGTCAGGAATTTTGGATCCTAAATGTCAGTAACAGACCTTTTCGCAATTAGCTGTAATTCATTTACCGCAAAGCATTTTGGGATGCAGCAGGATTTTTTACGGGTTTACAAAAGACAAACACTTCATTACAAGCACTTTTTTACTATGGCTGAAAATATAATATTGATTATTCAAGACATTAACGCCTAGGGCATGCGATTTGGTTTAAAAGGATTAGTTCGTTTACGCGGTGGTTATCCTTATCCTCTGAACTATATCATATCCTTTCATATAAAGTTTTGGTGTTCTGGAAACATTAATTAGAGCGATAGCCAGCAGCGAAATGATTAGAACATACAATAACATTCATTGACATTTTAAATGGTGCAGCACGGTTTATTGCCTTTTCCCATTCTCTCAATTCTTTTTTGTTCTTGCAGTATACCATCTCATCAGTCCAACACGATCTTTAACAACCAACCTGAATGATAAAAACATGCAGATAACATAAATGTATATCATCATCCTTGATTTCGTCTCAATATCTAGTGATATTCATGAAAAATAGTTTTAAATCCTGTAGATTCATTGTAAAGTGTGCAGGACTTATTTATTTGGTTGTGGCAAATAGTCCGACAGCGGTCTTATTTATAAGCAAGCAAATCTTATTTATAAACAAACACACAAAAAATGCAACAGCTAGCTATACTTACTCATCTAATCTTTTCCTATTGTTATCACAACCATATACCACGCATTCATCGTTTCCCATTTTAATATAACTATTCTAAACTACATAATGTTTTTCAGTTTTTATAAAGTTTTCACCTCCTGCGATATTAATATGACTGATTTTAATGTTCGTAAAAGCATTGTTTTTCTTTTGGTATACTAGAATGCATTTCGTGCAATATATTTGCGGCTAACTGCGAAAAGGTCTATTGCTAAAGATGGGTGTTATCTTAATAACCATAGAGTTGTGTTCCTTAAAAAAGATTTGCAGGATGGAAACTTTAGTTGCTTGTATTACAGAAAACAAGATTTAAATATCTTCTTCACATGCTCCTTGAATTCAAAAGAATTGAGTGTTTATCATGTTGTTTGTATCGGAGCAAATGTGTTTGATTGGCTTCTGGTACTAACATGGTTATTATAAAACTTCTACATCACTTTTAACTATTTTTAAAATTGTATATGTATTTGGTTGTTTAAACTGTAATACTTTATGATTAATATAGTATATAATAGAGTTTTAGGGGATGTTCAGGGCTTCAATTCACAAATCCAACTTAACGATTTAAATGAATCAAGTTGTGTTCTTTTTTATTGAAATCACGAATCAAAGAAATCTTTTTACAAGTTTTGTTTTTGCTTTACATACGGTTTTAAATGTTCTTTACTAATCTTCATTACAAACTAACAAGAAAATAAGTACAACATTTTAACGTCATTAAAAATATTTTGTCAAATATCTATTTAGTAATAAAATGTTTTAGTGTATTATGCCCCACGCATACTTACGCGGTATAGCAACATTACCTTTTGATAAAAATTTTGGTTTGTAACTTTACATTAAAGAATTGCATTTATTTACATGTTGTTAAGGGGTTTGTGTTGCATTCTGGTAGCTGTCATTGAGCAGTCCGTGTGTGAAGGATATGTCACTCTGAATCCATGTTTGTTTGTTTTTAGCCCTGTTAAACGACTGTTTTAAAAGTTGTTGTTCACTGAGTGGATGAAACAGAAAAGGTTGTATACTGGCCACCAAAATGGAAAAATAGTTAAATTACTACGTAAGTAATTGTTAAATTCATGTAAACAGTTATCTTAATCCAATTTTGTAGGGTCAGCAGCTTCAACAGACTGGTGGCAACTCTGTAGCTTCTGCTGTAAATCGAGCCTTGAACGAAACCAAAAGCAAAGAGATCCAAGCTTCAGTGAAGTTGGAAAAAACAGGGAAAAAGCTTTAAGCCCAACATTATTGTATAAAGCATTGCTCCGTAAGACTTGTAAGTAATGAATTTGGAACAAAATATTGTCCTATCTGATCGGTTAAATCTGCAGTTAAATCTCATCTACAAGAAAGGAAAGATAATTCACGTCCTCGAGGCATTAATGTCAGATAATTCTTCTAAAAAAGAAGTTGATCGAGCCCCGAGAAGTTTAAAACTCAATCAAAGAGAAGAAAGCGATCAAGACCAAATGCTTAACGATACTGTATGCATTTAATGCTTAAATATGATATATTTTATACTCATATTTTGTTTGTTGTTTTTTTTCCTTTTTAATATAAGGCTTTTTTGTTTGAGGTCTTTGATGAACGTTTTTAAGGACCGTTTTATAATCGTTGCAATGGAACCGTGCCTTACCCGTTTCACTGAGACGAAATATGAATCGAAAAAGAAACCTTTCAAAAGAGGTTTTTAAGGAACGTTTTATAATCGTCGCAACGCAACCGTGCTTGCCCGTTTTACTGAGACGAAATATCAACCGAAAAAAAACGTTACAAAATAGGTTTAAGGAACGTTTTATAATCGTCGCAACGGAACCGTGCTTGCCCGTTTCACTGAGACGAAATATGAACGGAAAAAAACGTCACAAAAGATGTTTAAGAAACGCTTCATAATCGTCGCAACTGAACCGTGCTTGCCCGTTTCACTGAGACGAAATATCAACCGAAAAAACACGTTTCAAAAGCACCGTGTAAAAACGTTTTTAAAACGTTCTTGTGCCCACTGGGAAATAAGCGAGAATCGGTAATATTGTGAAAATAAGGTTTCTGGTGGTTCGGGGAGCCAAATGCGAAGAACCAGGTGGTAGTGGTGGGTAGAAACCCATATTAGTACTACTACGTCATGGTGGTAAGAAGATTTCCATGTGACCCAGATCTTTCTGCCTTCCCTGGAATGCGCTACAGTGATTCTAGGTCTTAGTGGCATCTGGTGGTCATATAACGAATATTTCAATCCAGTTTTCCTTTTGCTGCAAAGCGATAACAATTTTCGACGTTCTATGTTTTCTATTAGTTACAACATAGATTAGATCTTGGCACTAGACTTTATTAACTGGTGTTTTTGTGGAGTGTCATGTCTTCTCTGCGTGTCAAAAGAATAGTAAAAAAACGTTGAAGAACTTCGGGAATACGTGTTTCAGTTTTGAGCAAATGGTTTTCCGTCGGTGGCCAGTCATAGTAAGTGTGTTCGAAATTCCTGATTTCCTTCCGCAATAATCGAGCAATCTCGTTTTTCTCACTTTTTTCGGTTTCGGTGTTTAATAATAATAATAATATTAATAATAATGATAATATTAATGGAGTTTTACGGGACTCTCCACATATAACAGTGGCTCTTCTTATCCCAAGGTTTAGGTCCTGGCGTACTTAGGGCACCCATTTGCACCTACGAAGTCGCTTCACCAGACAACCCACCATTTGAGCTAGGCTTGCATTACGCAATGAGTTCCGCTCAAGAACTCAACTGTAACTCAGAAATCAAAACATGTCCGAGCTGGGTTTCGAACCAGCGACGTTTGATGTTGATTTTGTGGGTTGAATGCACTAACCACTAAGCTGCAGTGACCTTAAGGTGTTTAAGGTTTCTAACTTTTTTATCCTAGTTTCTATCTTGTGTCTTTTGGAAAACCTTTCATTGTAAACAAAGGCAATCCCATGTGTCGACGACCAGATTCCAATGTGACCATTAAGGTTCTGTCGGGTACCGCAAATCCTTGAATTGGCCCCCTGGGGGCTAATTAATTTATGATTTTTTTTAATGGGGGTTTATTCGAGGGGGGGGGGCTAATAAAAAAATGTGGTATGACTAACCGAGAAAAAAAGATATATGCAATTCATCAATACTTCATACGTGTTCAGTTCAAAATATCAATGTCGTCGGCATCATCGATTTCTTCATCGAGGATCAAGTAAGGAGGGCAAACCTCTTGTATATCTGTCTCATCAGGAATATATTGCAAATCGATGTTGACACCAGCAAAGACATTGTGAAATTGCCTCTTTTATATTAGCTGTACTCTGGTTACTTATATTCTTACTTGTGTTTTATTTTACAATTTTATTAAAGTTATAAAATTTATAATACAGCCCAGACCTGTCTATTCTTCTGTAATTCATAGCGAAAGATTGTAGGTGTTTATAATGAACCATAAATTCATGATATAATATGTTCCCGATTTAGCCCCCATGAGGGTTTAAGTAAACACGAAATTAATTATTTCAACATTAACCACTTGTATGACGCGTGAGCAAATTTTATCGTGAAATTCTTTATCGTGTTGTTTAGGGTTTGTTGTTCGTTTTTGGTAGAGTTAATTCCTTTTAACAGCTTCGGTGATAATGAAGCTCTATTGCAACAATATTCCGCCAGTTAATTCCAGATACATACCGTAAATTTTCTAATTTAACGCGTGGGAAAAAATAATTAATTTTTTATTGACTGGTACGCGTAGAAAATTAGGAGGGGATTAATCACGAAATTTTGAATTTCCAATCACACGTTAATAATTTAGGAAAAAATAAATTCATACGCAGTAAATTAGAAAAAATTCTAATCAATAGTCTTCTTTTTTCTCCTCCATCTCCTTGAGTTTATTTTTATATTGTTCCATGGCCTTTTGTACAAGAATTTCTAGCTTGTTGTATATTTCGGAATCCAATGTTCTTAACATGAATGTACCAGGAAGCTCCATACCTCCTTGGTCCAGATCACGTGAATAACGCCTAGATCCATTTATTTTCACATCAAGGCTGCCACCTTTTTCAAGAAAATAATGCGTTAACTTTGACAAAAAGTTTGGAACATGGCCAATTGTTTTGCCATTGAAAGTCAAAGCCATCGCATACTTGTCTTTGACGAGAGCACCGGGTTTTGTTTTGTGCCAGGTTTTTAGGCAGCTTCCAATTTTCGCATCCCAGTCATTCTTATAAACATAATACCCTCTGACACAACATTCCACTCTAAGTTCTTTTTCAATTACGATAGGAATGGTATTGCATTTCAAAATCACATCTAAGTTAAGTTTTCCATCTTTATTATACACAATAGAATTTTTTTCTTGCCTCTTCAAACAACGCGAGAACCCGAAATTTAAAGATTCAAATTTTATTTTGCTTTCTTTTTAACCGCCAGCGAAGAAAAATCCTGTTGGTAGACGTTTGAAGTCATACACTCTTGAAAAAGCTAGTGATGTAATGATGAAACAACATGATTTTTGGAAAATGGTTGACCACTATAAATCATACGAATCACAAGTCGTGGCATATTTTAATTTGCCAGCAAATGATAACCTCGGTTCTCCTAGTAACACCCGTCGACGTTTTACTAATCAAAAGAAGGCTGAGATTCGTTTACACTATTCAACCAGCAAAAATCATCACGAAACAGCAAGGCCCTTTGGTTTGAATGAATTGACAGTCCGAGGAATCGTCAAAGCTCAACCGTTACCTGGTAAAGTAATTCTTTCCAAGAGGCAGAACCGGCAAGGTGCTGGACGAAAACTTAGTTATCCAACTGAAGTAGACCAAGAAGTTATAAAATGGCTCTTAATTTTACGAGATCTACACTTTCCCGTGTCTATATTGGCTCTCACAGAAAAAGCTAAGGAGTTAATACAACCACATAACCCAGCCTTCAGGGCAAGTTCCGGTTGGGTAAGAACATTTCTTCAATGTCGCAAGCTGCCACTTCGAGCTTGCACTTCAGTAAACCAGAAGCTTCCACAGAAATTAGAGAGAGTTCTCACTAAATTTTATGCTGACGCAGCAAGATTTATGCAAATTGGGAAATAACCTCTCTCACTGGTCGGAAATATGGATGAGACACCTGCATTTTTCGATATGGTTTCACCAAAGTGCATAACATCTACAGGATCCAAAGAGTGTGTTATTCGCACATCGGGTAGTGAGAAAAAGCATCTGACCGTTGTTTTATCAGCTACAGGGGATGGAATAATGCTGCCACCAATGGTCATCTTCAAGGGGAAAACTGATAAAACTATTCGTGATCTTAGCTTGTTTTATCGTGAAAACTCAAGAAAAGGCCTGGATGGATCATAACTTGATGATGGTATGGGTTGAGGATATTTGGCTCAAACATGTTCGAATTGAATGCCAAAAGCTTGGATTTGAAAATTCTCTTTTAATGTTCGATGCGTTTGCTGCTCATCTAACCGATTCGGTCAGTAACAAGCTTTTGGAAGGAAACTCCGACATCCTGCCTATCCCAGCTGGCTGCACGTCGAAGTGTCAGCCAATGGACGTTTGTTTAAACAAGCCATTTAATGCAGTTTTGCGAAAGTGTTGGGTGAGTTATGTTTCAGATGTCATCGATGCTTTCCCTGATTCTTCAATAAACGACCCAAGCTTCAAAATACCCACGCCAACACGTCAACAGATTGTAGATTGGGTAAAAGAAGCGGTTGATCACATTGCCCAAAATGTGGATATGGTCAAGCGCTCTTTTGAAGTGTGTGGTATCACAACTTCAGATCCCACTAAAGTTCGGAATGCAGACTTTTACAAAAGGTGTATGCAGGATGGATTGAACATGGTTGAAGACGATGAAAACTACGACGACGATCCATTTGATATTGACGACTTATAAATTTGTATTTTATGTATGTATTTATTGTATTTGTTCACTAAACGTATAACGAGTAAACCATTGATTTTTTCCTGTTTGACCCAGAAGATGTTAAAAACATATTTCGACTACGCGTTATAACTAGACGAAAATAAATTATTCTAAATCTCGGTTATGCGTTAAGAATTGAAAGGAAATAAATTACAATTTTTCCTAAAAATTGCCCACGCGCGTTAAATAAGACACGCGTTAAATTAGAGAATTTACGGTAAGCCGTTTGATGCTGGTTATTGTTGGTTTGAAATAATAATGCAGTGCCGCATTGCACTAATCTTTCATATCCTGTAACTAGCTTAGATGTATTTTATTTTTATGACAGATACCGAATAAAAACCTATTATGTTCGACATGTCCTGATACCTAGCCTCAATAGTGGAGTGTTACACTGTAGCAATACACATACCTTGTCGATCACTTTTTCTCACGTCAAATTTTACTTAACAATGAACTCTCAGTTACAACATCTTTCCCAGCGAGTATATTGTTAAGTGTTTTGGTGTGAGTGAGTATCAATCTAAACATTTTTGATGAACCTGTAGCAATTCGGCATTTTTATTAAGTAGATTGGGCAAACGAGTACCGTCCTGAATTTTACTAAATAAAGAATAAAATTATATATATATATATTATGTATATTTATAAAAGAATTTATACAATAATATCATTGTTCGTGTGAGATAAGATTTCCACGTCTCGCTGCAATTTAGTGAAATAACGCAGCAAAAGATGGCGCTCAAGATTCAGTTCTATTTCTGGGACAAACATTTGTTTCTTATAAATAATTTGTGTTTCGAGAAAAAAATATTCTTAGTTTTTTATGGAAAATAAAATTACCACATTTCATAGTTTGCTAATAATGTAATTTTTATACTTAATAGAGTTATTGGCAGTTTGAGACAGTTCTCCGGATTTTTAAACAGTTCTCGGAATTTAAAACAATTCGTGGAATTTAACTCGGGAATTTAAAACAGTTCTCGGAATTTAAAACAAGTAGCGGAATTTAAAGAATTTAAAACAGTTCTCGGGAATTTAAAACATTTCTCGGGATTTAAAACATTTCTCGGGAATTTAAGTAGCGGAATTTAAAACAGTTCTCGGAATTAAACTCGGGAATTTAAAACAATTCTCGGAATTTAACTCGGGAATTAAAAACAATTTTTGGAATTTAACTCGGGAATTTAAACATCCCTTGTATTTTATTCTATATAGCAGGTGCGGATCTAGACGTGGTCAACATGGTCATTTGACCATGAAAAAAATTTTAAGCTAATTCTATAGCCGTACTTTTTGTTACTAAATTCTTGAAACAACCTCTATTTTTTATTGCTTATCTCATGAAAGTTTTCATACTTCCATATATTCGTATATATTTATCTCTACTATAATGTTAATATCCGCCATATAAAATATTGAATAAACCTCGAAGAGCATTCAATTCGCATTAGAAGTTGTTGATGGTCACTAGACTGTATACCAGCGCAAATATCGCGAAACGTATAGAATTATTTTAAAGAAACAGAAACACCAGTCTAGTGCATTGGTTAGATTTTGACCATGTTGACGCATTTTCTTTGAACTTTTTGATTGGATGATATATCAAATTATTTTGTCTAAATTAGACACCAAATTTCCTGATCATGTTGGCTTAAATGATATTTAGTATACGCAATATGTATGTTGGTTGGTAACTATAAATAGAAGAAACGCAAGAAATTATCTTAGAAGTTTTAAAATTTGTGCGATGGAACTATGTGTTGGACTGTGTTCGTAAAAGCCTTCTTCATTTAAAGGCTGTTTTACGACATTTCTAGTTGAGTGGTAAAAGCACTGAATGTTGCCCTGGAAATGGTTGAAATGAAACCACTAGACACATGATGAGCTTCTGCCCGACCAGAATGTTTTATATACTTTCTGCAAGCAACCAAGCAGTAAATACATTGATTCCTTTATGTGACATATTAGTGACAGCTAACATAAGCCAGAAGAGCGTGCCCAATTTATGCCACCACAAATGATGATTATATATACTTCACATTTTGGTAGATTTGGAGTCTGTCTTCTTGAAGCTCTACTTGAGAGTCTTGGATAACGACGATACCCTCATAATGATAGCTTTTTGGGTGGCACAAACCTTGAGACTAATTTATGTGTGGAATTAAAAGCTGAATTTGTTCCTTGAAAACGTCATAGAAGATGAAAATGGCAATATACTTAATCGACTTGCCTTTGAACGACACTAAACAGACATGGTGCAGACAAAAACCAAGAAAACACGTTGATGGAATACGCATCTAGCTTTTGACATGACAAGCCGAGTCAGTCTAGAGGATCATTTGAGTTTGGTTGGCAGATTGCACACATTGTATGGCACTAATTATGCACATAAGGTTCCAGAGAAAAGTGATGATTGAGACAAATTCAGTATCACAATAACTTATAAGCGAAAATTACATTGTTCAGCGGACAAACTTATCCAAGAATATTGCTATAAGCTATATAGCTTATCCGCTCTGGGCTTAAGTTTAAAGATGGGAAGTCCAAACACACTAAATTTTTTGGTCATATCTGTTCCAATCTTAGCCATTCAAATGTATGTGATTTAATACGAATTCTACTATCAGTCGCACCAGGAACTGCCCCCCTAGAACGATCGTTCAGCAAGCTTGCCAAAATTTGCTTTTATGGAAAAATCAGTTTCTTCCTGGCAATCACAATCTAGAAGTTTTTTTAAATATTTGTTGAGTTTGTTACAAAACGAAAACATTGATTGCGAGAAAAATCAAAAAATCGATCAAAAAATCGATTAATGATGGCGCAGAGGAAGGTCATGCGAGTATTGCCTCTTATATTTTTGTTGTTGTGTAGTTTTGGAGTTAATGTTAATGGAAATGAGAGCGTAGCAGATGAAAGTTGTATTACAACGTTGAAAAACTTTACAAGAAAGAGAGGTATAAAGATTTTCCATCAAAATGTGAGAGGAATCTTTACAAACTTTATACATTTAGAGCACTTGTTAGATCAATGTGAAGACATAGATGTTTTATCACTCTCTGAGACCCATATAAAGACAGACACGTTTAACGACAATGAAAATTTGTATACAATTCAAGGTTCTACTTTATTCAAAAATATAGAACTGAAGGTAATGGTGGAGGGGTTGCTTTTTACATAAGAGATAACTTATCATGGAAACGGCGTTTCGATCTTGAAACTAAAACATCTGAAAATATGTAGATCAAAATCAACATCAACAAAGCAAAATATCTCTTATGCGCTGTTTATTACAGACCTCCGAACACTTCAAAGTTTACACCGAAAAATTTCAACGAATCTCTCAACGAGATATTGTTAACTGTATCAAAAAAACAAAAAGAAGTGAAAATCCTTGGAGATTTCAATGTTGACTATAAGAAAACGGGAGACAATAATGACATTAAAGATACTTTCAGTTCACATGGTTACACGCAAGTCATTAAAACACCAACACGCACAACCAGTAAATCGGAAACGTTAATAGATATAATTAACACGAACAATCCAGACGCAATCGCCTATAACGGAGTATTCCCCATGGGTATTAGTGATCATGATCTGGTCGGATGCGTGCGGAAGATCAACAATAGAAAGTTTACACCAAAAACTATAACATCTCGAAATTATGCAAAGTACGACCATGATTTAATGGCAAGAGACTTAGACCAAGTTAATTGGAATCCTCTATATGAAACACAAAATGTGAATGATGCTGTTGATTCCTTTAACAAAACAGTTAAAGAGGTTTTTGACAAACACGCTCCTATTGTGACGAAAAGGGTCAAAGGAAAACCATGTGAATGGTTAACCCATGACATTAAAAAGATGAAAGGCAAGAAGGACCAAAAAACCCGAAGAGAGGAGCTTTTATAAAAAACTTCGAAACTCTTTTAATAACAAACTAAAATCAGCCAAAAGCCTTTTCTCAGAAATATGTTAGCAGAACTTTCTGGCAACGTAAAACAATTCTGGAAATGTATAAAAAAGATATTTCCTAGTAAATCCAGCCATAATTCAACCAGTGTGAAAACAACCCAGACTTTTGTCGAACAATGCAGCAAATACTATGCTACTGCAGTAAACGTTCTAAAGAAAAAGTCCAACACCTTAGCAAATTTTGTATGGAAATCGTCAAGGCGTTTTCGATTACGAACTGAAAAGCGATTTCATCTGACGTACATCTCCAATGTTTTTGTATTAAATCAGCTGAAATGTTTTAAGTGTAAAAAGGCTGCTGGTGTAGACGGATTACCACCTGGCATGTTGAAGGACTGTCGTAATCATATATCAAAACCTCTATGTCACATTCTAAACATGTCAATAAAAACGTGCACCGTTCCATCATTATGGAAAATAGCCAAAGTTGCTCCAATACACAAGAAAGGCCCAACAACCGATCCAGCCAACTACCGCCCGATATCCGTCTTACCTACACTGTCTAAGATCTTAGAGAAAGCAGTACATCAACAGTTTACTGACTTTCTTGAAAAGGAACACCTGCTAGCTGACAACCAATTTGGATATCGGAGGAAAAGGTCAACAAACCTGGCTACTACCTTGTTTTTAGAAAACATCAGGAGACAGGTCGACCAAGGGCTTCTTGTCGATGCAACATTTGTTGATCTCAGCAAAGCTTTCGATACGCTGAGTCACGGTGCTTTGCTTGATAAGCTTCCATCGTACGGTGTAAATGGAAACGAACTGCCCGCCACAAGCAAATTTTTTTATACCAAACCCTAAAAACGTCAAATCTTCTGACAAGTTTTTAGATCTTTAGAAAAGAATGACACTCGGCAAACTGGTCCCAGTATGTGATTATGTACACATGCCATACGATTGGTATTGTCCAAGTGTGCAAAAGGATAATCTAAGCAAACGAATCTGCAGGGATTGACACGTTTATTTTCCTAGTATGGCTGCTGTTACACGTCACGGTGGTCCTGCATAGGTGACGGATGCGCTGGAAGTACACTGGCAGGCGACAGTTTAAAAGAAGAAGAAGATAGCGTGAACCAAGCGAAAGAATCACTACCAGTCATCATTATATATGAGATTCTGTCCAAGTCACCTTTTATGGACGCAAGCGATGGTGAAGATGATTCTTTAATCCTATGTCTTCATAAGGGGCTACCCGAAAAGTACGTCCTCTGTTCGAAAAAGCGTAGAGTTGTGTACCGGGGGTTGTTTAGGACGGAGTGTACGTATCCAGTTTGTCTATAAATTAAGGTTTTTTCAAATCTTTCAGGTGTCCTTTTTACATGCAGCTCCAATCGGTTCAAGAATGGCTATAAAACTTGAAACACGGCAGTCTTAAATACTGAAATCTTGAAAACGTCAAATTTTTATAATTTAGATTTTTTATACGTTTTCAAAGGTGATGGTGTGGTAAATATTTTGTTAACTGCGTTTTGTAAAACATAATTATGGTTTTGAAATATGTTTTAATGCAGCTCAGATTTGTTTGTTAAACCCGCATCAGTTTACCCTTTTTTCCAGTCCATAATGCCTGAGGATGTTTGACCTTTATAACCTTAAGTTGGGCTAAGTATATACATAAAAATATTTGATGTTGAAAAAAATCCTAGATCCGCGCCTGTATAGTCCGTTGTTTTGTTAAACTTCGTGCTACTTTATACGAGTATATCGGCTTCGTTTTGTTTACGAACTTCTAACAAATTGGTACACACAGATGAACACTTTAGGGTTTATATACAGTATAATCCCGATAACTCGAACCTCCAAGGGAACGAGTAAAATAGCTCGAGATAACGAATGTTCGAGTTATCGGGGGTTCGGGTTATCGGGATTGTACTGTATACAGTGGACTCTCTCTATCTCGAACTCGCAAGGGGCCAACAGATTTGTTCGATATAGAGAAAATAACCGTAAAAATTGAAAGTTTTACTAATAAAGCAAGAGAAACAATAAGGTTTATTAGGGATGTATTAGACTTCAAGTTTAAATGCTCAGAAGACTTTTTGTTTAAAACAGTTCTCGGAAATAAACTCGGAATTTAAAACAATTCTCCGAATTTAACTCGGGAATTTAAATCTCGGAATTTAACTCGGAATTTAAAACAATTCTCGGAATTTAACTCGGGAATTTAAACATCCCAAGTGCATGTTGAACGTTTCAAAAACGTTTAATTGACGTTCCAAAAAGAACGTGTCAAAGTGTCACGTTGATAAAACGTTCCTTGTACGTTTTTAATTACGATGCGAATCGTTTTGTCAAAAAAAACAATATAAAAAAAAACGTTTCAAAAAGTTTGTTGTAACTTTTTAAAGATATTCTCGGCTATAAAAAATAATTAAAGCGGCAAAATAATATTCCCAAAAGCGGCAAAAACATTTAGTCAGAGGGAATTTGCCAAAGAAGCACCATTTGCTGGACAAAAATAATATAAAGCTGAAATTTGGCACATTGATTCAGGAATGTGTTACGAGTGTGTGAAAAAGCCCCGTCGATGGGATCCTGGAAACGCCCTAAATCCATAATAGCGGATTTGGTAAAAAAGGGCAAATTAGCCAAAAATTTGATATACACTTTTTTTTATAAGAACCAGGTAAATTGGGTTCAGCCTTAGCTGTTCTTAATTTTTAGCTGATTCTAGCCTCGATTTGTTCTTATTCTGTTCTTAAATTTATGTATGAAAACGTTTTGTGCTTTACTCCATAGGTTGCATTTTACATCTAGCTATTTACAAAGAAAAGAAAAAAACAAACACGTACAGGCCCAATTACACTGAAGATTCAACTTCCTGTAACCCATTATCTCCTCACTTCTTTTCCAACTACAATTACATCTCATTAAAACTTCAACTCCTTGTATCTCTTTCATCGCCTCAACCTTCAAAACAATTATAACTTGCTTAAACACCTTCTATTAAAGTTTCTGTTTCCTTTTAATTCTTAAGAACAATTATTTATTTTATTTCATTCACATTTATCATTTATAACTATATCTAACTTTAATTTAAATTATATTTTAACCCCCCTGTAAATATATAAAACTATTACCTTATTATCATCTACGTTTATTTATCTTGCATCAGTTTTCACAGAAATTGGAAGTGTGTTCCCTGTTTCAGATAATCAAAAGCCTAAATACCCACGCGGGTCATTGGATGAACAAGGTGGTTCTTTTTAGGAGAAGTATATCTGATACAGAACACCTCTCAAAACCTCTGTATTACTAGAGATAGTGACTCGATAAAATCAATGTTTCAGATACGGCTAGGAGCCTGCATCCACCGCCCCGGACACATGCGTGGAATGCGAACAGGGAAAAAGTCAACAAGAAACACCTTAAAATATGTACCTACAATCCACAATCAATTAGTGATCTAAATCGTGAGGATCTTGATATAATGTTAGTTGAATTAGAGAAAATGAAATGGGACGTCATTGGTATATCTGCGTCTCAAATCAAAGAATCATCCGTCGAAATTCTCCCTTCCAGCCATTACCTATTCAATTCTGGCAACGAAACTTCGCGTTCCAACGGTACAGATTTCCTTGTCCATAAATTCATTCCTCCTTTCATTTCGGTTTATCAAGGCATTTCTGATAGGCTTGCTACGTTTTCGCTTCAAGGGAAAGATAATAAAAATGTTTTTATACAAGTTTATTTTCCCACCTTAAAACGCCCTGATGATGAAGTCGAAAAGCTTTATATCCAAATTCAGGAATTGTTAGATAAAATCTCCTGCCGTGACTTTGTCTTTATTATGGGTGATTTCGATGCCCGAGTTGGTGGTCTTCATTCAACATATCCGAAATGTGTTGGGAAGTATACTATCGGCGCCAATAACAAGAGGTGAACGTTTAGCCAGTTTTTGTTCCGCTAATAACCTTTATATTACTAATACATTCTTCCAAAATCGAAGACTTCATACCTGGAATCACCCCGACGGCAGGAGCAAGGGTCAGATAGATTTTATACTTTCTCGCAATAAATGTCAAAATGTTGCAGACGCGTTGGTACTAAATACCCCTAGTATATCAGACCACAGATTTCTTTGTGCAGAAGTGAAGACCACTTACATTTGGCAAAAACCAAAACCAATGAGTAAGAAATTTAATATCTCTGCCCTGAAAAACGTCGAAACAACTTCTTTCCAGCTCGAATTATCTAATCGTTTTCTACCCCGTATTTATGCTCACCCCTACTGATGTGGAGGAATTTTCTAATACAGTAAGTATTAGAAATGATGAGTAAGTAATGAGGAACTGTATGACGATCCTAACACTTGTGACACACTTCCAACTGATGACGAACTGCCCATTCCACCTATTACAAGATCAGAAATTATTTCAGCTATAATTAGACTAGCATCGGTGAAAAGCCCTGGTATTGACCACGTTCACTCTGAATTTTTCAAAGCTGGTGGAGGTGCTATGGTGCGAAACCTCTATATTTTGTTTAATCTTATTTTAGAAACAGGCTATATTTATATATACAGCCTGTCGAAAGCGAAAGTAAATCGAAAGACATCGAAAGCGAGAACAGCGGAAAAGAGGAATATCCTGAAACGTATGTTCTAAAGACCACAAACACACCACCACTGATACGCGAAATGTCAGATTTCGAAAAAGATCTTATCGGCTTAGTTCAAAAGCTGAAATTCAAAAAGTGCACAAATGACTTCCAAAAGCGAATGCAACAAGACATTAAATCAATAAACGATTCCAATAAGCTGTTTGTCCCAGCAGACAAAACATCCAACATGTACAAGGTAAATAAGGAAGAATACGAAAAGTCTTGACAAACTCGATAACGAAAACGTACAAAAAAACCAACAGCAACACCAAACATCTCGTGAACAACGCAGGTAAAGCAATCATCAAAGACAATCGTATCGCGAATAAAGTTGATATCAACGGTGAGAACAACTGCTTCATTACACTAAAAGACCACAAAGAGAACTTTGAAAACAATCCGACTACGCGGCTGATTAATCCTGCAAAGAACGAACTAGGCAGAATTAGCAAGGTTATCCTTGAAAAAGTCAACGCACAACTGCGGACAACCCTCCACTTAAATCAATGGAAGAGCACATCCAATGTAATCGAGTGGTTTTCAAACATCGAAGAAAAGCGCAAACACAAGTTTATGATGTTCGATGTGAAAGACTTCTACCCGTCCATCAGCCAGAAACTTCTCACCAACGCCATCAAATTTGCTGAACGGCACCTGACTTTAAGCCAAAAAGAGAAGGAAATCATCTTTCATTCACGCAAATCGCTATTGTTCAACAAGAACGAAAGTTGGGTGAAGAAAGGAGACAAAATTTTTGACGTGACAATGGGTGCGTTCGACGGTGCAGAAGTATGCGAACTTGTTAGTTGCCTCTTACTTTCGAGTATACCGGCAAAATACAGAAAGAAGAATATTGGGTTGTACAGGATGACGATCTTGCAGTCTTCAAAAACATCTCTGGTCCACAGAGTGAAAAAATTAAAAAGGAATTTCAAAAGCTGTTTAAAGAGAATGACTTGGAGATAGTGGTTGAATGCAATATGACGGTAGTTAACTACTTGGATGTCACACTCGACTTGACCACTGGAACATTTAAACCTTATCACAAACCAGGCAACGAAGTTAACTATATCCACGTTCATTCCAACCACCCGATAAATACCATCAAGCAGATTTCTGTATCAATACAAAACCGTTTATCAAATCTGTCATCAAATGAAAAAAATATTCAACCAAGCAACCCCGTTCTACGCTGCAGCACTCCGGAGATCCGGATACGACCACAAATTCGAATACACACCAACGGTTACAAACCAACGACCGAAAAACCGTAAAAGGAATATAATATGGTTCAATCCACCATTTAACAACAACATCTCCACCAACATCGGTAAATTTTTCCTCAACTTGGTTCAGAGGCACTTCCCACGACAACATAAGTTCCACAAGATATTTAACAAAAACAACGTTAAAGTCAGCTACAGCTGTATGCCAAACATGAAAGCGGACACAACAAAAAGATCTTAACACCACCACCCGTAAACCCTAACAGAACATGCAATTGTATGAAAAAAGGCAGCTGCCCACTAAACCAAAACTGTCTGGTGAAGAATATCATATATGAAGCCACAATTACATCCAATTTGCCAAATTATAAGGAGAAGAAATACATTGGACTGTGCGAAAGTACTTTCAAGAAGCGGTTTGCAAACCATAAATCGTCATTTTTCAATGAAAGATACAGAAACAGCACTTCACTCTCTGTTGAAATGTGGAAAATAAAAGAATTAAACGGCACTCCCACTGTCACCTGGAGAATCGTTAAAAAAGTAAAACCTTACAGCCCAGAATCGAAATATTGCTCACTGTGTTTAAAAGAAAAATTTGAAATAGTCAATTATCCTGGGAGAAATCTTCTCAATAAAAGAACTGAGATAATTGCTAAATGCCGCCATCGACGAAAACATCTCCTAATGCTCCACAATCCTGACGATAACACGTAAACGATTGTGACGCAAATAATGAAAACATGCTAGTGTCGTATTTATATTTTTAACGGTTTTTTGTATTGACAATTTATTTCTAGCTGAAGATTGTCCAGAACGGGCATGAAACTTTAAGTTCTGGAAAATAAATTATTGAATCTTTTCTTTATCAACTATATTTATATATTATTTAAAAAAATATAGGGGGTGCCAGAAAGAAACTCAAGTTATCAAAAACACAAGAACCTCTTCATTCTACGACCAAGGACCAAATACCCTCAACATCATTCGCGGATGTGGAAAATCAATTCAAATATGACATCTTCAGTCCTGGTCCTTCGGTGACATCAGAAGACAACATTTCACTACGATATCTTGTCAGCTTGTCTGAGAGAAAGCATCTACAGTGAAATGGATAGCCTTCGACAAGAACGAGATAGTATGAAGTTGATAATTGAGGAGATGGGAACAGGCAATGCACTTTTACTTGAACATTAAAAAAAAACTTTTAACTTGACTTTTAAAGTACTGTGTGTCCTTTTCAATTATGTATGCTCTGAAAAAATGACAAATCACGTGCACCCAAGTTACCAGAGGAGGATCAAGTGTTGATAACTCTTATCAGGTTTAAACATAATATGAGTTTTGAGATTCTTGGATACATATATGGAATTGCAAAGTCGACTTCAGTGGAATACTTTTGAAAATGGACTGATCTAATGTATTATAAACTGAAGTTCATGATAAAGATGCAAGACCGAGATCATATCTTCAAAACTATGCCGAGTATCTTCAAGCAGAAATTCCCACGCCTGACATCAACTATAGACTGCTTTGAAATATTTATTGAATCTCCAAATTGCCTTCTTGCCAGAGCTCAGTGCTATAGTCAATACAAGAAACACTGCACTATAAAAGTGATGATATCATGTACACCTCTTGGTGCAGTGAATTTTGTTTCAAAATGTTGGGTAGGAAGAGTGTCAGATATTAAAATTGTCAAGGAATCAGATTTTTACTCTAGCAAGTACCACAAGCCAGGAGACCAAATTATGGCAGACCAAGGCTTTACTGTAGTTGATGATTCTTCTGCTGGATCCGGGTCAGAACTTATCATACCATCTTTCACTAGGGGTAAAGATCAACTACCAGCGGCTGATGTAGAAAAGACACGCAAAATTGCCTCTGTGAGCATCCACATTGAACGTGTTATTGGATTGTTAAAAAATCAATATATATATACAATTTTGAGGGGTATTTTACCATACAGAACAGTTAAAATTGTTAAAGATGAAGCAATGAATGCAACTCTTTCTAACTGTGATAAAATTATTTCAGTGTGTGCTGCTTTGATTAATATGAATAAGACTATTGTACTAAAAGGTTAACAGTGTGTTATTAACAAATATATATATATATGTATATAATGTTTTATGTTCACTTCAATAAAGTTCAGTTTTACAATTTTCGACAAGTTTTGCAATACCAGGTTTTAACAGTCGGTACTTTTTTCAGTTTTAAACACTTGATATAAAACCATTGGTCACATCGGTCACAACCAATCATATCACCATCTTCTGGAGGGTCACAAATACAATATCGCACATTGCTCTGTTTCGATTTAGGTTCCGATGAACTACAACCAGAGGTAATTAACCCTGATAATTTTCCTCATGTTCTACCGCCAGATAATATCACTGTAAACAACAACACCCCAGAAGTCAATGAAGTTCATGCAATAATGAAAGACTTTAAAAATGGTAAATGCTTGGGAACTGACTTATTACATCCTGAACACCGAAAATACAACAAATCTGATAGATTTATGGTTTACTTGATGCTTTTGTTAACAACAATTTGGACTACCTTTATAATACCATCATCGTGGCTAATTTCTTTAATATCTTGTATCTATAAAAACAAAGGCTCAAGAAACGAAGCTGATAACTATAGAGGTATATCAATTATGTCAACCTGTTCCAAAATACTAACATCCTTAATTATATCTTGAATTAGGAATGCATATGAGATCTTGATTACGAAGAATCAGTTGGTTTTAGATCTAATAGGTCAACAACTGATGCCATCTTCATCCTACAAAATTCTATAAACTTGTCTTCTAAACCCCTTTTCTATGCTTCATCGATTTAAAAGCAGCTTACGGCTGGATAAATAGAGATATGCGTTTCAAAATTTTAGAAATACGACTTAAACCTACCTTATTAATAAACATTCTCAAAGCTCTCTACATCGGCAGCAATCAAGGGATCAAAAAGATTTTTCAAGACCATAACGGGCTGTAGACAAGGTGGTGTAGAATCTCCAATGTTATTTAACATTTACTTGGACTTTGTATTAAGATGTGTTGAACATGAAGTACTCCTTAAATTTCCAAACACAGGACTTCAGTATTCATACCTAATACCAGGGCACTGCTCGACACGTGAACATCAAAGTGTCCATGGCCTCACTGGAACCCAACGCCTCCGTATGATACTCTATGCTGATGACGTAGTACTTTTATGCAATAGCATCAACGAACTATCAGAAATCGTAAACATTTATAATAAAACTTTCATCAGGTTTGGCTTAAAAATATCAACTGGTAAAACTGAAACGATGGCCTTTAATGTAGACGAGGAGATTAAAACTAAACCATCCCTTCTTTCCATTGGCAACGTACCATTAAAAAACGTTTGTTTGTTTAATTATCTGGGACACATGGTTATAAATACTGACCAAGAGCCATCTCAATACCTCAATCACCGCATTTCATCTGCATTCCAAAAATGGAATAGCCTTAAACACGTCTTAACAGATAAAAAAAATAACATGTCCACACGTACAAAAATGTTAGAAGCATGTGTGCGTAGCAGACTTTTATAAAGTGTTCAGGTATGGGAGTTATCAGCCAAAGAGTTAAGAAAAATTGAATCTGTATGACATAGCTTTCTTAGGAAAATGATCACAAATAGTTTTAAGCGTAAAAATGTTGCACCGGCAAACTCTGAACACACCTCTGAACAGGAAAATATTGACTGGTCTTACATGTATTCAAACATCCAACTAAAACATATCGCAAGCACATCAAGTATATCAAATTTTTGTGAAGTCCAATATCTAAAATATATTGCACATGTTACGAGGTTGACAAATGACTCACTGCAGAAACAAATGCTTTTTTCAACCGATCACAAGAGATATGCACGTAATCGCTGGGTAAAATTAGAAAAAGAGCTTAATATATCTAAAAACCAAATTCAAGATCTAATGCAAAATAAAAAAGAGTTCACCTCCTTTCTTAAAGAACTATATTCATAAGGACACTTTAGACTTCGACTAACAGCGTACGAAATGATTCATCATCCAAACTACTCGTGTGGGTACGAAGCAATACAGACAGTATTGCGCGTGCAGATCGTATCTGCCTCTCCAAAACTCCACCAAAATGGCTTGCTGCAGGTGGGTTGTGTTTCCATTCAATCCAATCTGAGCCAGTTTCCAAGAGAAAGCTTCGGATCTTCTCACCGTCCAGTCCTTCTAGCGCTCTTTTCAGCTCGTTCTCCGCACCGACGGAATTTGTTCCGTTGTCACACCGTACCAATCGAACCGGACCTCTTCGACTGAGGAACCGTCGCAACGCTTGTATGAACGAATTCGTATCCAGCGAATTCGTACTTTCCAAATGAACAGCTTTACATGCAAGACAAGTGAATAACGCACCGTATCTCTTCAGCTCCTTTCGACCATCTTTGATGCAAAATGGTCCGAACATATCGACTCCAACGTATGTAAATGGCAAAGCCCGATTTACCCTATCGGCGGGCAAATCACTCATTTTTTGTTCACCGATCATCCCACGAAGGTGCCTGCATGTTACGCAAGTTGAGATGACATACCGTACTTCTGATGCACCCTTTATCACCCAGAATCCTCGACTTCTGATTTCGTTCAGTGTAGCTCCAC
Organism: Candelabrum cocksii; assembly: GCA_963930725.1. Classification (NCBI taxonomy): domain Eukaryota; kingdom Metazoa; phylum Cnidaria; class Hydrozoa; order Anthoathecata; family Candelabridae; genus Candelabrum; species Candelabrum cocksii. The sequence continues at coordinate 8,374,729 of OZ005677.1, read as the reverse complement.
GTCCAGCGTGCTGTACTTTCCGATGATACCATCGGATGATTGATCTCGTCGTGTGACACTTCTTCAGCAAGATGATTGGATGCATCACCTCAAGCTCTACGTTAGCTTTTCGTAATCGACCACCGACTCGGATGATACCGTGTTCATCGAGGAATGGATCTAATCGACTCAAGGCATTCCTTTTCGTCATTGTTGTAGCGTAAATCGAGTTTTCGTTTTATACTCACGCGTCTTTGAAATGTTCGGATTGTAGAAGTCTGATGATTGCTCGTTCTGCTCTTTGTAGTGCTTCCACATCAATGATCGATGTTTGTCTTGACCATCGTAACATTGTTGCTACCACCATCTTCATTCGATACCAGCTCGAGATGTCTTCCAGTCTTGATAGAAGGTTTGGCTCGTTGGAAATATTAACCAAGTTACATTTTAGCTTCTTCACTTCTAAATCTCTATCGTCTACACTTGCACTGAATTGCAGTGGCCAATCAGTCTTACTTTCCCAAAGAAACGCAGGTCCTTTAAACCAAAAGCTATTGTTGTTGAAACGGGAGTACGATAAACCTCTTGAGGCATCGTCTGCTGGATTGTCTTTTGTCGGAACATATTTCCATTGAGTCAGGCTCGAATCATCCAGTATTGTTTGGACTCTGTTTGCTACGAATACGTGAAATCTTTTTTTAACGTTTGATAAATAGCCCAACACAACCTGGCTGTCAGTCCAAAAGAATTCTTCTACGTTCTCGTAATAAGTAAGCTCTTTGCGAAGACTACGGGCTATTTTCACCGATACCGTCGCTGCAGTGAGCTCCAGCCTGGGGATAGTGGTTTTCTTTAATTGGACTACCCGTGACTTGCCAATCACAAAACTGCAATGAACTCTTCCATTAATATCTTCCAAGCGCAGATAGGTTAACTGCCCATAACCGACATCAGATGCGTCTGAGAAGTGATGGATTGAAACATTTTCGACTTTTTCGAAACTCTTTGGTTTGTAGCAACGATCGATTTGAACTTGTTGTAACATGGGTAGGTGCAGTCTCCATTTTTCCTAATCGGCTCGATGTTTAGGTGAAACCTCATCGTCCCAGCCTCCATGGTCGTTGCAGATCTGTTGAAGTATCCTTCTACCTGCTAGAAGAAAAGGTGCAGCAAATCCAAGAGGATCGTATACGGAGCTGATGGACAACAGGATACCTCCTCTCGTAAGTGGAGTGTCTTTCAAATAGATCTTGAAGCCAAATGAATCGTTCTCAACTGACCACTTCACTCCCAAAGCATGTTCGGTGGGAAGCATATTTTTGGAGAAATTGAAGATCTTTACAGCTTTAGCTCGTTCGTCTTCTGGGACCAATGAGAGAACAGTAAAACCAAACACATTTGTTTTCGTAAACACCATGGTGGGGTATATACCAAGCTGCATCTGTATTCGCCTTATCGACTTTCGTAGCATACCCTTTTTTGATGATATCGCTCATAAACGTAACGTAATGTTTATGCATCTGTTCGTTGTTTTGAAGTCGTTTCCTCAACCACAGGGCTCGTTGTACTGCTAGAGATCTGTTGTTTGGCAGTTCTGGTTTGATTTTTCGTAAGAGAAGTGGAAGTACGTAATGACCATTGTCCATAGTTGCATGCTTACTCATGATTTCCAGAAAATCTCGGTCTTCACGTGACATTCATGGATTCATGGAAATCTGTGTTATAGATATTCAACATCATATCCTTTAAACCAGTTTCCTCTACTGTGTCTTTGGTGGTAAAGAAATGATTGGTCAATGTTCCATTACTAACGTCCACAGCAGCAATTCTATTACATGAGACGTTCTCGGGAGCAATTCTTAGTATCTACCAATATGGGACCAGAGATGCACCATCCTAATTTGGATCTGAATGCATACGGACCACCATTTGCACTATACTATACACGATACTGTTTCCAGGGGCTCCATTGCTTTCGGACAGTTACCACCAACTAATATACCAACTTCAAGGTGACTTTTAATTTTTGGAATGAGATGAAAAATCAGTTGAAGATACGGCCACTGTTTGATCTTTTCAGGTGCAGCAATTTCTGTCTTGTCAACCGGAAGTGATGGACGTAAATACGCCGTTGGTAGAGAAAGTGGCTGAGCCTTGGCATCTCGCGAGCTGGTGACAACCAATCCATCAACTGCAGCACAAACGTCGGTTTCTTCACCAGTGACTGTCCTTATCTTCAATGAGGTTTGTGTACCAATAACTTTAAGATTGTTCAGTAAGTTCTTATGAATAAAGGTGCCCTGCGAACCATTGTCCAGAAGTGCAAGTGTTTCGATGACCAGATCAGGATTCGACTTGTGATGGATCTTTACAGGTACAATGCAAAGACTGATAACTTGAGCATACAACCTCGTAGTGCACGTTGATATCGATTTTTTGTGAGAGCGTTTCTTCTTGGGTTGGAAACCATGGAAAGCGGTATGGTGATTCTTGTTGCATACCTTGCATACTCTTTTCTTCGTACACGATTTGACTGAATGAGTTGCAGAAGTTGGTGCTAAACAGCCAAAACAAAGACGTTTCTTGAACACGAACTTATGTCTTTGTTCAACATCCATGACCAGAAAATTCTTGCATGTTTCCAATTCGTGATGTCTTTCACATAACACATTTCATTTCGAGGGTCCTAGTTTGAAAGGTTTTAACAAAGTTTCTTTTTTCTGCTAATGGTCTGCTGTTAAGATCCCCCAAAGCGCCCCTAGAGAAGAGAGGGTCATCCAAGAGCTGTTTCTTCATCGAGTAGACGAATGAAGTCTGTCAAACCAGCTTGTTTAGTAAGCGTTTTTCGAATTTTGAAAGCTTCACGATTCCATCGATCTTGAAGGTAAGTGTTTTGCAACAGTTCCGGGTTGCAGACTACAGGTGTAAACAGTGACTTTATTGATGCATAGAACTTTATCGAGTAGTTCAGGAACTTGACAAAACTTTGAAAATCATTTGGCTTGAGCTTGGGCCATGCTATTAGTTGTTTCCTGTGCTCAGCAACGATGCGATAGGGATTGCCATATCTTTCCTGGAGTAGCTTCTTAGCCTCTGTATACGCCTTTTCTGGTGGTAGATAAATGCAGCCTTTGATCAGTTCTTTAGCCTCGTCGGTTGTGTATTTGATCAGTCGAGTAAGTCTGCCATAGGGATTTTAAACGTTGGCCTCCACTGCTTGCTCGAAAGTAGCCATAAAATACTGAAGGTCAACTGGATTACCAGTGAAAACATCAAGGTCCACTTCAGGTGCCTGTAACTGTTGGAGCGCTACAGCGATCTGACCAACACGATTATCATGTTTAACTACGTTCAAATTAGATTGTTTCATCCAATCTTGTTTTAGCTTAGATTTACCTTCGTTCAGCCGTGCAACATAGTTGTCAACGTAGTTTTTGTCTACTGGTAGGGATTCGAGTACACTAGAAAGTTGACTTGGAGACTCTCCGTACACATTGATTTTAGCATCAGCTTTTGCCATTTCCATCTCAATCTCGAGTCGTCTTGATTCAATTTCTGCTTCTAGCTTCGCTGCTTCTTGCTGTCTTTTCTTCTCCAGGTACTGAGGCTCAATCTTTAATTCTGCTAGTCTCGCCTTTTGTTCTCTAGCTTGTCTGCTAACGGAGCTTCCGCTAAATCTTGATGCTCTGCAGCTTTTGGAATTTGCTCGTTTCGTTCGACTATCTTGTGAATTCTGATCGTTACTGTGGACTTTCTCACTAGTTTGATCTTGTTTGTTGTCATTAAGCCAGCCAACAAATCTGTTGCGGGAATCATGAATGTACTGGTTCAACGCCTCTTTTCGCAGGGTTGGTTTTGTTGTTGTTCAATGTTGATGTACTTTTAAGTAATCGCTGAAGAAATCTTCTAACTTCCAATTTCCTTCTGTAGTTGTTCAGCACTATTGCTCTCTACATATCTGTTCATCAATTGAACTTGCCTATGAAGAACTTTTTCTAAGTTACTTCTTCTACTTCTGATAACCTTTCAGTTGATACCATCTCCCTTTCTCTGTCGGAGTTCTATGTCTTACTTGTGACAAACTTTCTGGGCGCGACACGACTATACGATCTATGTATACTTGTAACTGAACTAAGAGCCTTCCCACACGCTATTTGTTTACGATGAAGAAGACGAAACCTTGTGCTTGTTCGAACTCGTTTTAACTCAAAAATGTGCTATAAGAAAAATACAAACGAACTACGTGAAAAAGAATACAAAACAGAAATACTAAATCCAGACAGTAAACAGAAAGAGATGAACAAACAAAGTAGAAATAAATATAAAACTTGCTAAACAAATAATTCACAAGGCATGGAAGCTCTAGCACATCACATATACACATACAACGCCCACTAACACGACAAATCTACACGCAACATGTACACGTATACATATATGAAATATAAGCTAATTTCCCTAAGGACAAATGACGATAAACTGAATGAATTAAAACGTAATCAGAAGCCCATAAAACAAAATGTTGTTCTCGAGAGGAATCAGACGCAGATACAACAGCCTGGCCAGGAACGGGCAGCTACAATGATGTAATTTCGAAGATATGTCTTGATAATCAGCCAATGCTATTTCCTCGTTTTCTTTTCCCCACACTATTGCTGAGTGAGTTAATTTGTCGTACTATTGGTCTTGTTATCTTCAAAGTCTGGGTGTCTGTTGGGTTGCTCAAATTGCAGTGCAAAACTGAGTGGGCAATAGATCCGGTAATTCTACCTGCTCGCTGTTCATGCCAAACAATACTTGTTGACTGGTTGCGAGTTACTTCCTCCAGGTAATTTCCTTCACTTTCTGTTATCTTAATGATATCCATGGCTTTCTCGCAAGCACTTTCCAGGACCTCAGCTGAAGCAGTACCAAGCAGCGGCTGGTAGAGTTTTCTGAGTTCCTTTGGCAGTTTTTCAACGTTTATCTCCTCTTCGACACTAACAAAAGATTCTTGGACGTTAGAAAATAGGGATAAACCTGCAATTTTCGAGTCAACTTCACGAAGTTGTTCCAAAAATTCCTTTTTCTTTTGAAAAGAAGGTTCATTATGGTTTTTTTTTCTTTGATGTTAACTTTTTTCTTAGCTTCTGCTGAATAAAAGTGAATATTCGAGATGGGTGCAGGAGCAACATCTTTTGAGAAGTTTTGGTTCCATTGGCACGGTATATCAGTCGGTACTTGTGATGTTAATTCGAGACGAACAACTGCTTCAATTTTGTACAGGACTGCTGCAACATGCGAACATGTTTCTCCCAACCTACAAACATTGAAATAGGAAAATAAAATACAACACACAAATAAAATAGCAATATATATATATATATATATATATATATATATATATATACTACACAGATTATATTTCTGCTTAACATTTATAAGACTTTGTTAGCTCTTTTGTTGGGAAACTTCTAGTGAAAATGTAGGGAAGGCTTACCCTGCCATGCATGTACAATGAGCAACCATAAAAAAACCATCTCTCTTTAGAGCCACCCATGGCTGGTGGGGAGTATCATTTGTACGGTATGATGGGCCGACCTCACCTTTGGCAAGAAAAAACCAGAATCAAGCCACATATTTACAACTGTTTGTACCCATCCTGACACAAAATATTTATGTGCTTACAGAGATTTATATTTATCCATTGCTTCGGGAGAAAACACACCTAAATAGTCCCGTAGAATTTGGCCATGAAAATGGCTAACCTAGAAAAATATTAGAGAAATCTACAATTGGGAATTTTGTGAGGAATTCAATGGTGTATCTTGTCAAATTTTTGTGGAAAAAAAAATATAGAGTGAAATCTGCAAGTAGGTTTTTTGGCAAAATTTGTCAAATCAAAGTTCCTTTTAAGGCAATAACAAGCTACCTGTTTGTACTGTGTTCTAAATAGTGCAAAACTCAGACATAGACGTCACAAGCTGGTGTTTCAGACTCCTTATTTGAGATGATTTCTTTGTTAGGCCCGGGTTAAACGTCGCGCTTCTCATGTGCCTAACCTAATATGATTGAGTTCGGCAAAAGCGCGACTCAAGCGCGGCACCAAGTTAAACGTCGAGCTCAATAGACTGATTGACACATCCAATCCTTCTGTATCCAAGCAACAGCTGTCAATCAAAACTTGCAAAAATGGCGGGGCAGGACAGAACTAAAATATTATTGATTAGAAACTTGATATCGAAGCGTCGAAGATTATTAATGAAAGGGATGGCAAATATCTTACAGCAAAGATTGCTTCATTTGAAGTCTGTTCTGTCGGCAGCTATGTCTTTATTTATGAATAACGAGACCAAAACACGGAAGAGGTCATGTCGAAGATTGCCAAGAAATACAGGATGTTGGGACAAAGTCTGGTTTACCTATGATAACAAGCGGTTCAAACAAACTTTCTGAATATCAAGATCAACATTTGAACTCATACTAGCCAAAATCAGACCATTTCTCCTGAATTTCGGTTAGCCATCTGCCTCTATCGGCTTGGGAGAGGAGAGTACCTTTACAGTGTTGCTGCAATGGTAGGCCTAGCCCGCTCCACTGTGACTAGAATTGTAAACAAAATTAACCAGGTAATAGTTTCTTGTCTTTGGGAACAATATGTCTCCCGTCATATGCCAACAACTGAAGATGAATTTCAGAGCAAAATTTTTGATATGGAAGAGTTTTGGCAGTTTCCTTGTAGCTGGGCAGCTGTTGATGGGTGCCATATTGCCATTAAGTGCCCACCTGGTGGTCAATGTTCTCGAAAGGAATACCACAACTTTAAAAACTTTTATTCACTTGTGTTAATGGCTTTGGTTGATGCAAAATATCGCTTCATTTGGGGGAGTTGTGGTTTCCCTGGAATCTCCCATGACTCTATCATATTACAATCTACCTCATTGTGGAGTGGGATAAAAGATGCAAAATTCGTTCCAAACATTTGTCAAGAAATAGATGGTGTTCAAATTCCACCTCTGATACTTGGAGACTCAGCCTTCCCCTTTGAAACTTTTCTCATGAAACCCTATACCAATGCTATTTTGAGTAAAGACCAAAGGTATTTCAACTACAGACTAAGCCGTGCTCGCATGGTCATTGAGGGAGCATTTGGCTAGCTAAAAGGCAGATAAAGGTTCTTGTTGCGCAAATCTGAGAGCAATCCACATGAGACAAAAATTGCAACCTTGGCCTGTTTAGTTCTGCATAATATTTGCCTTGATTGTGGAGATGCATTGCCTGAAAAACTGGATTTATCAATTGATCCAGCAACAGGGCAAGGAAGGAACAGAGAAACAATAAAAGATCTTCTTCTGGTGAGTACAAGTAGAAAGATTTTTGATGGTCATGATAATAGGGCAGCAAAGATAAGGAAAACACTTGAGTCCAAACTGGCAAAAGAATTGGCATTGATTAAGAAGGACACATAAAAAACTCTATGTATCAAAAGTTTTACAACAAAATATACTTCATGCTTCAACATGTTACAGTTTTTTTGCGTTATCTGCAGATATGTCAGTAAAATCATTCAGCTCCTGCATAAAGCTTCCAAGAGAAGAAGACCCTTGACCAGCCAAGCCATATGTTGGATTGTTGCAACTAGAATATTGCTGGGTGGGCTGATATCCTGGATGGGGAGCATGAATTAGCTGTGGTTGATATGGCGGTGTTGGTTGAGCCAAAATCAACCTGACCATGGCAAGCTCATGCTCCCTATCTCTTTCTTCTTGTTCCCTTGCATATTTCAAAAAATCTTTCATGGGGTCTTTCTCAATAAGTTGCTTCATAATACCTACCAGCTCTTGTGTTTGCTTCTCCTTGGAAGAGCTTTTCTTGTTATCTTTCTTAATAGGAACAAAAAAGTCTTGTGTTGACTCAATAGAGGTTTCAGATTTATCTAGTGAGGAATTAAGAGACTGCTGCCCTGGCTCAATTGCTTGCTCTGGCTGGCAGCTTTCCCTTGTCTTCACTAGCGCAAATAGCCAATTGAACCAAGGCCCATAGTTCTTCTCTTCTTGGAATCGCTTGATGTCACTGGCGGTTTTGATCATGAATAACCGATATCGTGAAAACAAAGCGGAGGATGGTTACCATCTCCACAACGAAAGTTTAGGCACTTTTTGTTTTGGCGCCTAATTTACACTCACGTCTGCGCATGCTTGGCCTCGATTTGGCTTCAAAATTAATAAGAATTAATTATGCATTCAGTTCGGCACATGAGAAGCTCGACATTTAACTTGATGTCGCGCTTTTGCCGTGTAGCACGGCAACATCAGTCGAGCCAGAGCCGTGCTGTCGCGCTAAATCAATTCTGCTGCACTCAATCAAGTTAAACGTCGCGCTTCTCATGTGCTTAATTCATCAATTAGGTTCGGCACATGAGAAGCGCGACGTTTAACCCGGGCCTTAATATCTGATTTTCTTCAGATTGTTTTTTGTTTGTTTTACTCGCGCGATGAGAGTTTACGAAAGAAGGTAGTTATTAAGAGCATGTTTTTTTATACAGTTTTTTCACTATGCTATGCACGTCTATGGCGTCATTAATGACATGAGCACTTTCATAACTTGTTTTTGTCGTGAAAGCATAAGAAAAGTCATTCTTGATGCAAGGTTATTCTAAAAACATAGCAGGCTGAAACTTAGTCTTGGTTGGAATTTTTAAGCACATATTTTATGTATTAATAATCATTACTCTGTTGTAGTTTCAGAGTATAAAATAGAAATGAATTACTAGAAACCAGATGGAATGTGAAAAATATTGTATTAAGTGTGGCGAGGGGAATAAGGAAGGTGACCCATTAAATCATGTTGGCTCTCAGTATCGTAAAGATGAAAACAAGAAGCATCCTTTGGAGACTATTCGGGAGCATGCTGTCAAGTTGAAGCTGAATGAATTAGCATCAAACATTCAAAAACGTATAAAAGAAAAGACTCCCACGTTCATACATTTATCATGTTGAGACGGCTTAAGGAATTAATTTCGTCCCAAACGAAGGTCTAGTGAACAAAATGACCACGATGGCGTCAAACGTCTGTCTAGAGGATCTGAGATTTTAATTTCAGAAATCAGTGCTTTTATTGTGAAAAGAGCTGTGTAAAGGACTATAGACATCCTGACGCGTTTACTGGCAATGACACCACCTCACAAATACATAATTATGGGAAGAAGAAGAAGTCGATTTTTCCCAAACTGAAAAAGTCGTACGACCCGCAGGAACTACCTTAAAGGTATTAATTTTTGCGAGAATTAAATTTTGCGATTTGAATTTTTTGAAAGGCTTCTTTTTAGTAAATTTTAGGTGTACAATCAATGGCGTTCACAAAAATTTACAAATTTTTGGAGCCCTCGTCTGACCCAGGGACTATTTAAATTTTAAGAATTTTCAAATTGTTCTTTCATTTTGGTGACCCTTACAGGTACTGATTTTCCAAATTATTGTTTTTGTCAACGCTGGTATTGCTGAAGCAATAAATGAAGGATCCGCACAACTACCATCCCTCGACCCTTTCGCTGACATTACCTCCTCCACCTTGCAGCAAATAAGAAAACAAAAATATGACTTGATGGTCGTCTCGGGTCGTTCGAAGATTGATCCTGCATTACTACCTCCGTCACCTAGAGCAGCATTTTACCACGGTCTGCGGGTTTATCATCAAACAACGGTTTGGAAGAATCTGAGTGACAGTGACAAAGATCCACTTCTTTGGGGCTGGAAACTGACGAACGATAAATACGCGCCAATAATGACAGATGTTGATGCTGGGCAGCATGAATTGCTCAAAATCATACGTTGTGCCTGTAAAGGCCCCTGTGGTGCAAAATGCTCGTGCAGAAAATCTGGTCTTGAGTGTACATCAACGTGTAAGGACGGCCGTGGAATTACGTGCACAAATGCCAAGTTATTATTGAACCTGGACCAGAAACCGAGTACAACAGGGGTTTCCTTGATGTTTTTTAATCATTTATGGATTAGGGTTTCTCTAACGTTTATCTTCTAGTCACTTTGTATTGGCTGACACATTGCGTTTTTTTTGTTATATCATCACATATCGTTCTGACTTGTTCTATCAATAATCTAGTAATGTTTGTCAACAAAAACTGATTAGATGATGAGATTTTCATTTGAAAATTTCTACTTTTTGTCACACTTTGTTTTAATTTTTAAAGAGCATGGAAATGTCCTAAAAGCGAAACACTTTTTTCTCTTCTGTTACTATTCAGGGAAATGCTGCCAATGACTATTAATCATAAAATGAAAATTAATCATGTGTTGAGGTTTTGACATTCTGTTTTTATTTAATTTTATTGGTCTTTTTTTAGCTAAAAGATACATGCTGAGGTCACCAATAATGTCATAGATGTGTATAGTATATTGTCAAAATGCATTTAAATTCATACTTCTTAACAACTACCTTAATTCATGTATAAAGGAAGTTTTATATTGGGTTTAAATATCCTAAACTAATGCCAATCTACGAAAATTTTGCCAAAAAACCTATTTGCAGATTTCACTCCATAACTTTTTTTTCCCAAGGAGAAATATGTGACAACATAAACCATTGAATTCCCCACAATATTCTGCATGAGAATGACCCATCAATTGTAGATTTCTCTAAATTTTTTCTAGGTTAGGCAAAAATTCTACAGGACTATAAATAAAAAATATTTTTTTTATAGATATATCACATCCTCATTAAGGAATTAAAATATCTTGTTCTGTTGTAATAGATGTTTATGCTTTGTTGCTATATTGCTATCTAGGGAAAACATTGCATATATATATTATTATATTGTATATATATTATTCCCTATTATATTATTATAGATGATTTGCAATGTTTACAAATTTCCGTAAATCTGACGCATGCGCAATACTTGGCAGACCACCAATTTCAAAACAACAGCAAACAGGGCGACGTTGCTTTCAATTTTTCAACACACAAGTCAAAATGCTAGATTTCTGCTGTGCTGTAGGTTGTGCTAACAAAAGAACAAAAGGCTGCAAATTAAGTATACTTTATATATAGTTTCTTTTTTGGGTCAAACCAATGTGTTTGATCTATCAAATAAAATTCAATCAACTAGGGTATTGTAATAACAATAACAATATATAACTAATGATTTGCAATTGATCTTTTATAGGAAAACGTTCACTAGATGAAAACTCTCCAGACTATGTTCCATCTTTTTTTACATTCAATATGAGAAATGATAGAAAGTGCCAACAAAAGCTTCAAAGATACGAACGGTTGAGTAAGCGCAGAAGAGTTGAAGAAAAGTGAAAGTGCCTAGTGAAAAAGAGAATTCTTTGCCTATTGAAAATGTTAACGATGCATATTTGGACGTATCTACCCAAACAGACAGCTGCGAAGTTGTTGAAAGAAGTTCTGAAACATGCGTTCAACAAAAAATGTCAGTACCCCTTCATCCCAGGTTTCACCAAAAGATATTTGATAGTATATCGTCAAATGAGACATTGTTAAATTTTTATACTGGTCTTCTAAGATTGGATTTATTCTATTGGTGATTATATGTCACTTTTGGATGAAAAAATATACTTGTGTCAGAAGATCACCAAAAAAGAACATTTGTTACTGATATTAATGAAAATAAAACTGGGGCTACTCAATACTGATTTAAGTTTCAGATTTAATATCAGTACTTCTGATATCAGTTGAATTTACAACCGTTGGGTACCAATGTTATGCAGCAAAATGCTATTGTTAATAATATGGCCAGAAAGAGATGCTCTAAGGGCAAACCTAACAAGTTGTTTCAAGAACTATAGGAATTGTGTTGCTATCCTTGATTGCACGGAAATCTTCATCGAAAGTCCGTTCCATTTAAATGCATGTGCTCAAATATGGTCCAATTATAAAAATACTAATACCATTAAATATTTAATTGGTATCACCCCTGCTGGAGCAGTTTCATTCCTTTCACGTGGTTGGGGAGGACGTGTTTCGGATAAAGAGATAACAATTAAATCAGGGTTTCTAGATTTTCTTGGACATTGGTGATTGCGTTCTTGCTGATAGGGGGTTCACAATAACTCAAGAGGTTGCAACACGTGGAACAACATTAGTTATTCCCCATTTCACCAAAGGAAAGCCACAGATGTCAGGTAAAGAAGTTGCTGAATCACGCAAAATTTCCAATGTTCGTATCCATGTTGAACGTGTAAGGCAAAACCAATTTAATTTGTCGATCTACGGGCCCGACCGACTCTATTTTCAACAAAATGTACATAAAAATAATATTAAATTTTGTATTTATAAGTGTTTGTTCGAAATGATTTTACCTTGTTTGCAACTATATATTGCGCATTAATGTATTTTTTCATGTAGATAGCTCTATGTAGACGATTTAACATTCGCTGCGCAACTTCTACGGTAACAAATTGTTTTCACGTGATACTAGCGAGATGAACGAATATGACGTGTGTAGTTTATTAAACGCAATTTAAACTAGACTAGATAAAGTCTGTCCACAGATTTTACTTATAAAAAAAACCTGTGTGAGTAAAAAAAATATTTTGACAGACTTTAACTCGTCTACATTTAATCCATCTACTTTATAATATTATGTTGAAAAATCATAGTTTTTTAAAGAGCCGAAATAGTACGGAAATATGAACTTTTCTTTCTCTCAAAGATTATATAATTTGGTTATCGTCCGTGCCAACCTCGTTCCCATGTTGCATTCGTGATTGCGTTCGTGCCTCGCGTGTTTTATTTAAAGTTTCGAGTCTTTGTGTTTTTCGTTGAAAATTTTAAAGTATCGTTTCGAATCTAATGTTGTTTTAGTTGAAAAGATGGCAAAATATATTTCAGTTGTAGTAAAAAGAGATCAAACATTTGTAAAAAATAAAGAGATATTATTAAGTTGAAATATATATTTATCATTTATTTGACTATTGTTTTATGTTTACTTACAGGTCCAGATTTATAACAGTCTTAAGGCAACTTCTTGTCGTATTGTTCCAATTGATGCACCGGTATTGGAGTTGTGCCAAGATTTCCAATGCAATGCTATTTGCTTTAATCTCTCAAGAGTTGAAATTAAAGATCAAGCTTCTGCTAATGCGTTTTCATTTCTTATGAAAAGTAGTAAAACATTGGTTTCAGTACAAAAAAAAAATGAAGATAAATAATGCCAAAGACAAGTTGTTTAATGAACTGGTTGATGTTATGAGAAGCTTTAATGTCAAATTTACAAAAATCACTGTTGATTCATCGGGTACAACTCTTTGTAGTTATTTGTGTAATTTACTTTGGCATATTTCTTGTCACCACAATTATTTCAAAGAAAGAAATGCAAAAATACCCATAGCTCTTAGTAAATTTCAAGATATCGATGATTATAAAACTAAAAAGCTTAAAAAACCTCAACTTTCAACTAACGATTTGAAAAATTACAACAGTTTAATATCATCAATTATAAATCAACCATAGTATTCGAAATCAAAGTTCAAGCTATTCCGTGAAATGATTGTAAGTTTGACAGAAAGTGCAAAAATAGTATATGATCATATGCAAAGTAATAAAACAACATTTGCTCAAAATCAATCAAAAACCGAGCCTATTCGCAGTTTCGAAGAACATTTGCAAATAACTGTGATAGAAACGAGAAATAAAGTGTCGAATGTATATCAGAAATTAGAAACAAAGTTAAGCGATAGCGAAAATTACGAAGTTATACAGTTAATTGACTTTGAGCCTATAGACCGCTATGAACGTAGACATTGGTTCGATGGACTGCATAGTTATCACAGATTAGCTCTTTTCCGAATGCCATATGGCGGAAATATGGGGACAATAAGTTTCGTTTGGAAGATTGGTGACCCAATGGATAAAACTCTTCACAGCCGCAATATACTTTCAGTTACAAACACGTTGCCTGATTTCCATACTCCGCAGATGCAAAAAGATTTCATCCAAAAATATGGACCAGCTGTGAAATCTTCTAAGTCTACATTACGTGTCATGTATCAAGAGTTGACAGGAGATTCATCTTCAGGTATTAAAGATAATTGATTTGTTTGTATAGTAAAACCCTTCGATTCAGTTTATAGCGGTTATGAAAATAAAAGAATAAGCTTGTTTTCTATATATTCTTTACAAATTTTATCTATTCAATTTTATTATGAAACTAAGTCCGATATTTGTATAAAATAAACAAGAGCCTGCAAGCAGTTAAACTACAGCGAAATTTATCACACCTGTGGATAGATTTTCTCCCTATCAGATTAAACCCTGACAAAGTATTTGGTATGATAAAATTCTTTCATCGAACACATAAAAACATAGTTACAAAAATTCATCAATATAGAAGAGTAAAACAAAGAAGCCTACTTTGTACAAGAAACTGTGATTATATGTGTTGGGAACGTTTTTTCGATACAAGCGGGTATCTTTTAGTGCAATTCATGTAAACAATTGTTTTTCAGGTACAAATAAAATTCAAGAAGAAAAACAAAAAGACATTGCCACATTTCTTTCAGAATGCGACGAGCCAGAAATATTGTTAGACATTAGGAAGCTCAATGGAAACCCACAGTCTTCCAAGTTTGATGAATTTTGGAACGAAATAGATGTTCTTTTCGAAGAATATCAAACAGCTGTCCAAGAGCGACGCCATGGTGAAGTATCTTACTTGCCATCAGCATAAGAGAGCTCATTGATCGTGTACGTCAACGAAAACCTAATGCTGTAATCCCGTCTAATGAATGGGTTCGACTACAATTTAGCTCAAAAAACCCGTTCAGCAATACAGCTTTAAAACACACTGGGAGGTTTAAGATAAAATACATGGTTCAGCGCCGTCAAATGCGAAGTAATCATGTTGACTCGAAGTACGCTTTCACTTGCTTCACATACATGAAGGAGTTTGCAACGAGGTTTAAAGATCAAGCCATGATTTCATTTGTTGACGATAAAGCAACAGTACCAGTAGGAGAGCCAAACCAGGCGATATCAACAAATGTACGTGCTCATAATCGATCGTTAGGTGCAGCAAACATTGACATCGTAGCTTTGGACCATGATTGGAAAGTTGCTGGCTTAGTCCCTTCTGTTGCTTTAATAGGTGACATACCAAATGATGCGAAAGCAAGTTTCTTCAGCGGACAACCTTATGTTACCACCAAAGAAAAGGTTTTCGAGAAGTCCGACCCTTTCAAACATGCTGCTGAGTTATTGTCGACAATTAGGGAAGATTATTTACTAGATGGAATCAACTCAAACAAAGATATCTTACTTCTCTACTCTGATGGTGGTCCAGATCACAACGTAACGCATCTGTCCGTACAGATATCATTGATATGTCTTTTTATTGTGTTAGATCTTGACATGCTAGTTGCGATGAGATGCTGTCCAACACAGAGTTGGGTAAACCCTGCAGAACGAGTTATGTCAATCTTAAACATAGCGCTACAAAACTGTGCACTTGAGCGTAGTCCAATGGGAGACAATTTGGAAGAAAGGATGAAACGAATTAATAGCATGAGTCAATTAAGACATTTGAGCACGTACATTGAAAACATTCGCTCTGAATTTGAGAAAAGCATGACAACGGTAAAACAAACTAAATTAAGAAATGTGGCGAAGAAGCGTGTTCCTTTTGTTCGGTACTGCAACCAATTAGGTTGTTACCAGAGGTTTTCAATGAGTTACGGTTTATCCCTGATCCAATGCTAGATTTATCAAAAGAGCATTATCAACCGTTTGATAAGCTCTATGGGAACGAGACAACCGAAAGAGATAGACCATCTTTACTATTCGATTTAAAATTACAAGATGTTGACAAAGCAAACAAAAATGTTTTGGTCTCTCAGAAAGTTCGAGACACAATTGTTTGCTCAAACTGTCAAAAGCCACGTTGCATTTACGCTAAATCGATACTAACAAATGCCGAGCAATTTACCATACGGAGATTCAAGGAGGAAAACGTGTATGTATGCGGCGAATCATTATTTCCAGAAGATTCCAAATTACATTCTTCTATTGTAACGAGGAAATCGCTTTCGTGTACCAAATCCCCTATTGAAGTAGCTTATTACAGCGTAAAAGGAATAAAGTTTCTTAGTATATGCTATCACTGTGGTCCATCGTCTTCTTTATGCAACGACGAGTCGATGCAGGAATTACATTGCCAATATTCTTGTGTACAACCCATTTGTTTTCCGTGCAAGGCCTTAGGTACATCACCTCATACATGGGGGGCAAAAAACAACATGAAAGGAAAAAAATGATTTAACACATTTGACATTTATTTTAGACATAAAGAAACTATATTTATCCTTCATTTGTTATTTGTTCTGTTGTTAGGTTTGTTCAACATTTACAAATTTTAATTCATATCAAGTTTATTTGTGATTTGTGTTAAAACTACATATTGGATTACTATTTTTATTGCTTGAAAGTCTTCTGCTTTATATACATCATTATATGCAACCTTGTAAAAAAAGTTTGATTTATAGTTCAATATATTATTTGTCATCGAAGTTTCGTTCTGTATTAGTTATGGTTCGCCTTCCTCGTTGAAATCGAATTGCGAGATACTTCTTTCTTGTACAGCTTTCCCACACCTAAGAAAACAGATATTACAATTTCGAAAAGAGAATATATTTCTTAATAATTATTTTCGTAAGAAACACTAAGTTTCTTCCAAAAGTAATGTATTTTTCGCTCGTTATCTTGAAAAGCGTACATTCGCTTAGGATAGGCTTCAGTGTACTGTATTTTTGATAATTTTTTGAAAAAAAGTATATCATGAAAAGTTATTAAAATCCAAAAATTTCGGCAGGAAAAAATTTCGGCGAACTCGAAATTTCAGCGGACAAATAATTCGGCGAACTCTTCCGCCGAAATTTTTGGGTTTTAATGTATTGCGTATAGCACTAAACATTAATAAACCCTAGGTCGCGAGGTTTCAGTCTTTTTTATGCTGAGTCATCAAAATATTGATATATTAATTTTATTTTTTCCCCGACCAACCGCCCGAAGATTTTTACATCTACAGCCCGTAGATCGACAAATTAAATTGGTCTCGCCTAATTGAACGTCTGCAAAAATTCAAGATTCTTCAATCAACAATACCAATCACACAAGTTAAATTGCTAGATAATATAATGGTGATTATAGCCGGCTTGGTTAATTTGAATGAGTGTGGTGACGTAACTTTGACAATTATTTGACAATATATATATTATATTTCTATATAGGTATATTTATTATATATATTTCTATATATATAATAAATATACTTCACATACATACCTTAAAGGAAGAAATTACTTTGGTTCCCGCCAAATTTATTTTTTTTCGTCATCACCCAAATTAAATTTTTTCCCCGTCATTCACCAATTTTAGCTTTCCACCCTCCCAAAGCACTCAAAATCAAGGGGAAAGAGAAATAATAGTAAACAGATTGTTATGTATTGGAAATGTTCGAGCTTCTTTTTAAACGTGACACAAACAACTAAGTTAAGCTAATCAATTACTACAACATTTTTGTCCTGAGAAATGTTTTTGGAAAGTTTATTTTTTGCAGCTTTCTCTCGGTTTCCAGCTGAGTTTTTGCCGTTGAAAAAGTTTCTGATGTCTACTGTAGTAGTAGTTTTTGCAACATTTTCATTGTTTGTTCTCTTCTTTTCTTCTTTTTTGGCTCAACCGAGGCCACGTCAATAGTTATATTCGCGACATCGTTCCCATCATTCATGTGTAAAAATGTCCCGATGAATTCTTCTTCCTTTGGTTCGACATGTTTTTCATTCACCAGCTGTTTATATCTTTCCATAATCAACTGATTGATAACCGTGCCAGACATGGTAACTGTGACCAAGCAAGGAATCTCTAAGCCGCCTTCTACCAGTGGGGATCTCCTGTAGTTAGCGCTGGTTAATTTTACTGATACGTTAGCTCCTCTGTCGATGAGAAATTTCTTCACTCGAGACAACTCCATCGGCATGTGACCAACAATTTCATTGCTTGTCATTTTACAAATCTTTATTGCAAAAATATCGAATGGATTGTTCACCTCGTGGGAACAATTTAAAACTTGTTCTGGATTCCAAAACTTTTTATTCCAAAACTTTTTTATTCTAAAAATACGCACAGTGTGTGCGGAGCTTTAAGAATCAAAATCAAATGTTTACAAGCACTGCGTTAGCTTCGTGTTTCAATAGCTGCTATCAGTTTCGAAGTGCAGTCGGTATTGTTTAGACTCAATAAACAGCCATGTCCACCATAAGGAAACTTGCAAAAGAGAAACAGAAATTGACAATAAGCAACGAGATTCTTCCTAATGTCACTGTGCAGAGTGCTTCGCAAAACTCCAGTAATGGTAAGCTCATTTTTACCAAATGTACCTTTTTCAAAACCAAAACCAATTCTTCATACATTTGATTTTTTCTGGAGTAGTTCGTTTTTTCATGTATGGAAGACACAGCGGGGAATCAAAGTCGATGAGGAGTTTTTTGATCTGCCTGATTTAGATAGAGCCATAGCAAACTTTTTCCTTTTTATTTTTTTAGAAAATGGCCAGGAAGAACTTCGCCGTGAATCAGGTCTAGGTGCACTAGATTTCAACGCATGTGTCGAAGCAACTAAGTCTGCTGCAAACCCAAAACGAAGACTTTTAATGAAAAAAGGGACAGATCAAGAGCGATTCGATATTGGAAAATACGCATCAATCTACGGACATGCAAATGCTGCGAGGAAATTTTCAACTAAAGAGAGACCTTTGAATGAAAGTTCTGCGCGGAGGTTCGCGAAATTGTATGAGGAGGAGATCAAAAATGCCAGGAAACAGAACCGTGAAATTAACAAGCGCATCGAACCGTTACCACGTGGACGACCATTCCTTTTAGGTGCCACTTTGGACGAGATGCTCCGAAAGTTTCTACTAGCATTGCGTAGTAGAGGTGGTCTGGTGAGCTCAACAGTAGCAAAATTAGCCGCTAAAGCATTGATCGCCCGCAACCCTCATCTTAACCTCAGTCATATTGACCTGGATTCTTCGTCTTTTACGGAAAGTCTTTTCAAAATCCCGAGGGTGCCATAAAGGAAGCCAAGTTCCTGTATCTGCATAAAATCACCTCTCTAATCGAAAAGTTCAAAATTCCTAATTCACTTGTGTTTCACTTCCCTTAAGGTAACAATAGAGGTTATATAATTTAATAAAGCTGCCTTCTTTTTACTAGAGTTGAGAATAAGTTGAGTCACACGTGGAGCACTATATAGTAATGAAAATTATCTGTAAGAAAATAAATTTTTAAAAATACACATAAATAGCTATTCCTCTCTGCGAACTCTGCATAGCCACTTCTTAGGAGCTTTGGTGATATTAACACAACAGTAGTGAAACCATTCAATATCATAATTTTTACCATTACAGGCAATCATGGGAAGAAATGCAGGTCGGTTACAATGACAGTAATACTTCTGATTATGTTCCTGATCTGGTTGATTTTTCCTTGTCATTAGCTCTGGGAGGATAGCATTTTTGAACAGAATGTCAAACTTTTCCAAAAGATTGGCATCGTCCTTTTCAACCGTTACTAAAAAGAAATTGTTTTTCAAATCATCTGTCCATATGTAAAAATATGTCAAAGGAATTCCAGTGACAAGCATTTGATGTTGTACTTGAAAAAAATGTCTATGTATCCTTCTTATGAGCCCATCATGTGCAATTGAAAATTCTTTATCATACTGCCAACCCTTTAGTCCTGCTCGATATATATAGGGGCATTTGATTTCCAACAATGCTTCCCAATGACAGCTAAATGAAACTAGTCCATCTGGACTTGCACCTAAGTGTGGATAATGTGAATTAACATGCAATCCTGCCTCCTTAAGGTGGTAGTCATATAAAAAATGATGGACAATAAAAAAATTGAAATATTTTGTTTCTTCCTAATTTGAAACCCTTCACATGTCTGCTTTCCGTTCCAAAAACTTGAACCACTAAAAGTTTTTATTGTGCCTTTTCAGGCCTATTTATATCTTGTGGTGTTCAAAAAATTCCCTAGCAACGTCTCTAGTTACCGTTGGGAAAGTTATAATTCCAATATCTTCCCTTTAAAAGGTCTAATTTACTCAGTAGTCAGGGTGAAATGACAGCAATACGCGACAAAAATAGTATAAAGCTGAAACTTTGAACAGTGCCCCAGGAATATGTTAGGAACAATGATATATAAGTGCGAAGCGCTAAATGTCTACACTGCAGTTTTAAAGTGAAGCCAAAGTAGCCATCTTTAATAGTGGCAATAAAACGAAAGCGCCAGTCAAAATCAAAGCGAGAAAAAATCATGGTCAAGTCTTGTATAGCTTATGGCTGTACAAACAGGTTTAACAAAAGCATAAACATCCACTTTCATAAATTTCCTCAGAAAAATAAAGATCTCTGTTCAAAGTGGGTGGCAAGTACAAAAAGAGAGAAATTTACACCTTCAAACTATTCTTTCATTTGCAGTGAACATTTTTTATCATCTGATTATGTCTCTTCAACAAGATTAAAATCTGAATCAGTTCCATCCATTTTTAAATTTCCTGAAAGACTACAACCAAAAACATACCATAGAAAACTACCTGCCAAACGATCATTGCCTGAGGATGAAACAATCAATTAACAACCTTCAACATCTTTTAGTGACAAGTCCACCCTATCACCCAGTTAAAAAGCAAAAGATTTCAGATTCTCCAACCAAATTAAAATTAAAACATATCATAAAATAAAAATATTTCAGCAAAAGCTTCGAAAAAAAAACAGAAAAAAATTAACTCCATGAAAAAACAACGAAAAGAAATCGAGCTATAGCTATTGCCGAATTTTAAATTCACTGCAGAATGTTGTTGATTCTCCAGCTCCATGTTCAATTCTTAATTGTCCATATTGATGGCTTGCCTTTATTCAAGTCGACTAATTCTCAACTTTGGCCAAGACTTGGTTCCATTTTTCGTTCAAATCTGTTTTTTCCGATTGCATTGTATTATGGCAACTCAAAACCAAGTTCTCTCCAAACTGAAAATTCATATTTCTGTTTGATTTGTATTTCTGACAATCTACTATTCTGCCAAGTTCCAAATGACAACGAGCTGAGCAAAAATCACAAGCAATTTGCTAGGGAATGCAATAATCTACTTGAAACACCTTTTGATACTGATAGCCAGCCAACATCAATAAATTCAAAATATTATGATATTGATGATTTCAATAAAATTCCATTAAAAAATCCATTTTCAGTTTTTCATATAAACCTTGCATCATTGAACAAACACATTGAAGATTTAGAAAATTGTTTATCACTAATTAAAAATAAACCTGATGTCATTGGCATCTGTGAACATAAATTAAAAAAAGAATCGAAATTACCAGTTACCATACCTGGCTATAAATTTATTTATAATTTTACAGAAAGTACTCATGGAGGAACTGGGTTTTTTATCTCTACTTCATTACCACATATCATAAGAAATGATGAAATGATTTACTCATCTCAAAACCATCCGAGCTGGAATCAACTTTTCTAGAAATTAATCACTTCAATAAAAAAACAATATTAGGCTGCATATATAAGCATCCTCATATGCTTATCAATGTGTTTGTCGTAGATTTTCTAACCCCCCTGCTGAATAAAATATCATGTGAAAACAAAATTTGTATGTTGATGGGTGATTTCAATATCAATCTTCTAAACATTTCTATCCTTAACTCAATAAATAATTTTTATCTAACAATGTGTTCAAATTTTTTCTCTCCTTACATACTTTATCCAACAAGAATTAACCAATCCTCTAAAACTCTTATTGATAACATATTTATAAACAGCCTTGATCTCAATCATTTTGCTGGTAACCTTACAATTGAAATTTCAGATCATCTCATTCAATTTGTTGTTATTGATAATTTGTATAAGAAATCTTGACCAAAACCTGATATAAAATTTGTTAGAAACTATAAATGTTTTCACAAGGAGGAATTTGAGGAGGAATTAGTGGCGATAAATTGGGATTTTGTTTTTAATGCAAATACTGTTAATAAAAACTTTGAAAATTTTTTTTTCTACAATGGAAACCTTGCTTGATGAACATGCTCCATTTAGAAGATTAACAAAAAGAGAAATTAATATAAAAGGTAAACCCTGGATAACAAACAACATTAAACGTGAAATGAGAAACCGTGACAAATTGTTAAAAAAATTTATTACATCGAAAGATGTAACTGCAAAGGAATTTCTGTATCTTTCTTATAAAAGTCTAAGAAACAAAATTGTTCATGAAATAAGGTTTAAAAAAAACAATATTATGATTCTTTTTTTAAGGAAAACAGTCATTGTACTAAGAAAATTTGGGAAGGCATAAATTCTTTATCTTCATTAAAAAAGATCAAACAAACGAATCCAACTATGTTAATAAACCGTAAAGAAAAGATAACCTCTCAAGTTAAAATGGCCGAATTATTTAACAACTTTTTTTATTAATGTTGGTCCAAATATATCAAAAAAAATCCGTAAATCTACACATTCAAATCAGATATTTCAAATTAATAACAAATTAAATTCTATGTATCTTGAACCTACAAACCTGTCTGAAGTAGAAAATATTATTAAAAATATAGACACTAAAAAATCTATTGGCCCAAATAGCCTTCCCATTGTTCTCATTAAACAAAGTGCTACTTTATTTGCCAAATCTCTCTCAATGCTAATAAATCAATCCTTTAATGAAGGAGTTTTTCCAGATTTATTAAAATCAGCAGAGGTCATTCCTGTCTTTAAAAGAGGCGATGACAAATTTTGCTCCAATTACAGACCTATTTCTCTACTTTCAAAATTTAGTAAAATTTTTGAAAAATGTATGTACACAAAACTATACAATTATTTAGAAAAGTATGAAATACTTTATAAATTACAATTTGGATTTAGAAACAAAATGTCTACAAGTCATGCATTAATCAGTCTAATTGAAAAAATTAAAAAAAATCTTGACTGTGGGAAATATGCTTGTGGTGTGTTTATAGATTTGGAAAAAGCTTTCGATACTGTTAACCATGAAATATTAATTGATAAACTTTACAATTACGGAATAAGAGGTGTTGCTAATAGTTGGTTTAAGTCCTTTTTAACTAATAGAAATCAATTTGTCAGGTTGTCAAATTGTAAATCCTCCTCCTTAACAATCAAATGTGGGGTACCCCAGGGATCCATATTAGGACCTTTGCTTTTCTTAATTTTTATTAATGATCTTCATAAAGTTTTAAAAAAATCTGTTGTGCATCATTTTGCCGATGATACTAACATTTTATTTTGTAGCAAAAATCTAAAGACAATAGAAACAATAATGAACTACGAACTTAAACTTTTGGTCCAGTGGTTAAATTTTAATAAACTCTCTCTAAATTCAAAGAAAACTGAAATGATTTTATTTAGACCACAGAGGAGTGCTAAATGCTCTATTAGTATCAAAATAAATGGATTTAAACTAACTATGAAACCTTCTGTATGTTACTTGGGAGTATATATTGATGAGCATTTAAACTGGAATATACATACAAGAATGTTATGTAAAAAGTTATCTCAAACGTGTGGAATAATATCAAAGCTACGTTATTTTTTACCAACTAAAAACCTATTTCTGTTATACTATGCTCTTTTTTACTTTCATCTAACATACGGTAGTTTAGCCTGGCAATTTACATCTAAAAAAACCTTGATCAAATTTACAAACTTCAAAAAAAAATCTTAAGAATCATTACATTTTCAAATTATGATACCCCGTCAACTCCTATATTCCTTAAATATGGGGCTTGTAAAATCAAAGATGTCTTAACTTTGCAAGTTTTAAAATTTTTGTATGGCTATTTTCTAAAAAGTTTCCCTGATGGACTAAAGAGTATCTTTGCTTTAACCAAATCTGTACACAACCATAGTACCCGCTCAGTTAATAAGTTTTTTATTCCTAAAATAATAACTACTAAATATGGTTTGTTGTCGCTTCATTATCAAGGTCCTTACTTATGGAACTTATTCTTAACTAATAATTCCCTCACAAACTCTATTAAACAGCATTTACAAAATTACAATTAATTAGAGTATTTTTCAAAATTTAATATTTTCACTTTTTCACTATTTCGCTATTTTATTTTAATATGAATAGATGTCTTTTGTGTATGGGAAAAGGATTTTCTTTTTAGTTTTGTTTCTTGTTTATTCTTTTATGGTGGCTACTTTTTAAATTACTTTTTCAAGTATTAGGTATGTCTCCTTGTTAACTACAGTCTTCGTTAATATTTTTGTATATATTAGGTTTATTTGTAACGGTAAATGTTCCTGTTATTTGTACCAATTATATTTTATATGGATTATATTACTGTAGTTGACAAAATAAATGAATAATAATAATAACAGCATTTCTTACAAAATTACAATTAATTTGATTATTTTTCGAGATTTAATATTTTCACTTTTTCACTATTTTATTTTAATTTAATATGAATAGATGTCTTTTGTGTATGGGAAAAGGATTTTCTTTTTAGTTTTGTTTCTTGTATATTTTCTTATGGTGGCTACTTTTTTAATTACTTTGTCAAGTATTAGGTATGTCTCCTTGTTAACTAAAGTTTTCATTAATATTTTTGTATATATTGGATTAATTTGTAACGGTAAATGTTCCGTTATTTATACCAATTATATTTTATACGGTCTATATTACTGTAGTTGACAAAATAAATAAATATATAAATAAATAAAAATAAGATTTAGTAAGTAGTAAGTCTATTTTTGTTTAAAGAAATTTAGAAGGAAAGAAACTGCACAAAGCCGTACACGGAGCAGAAAAACCGTTCTTGTGTGACAAATGCTTAGTAAAATTAAATTTGAAAAATAAGCCAAGCATGTTAAAAAATTTCATTAAAAATAATTTCTATCATTAATATTACTTTTGTTTTTAAATGTAAATGTGCAACGTTTTTCGATTTGATTTTCGGGTGGTGGGGCAGGGTGAGGGTGATTTTTTAAACATTCGGAGGCGAACGAAATTCACGTGTTAAAAAGTAACAAATCATAACTCATCATTACCAAACACAACCGCCAAAATATAAAGACTTTATTTGGAACTCAGTGACAGTTATTTCCAATGAGTAAAATGACGATGAGCATGAAGATTGGGTGGACTACTGAACTTGTAGAATTATTAATTGAAAGTATGCGCTCAAGCAAAGTTGTTTGGGATACAAGCAGTGGAAATTTTAAAAACAAAAATGCACTGGAATCAGCGTAGACAAAAATTGGGAAGGAAAAGTGTCTCGTGTTAAAGGAAAATGGCGTGACCTGAAAGACACCTACAGTTAAAAGATGAAATTGCTGGGGGTGCCAAGAAAAATGATTGGCAATGAATGGAGCAGATGAGAAATTCAGCGTTGTAGCATTGACAACCTCCAATTTTTTGACAATAGATTTAGAACAAACTAGCAAGCTAGGCTTTATATCAAGCTTATAAACATATCTTTAAGAGACAACGAAACAACAAACAGCCCTGTCTGTTCTTTATCAGCATCTTGGGACCTCAGTTGGATCTGCGTCATATGCTGCAAATAATCTACCTAACCGTCCATATCTGATGCTATACGTGGCTTTAAAAATTTCCTTACAGACTTTGTGTTCTCCAATACTATATTTTCTGATCTTCTGTTTTGGTTTGCTTCATACACCAACTTTCATATTTCTTGTTGTTTGCTTGTTTATCGATTTCACCTTAGAAGGAATGCGTTTTGTTCATTCAAATCTCCTATAGCCCAAAAGTTGTGGTCCACACTTTAACTTCTTTTGTGAGTTAAATGCATCTTTGATTTCTGCTCCGCAGGACAGAATCTTTAAAATCGCCTTGGGGGTATCTAGATAGATACTGCAGAAAGCCTGCGCGCGTATGTGCTTATTTGAATTGTGGAACTCAGGCTATACGAGCTGTAACAAAATAATAAAGCAAGGGGTCCCTTTGGCGAAAATCTTTTGGACACGCCCCTTTTGGGTGTGTCTTTGACCACTTCTTGGGTGAATCCCTCTCAATACAAGGGAATATATTTACTTACTTAGGCCGTGCCTCAGGACGCCCCTTTGGTGTTTCAGTTGCGTATAAATAGTAACATAGCACGCTAGTACATATGAAACCTTACGGTTCTCCGCTAACTGGAGCATTGTGCCTTCCCATTGTCAAATATTTTGATCCTCCGCGAAGCCAAGATGTTCACTTTGCCACAGCACCAGTCTTTCGGTGTGTGCCTCAGGAACTACAACTACCCGTAAGAGTAGAGGGATTTTATATCGGGGTTAGACTCCCCTAGATCCGCTGTGTTGTTCAAACAGGGACACTTCGTGAAAGATGTTGCTCTTCACCACGCACAGCGGTCATTGATTGTAGATAGGCTTTATTTTACGCATTACACAACCCTGTCTACTTTGCAAGTTACATGTACCACCCCTGACTCCCGGTAGAACTGGTATGTGCAATAAGCTTTTCAACTCATCCCTGGGAATTCCAAGAGAATATCCCTCAAATTATAATTGCAACGCAATCAAGAAGTAGCTAATACTGTAATGTAATAGCTATAGCTGCGTACGTATAAGAACATGCAATACTGTTCCTAGCTAGCTATATTTTTTCTTGGTTCTACTGCTTTCTATCGTGATTTGCAAGCAGATAGTTCATTGTCAGTTACGTGTGTAGAATAAGAGCGTGAGTGAAACATACACTTATAACATTGAACGGGTGGCTGCTTCGCACCCTTGGATCTCCCTGCATCCGCCACTGAATGAAAATCTAGCTTTGGTTTCAAGATCGGGAAAATCCTCAAGAAAGTTCCTTGCAGTTCGGGATTCCTCGCTGACTGCTGATCATTCATTTGATTGCTGATTATTTATTTGATTGCTGAATGCTTATTCCTTAATGCTTGAATGCGTATTACTTGTTGTTTATTGTTTTTTCATTATTGTTCAAGAGTTTGATTGTCAACGAGTTTGCCCAAGGTAAGGGTATTGCTACTAACTCTTTCTGGTTTATGTTTAACATTTAACTATATAGTAAGAATTAAGGATAGGAGAAAATTTCAATGTGTTTAAATGTTTTTGCTTTTATCTGGTAATGAACCATAAAACTGAGATTTTTTTTTAATTATATATATATAGATGGATTCTTGTGATGTCATTTGTTTACATAATTGCTCTTGTCTCTGCCCTGTAACCCTTTTCTATTTTGGATGTTGGAGACAAAAGGTTGCACCTTGTCTAGGTTATTTCACCCCGGTTGAGGTTTTGCCATATAGATATATATTTTTTTTTCTCAGACCTCGATCAAGGTGATGCTCATGTCATGAATTTTTCATGAACCCAATTGGGTATATATGCTGAGGTGCCATTTACCTTTATTTATATGTTTTATTCCTGTGTTGATTTTAAAACAAATAGTATATATATATATATATATATATATATATATATATATATATATATATATATATATATATATATATATATATATATATATATATATATATATCGAATTAGAAGAATATATATGTCAAATTATTAAAATATCCCAATATATTGTATTGAATTTTGATACCTATAAAATGGATTATTACTGACTCGTGCTTCCTTGCTCGTACTTACCTAATCCTATTAAAGAACGTTTTCACCAAAATTTTAAAAAAATGATCTATATCTATAGGTTCTTTTTCTCCCCGGTTACTTTCAGCAATTTCTTTTATCAACCGTGCGTATCGTTGCTAATATAACGATATTTTACTCATGACCAGATTTTATTCAGCTTTTAGATTCCTTAAACGAGTTTATGTCCGCTTATTACCGCAACGATATTCCTAGTTAGTCCGTGGGGTGCTTGACGTTTCGCTCTACGTCTATACTATTAGGCCCTTAGAGTGTGTAAATTTTGCAAAGATTGGAAAAACAGTATGGTATCCAAACTAGATAATCTTCTGTTAACAACATATACGATATGCATTGTATAAATTCTTAGGCTTTTAGGTTTTGATAAATTTCTATTGTTGAAGCAGAAATCTTCAAGCCGACTGGCTTCTTGTTTAAAGTTGCATTCGCAAGTAAATTCCTTCAATGTTTTTGTTAGAACCTTGAATTGACATAATGGCAGAGAAGAGGGCAGATGTGTTTTTGCCGCTGTTCATGGTTATGATTTTTGTGATTTTCATGATTCGAAAGCGAAGTTTCTGTCAATCAGATGGAATCAGTATAACTCAAAGGGAAGCTAATTTGTTTACTGCGGACAATTATATTTATATGTCATTGTTTGCATCAAAAGTTCATCGTTTTCTACACCCAAGGTGAAAGAGTTTATTTTGTTTGCTTCTTTTGTTATGCGGAGATTTAGAACAGTGCCCTGGGCCAGTATATAATGGCTTACTTGAAAACATCACACAGATCTGCAAATCTAAAGGACTAAAGATATTTAGCTTAAATATTCGAGGATTGTGGGGAAATTTCGATGAACTTAAAAACATTCTTAGAGCTTCAAAAATCGACATATTCGCGCTGAACGAAATTTTTGTAAACACAGATAACGATGAAAACACTGACAATACATGTCAA
This sequence comes from Candelabrum cocksii, assembly GCA_963930725.1. Taxonomy (NCBI): domain Eukaryota; kingdom Metazoa; phylum Cnidaria; class Hydrozoa; order Anthoathecata; family Candelabridae; genus Candelabrum; species Candelabrum cocksii. The sequence continues at coordinate 8,346,113 of OZ005677.1, read as the reverse complement.
AATGCATCATTTCTCTCTTCCTACAAGTTTGATTCTGAACAATACGCAATTTCGGGGTAGGAGTTTCTTTACTAATCGCGTGATAAAGGCACCGGAGGTGTAGAAGTTTACTTTAAAGATAACATTGACTATGATCTCGAAAATCTTGAAGTTGAAAGTCAGGGTTTTAGACAGGCCTCACAGATGACGTATAACGTCATCTTCCCAATTGAATCTAGATTTGTTTTTTTTCGTAGAGTTTTAAAAGTATGTGCCAATATTTTAAACAGCAAGCAAACAATCGTTTTTCTATATATAAATACATAATAATGATAAGGACATTCATAAAGTAGTTGCTACGACGCAAATTTTATTAAACGTTTCAAAAAGTTTGTTACGCAACGTAAAATGTAAAAAGTTTATTTTCAAAGAAAACCGACAGACATGTTTACACGCGATGCTACAGGTTGTTTAAAAGTTCCATTCAAGATAGAGACAGATAAATGCAGAAGAACTATGCTGCATTCGATGGAAAGAAAAAAAGATCAAAACACAAAGAAACAATCAGTTTTGTGTACGAAAACAATGACACTTTCACAAAACCAATAAACATGCACTAGACACTAAAGAAGTAGAATAAACACGACCGCTCGGTTTTAACGCGTTAACTTCGCTTTTTTCCCTAATTTCAAGACATGGTAATCATTGAAGAAGTCTTTGCATTTTAACTTGTTAAAGCTGTATTTTGCTAGTGAAAATATGTTCCGTGACATTTAAAATTTCGATATGATTGGTTCAAAAACTGTTCTCTGTTAAATTGTGAATGCCGGATTTCAGGATAATTGTATTACTACGGCACAATTAATTATAAGTGCCAGTTGGCTGACAATCTAAACGTCATTTTTAAGATACGACGACGATAGTCATGCCAGATTTAAAAACCTACAAACGGCAACTAAGTTCCTACGGATACTGAATGAACAAGACCGACACATCCAGTACACCATGGAGACGGAAGACGCTGGTAAGTCTCTTCAATTCCTAGACCTCAAAATTACAAACAGATGCGATGGCCGTTACGAATATAAAATCCATCGAAAGAACGCCATCACAAACGTCCAAATTAAACCACACTCTGGACACGACCCAAAAGTGCTGAAGGGAATCTTTACCGGTTTCCTTCATCGTGCTTACACCGTGTGTCAAGGACAACAACTAGATGAGGAAATCGAATTCCTCATATCTTGCTTTGTCGAGAATGGTTACAAGGAAAAGGAATTGAAACACATTATTACGGATTTTAAACGAAAAAGGACAAACAACAACAACAATCAAAATCAACAACAACCAGATTCCCTAACCAACATCGTCACTCTACCATGGATACCAGGCTTAAGCCCGAAACTACCCAAATCGTTTCGTAAACAAGGTTTCAGAGCGGTCTTCAAAAGCTCAAGGAACCTTAAATCCATACTGACTGCAAGAAACAAAAGTAGCCTCCCAAGGTTTAGCCTACCTGGAGTTTACAAGGTGAATTGTAAATGTGGAAAAAAGTACGTTGGCGAAACATCAATGAAAATTTCCACACGCCTGGAACAACACAAGAAATCGATCAGGGAAAAAAGTGGGAACTGACAGGCATCTCGAACCATGCCCAAATTTGTAACAAGTTCGAATGGAAGGATACAGAGGTCCTCAAAGTGTAAGCTAGGAAGTTTGACCGCAAGGTGCGGGAAGCATTGGAGATCCAGTTCCGGGAAACGTCACCACATAGTGAAGATGGTCTGAACCAAGACTATGGTCAATATGTGACGACAAGATTCTGGAAACCAATGTTCTCACATCTTCGGAAGAAGTCATTGTATTGAATATGCGCATCTTCGAAAGGGGACATTGTATTGACGTCATTTGTTTTCGAGTTTTTAACTTCTTTTTATAACGGTTTTTATTAGTCTGATGAAGACCTACACTAAGCAGGTCGAAATATTACGAAATCATGCGAACGACCATACACATGTCTATTTAATATTAAACAAACGTTCGTATCAAGATGTCATTAAAAACAATATAGCTATTATGTTGTTATTTGTTTTGTTGTGTTTTTTAGCTAGATTCTCTAAATTGTAAATTTCAGAAATTTCACTGTTTTATTTTTTTCACAGCTTTCCAGTACGCTAAACTTTTATGCTGGATTATAAAATACCCAATAAACACATCAGTTAGAACTATTTTACTCTCTTTTAGTGAGCTATATCATGTCACGAGTCTTGAAAACCGAACTGCAAATTAAATACCTTGAAGATGCCTACAATAGTGGCATGATCAGTTACAATGCCGACAATGTAGTATCCTTAAATTTAATCATGGATGTTTCAATTAAGACTGGATTGACTCAACTGCAAATTAAAGTTTGAAACTTCTTTATTTTTTTGTCACTCTCTATACAGTGTCAGTGATAATATTATTGAATATCTGTATTCTGACTAATAGAGGTATACGGGCAATATTTCTTTCTTAGCAATGGATTGATAACAGGAAAAAGTCAAGGAGCTTCCCAAAGCATGATAATGTTTATAGTCGAAAACTGAGAGGATGTGACATTTTTCGTTCAGAGTTTCTTAAAAAGTCAGGTATATATAGATAAGTGTGTGTGTATTATAGATATATAATACATAAATATTATACATTACAAATGTATGAACATTATATTGGGCATGTAAATCATTTATTATATATATATATATATAGTTAAAATATTGGCTTTTTGACATGGTTAATAATTAACTAATAATCCTTGAATCATGTAGCAATCAGCACCAACCGAAGGTAAGAGACAGGGAAAACAAAAACAAAGTTTAAAAACATATAGATATAAGTATCACTGTATAAAAACTTAGCTTTCATTTCTTTTCTCTTCAGTTCTTCTTGTGTGTAACAAAGGTTTTGTGTGGAATGATTCTAAAATGAATAATTTTTGGTTTTTATGAACTTTCTATGATGACTGTGCAAATTCCACCAATCAAAGAATCACATCGTAACTTTTAAGTGTGGGAAATGTATCAACTGTGTCTTTTTTGAATTGGAATGTATTATTGTCTATTTTCCACTTCAGTGTTTTGGAACAAATTCTTTCAACAACTCCTAACATTTCTTTTTTATAGAAAGAAAATAAATATGTATAGATGCAAAATAACTTTTTTGCATAAAAAATCAATGATACAAAATCAACATGGCTTTGAAGTGCATTTTTAAAATTCTTTATCATCATGTTTTTACATACTAGTTTTGCAGCATGTGAATTTCCTATGTAAGTTTGTAAATTCCTAAATCATGCTTCAGTTTTATTTCATAAAATATTTTGATTGCTGTGTTGTCAGTAGTCCTTTTTTGTTATTAAAAGTTTATATTATATATACCTATTATATATAATATATATGTATAAATTTTAGATATGAAAACAGACTTTAGGCAAGCGAATCTAGCTTGGGTGGGTTTGGCTAACGAAGAAAAGAGTTTGTATGCTGAAAGAGCAAAAAATTCTTCTGTACTTTCTTTCAAAGAATTAGATGAAAACGGCCAAAAAAGGAAAATCAATGAGTTACGAAAGAAAATTCAAGATTTGGTATTTATGTCATATTTATATAAAAATTTTGTGAAGATTTATGCTCTTAAAGGCAAAACAATGTCATAGTTCTTTCATGTTTTTTCAAAACAGTAAAGTCTATTACAAGTAAAGTTCTGAATTTGTTTTAGTGTGATATACTAGGAACATTTGGTTTGGAAGTTCTTGTGATGGATATTGATTGGCATCGAACAAATAATACCGTTACCTATTATGGCACAGAGCATGCAAGTGAATTTCCAAGCACAATTAAAAATCTTGAATGGAATTTTGCCACACATTGTCTTGGTATTGTAGTTGTTTTATATTATTAATTAGAAAATAGATCTTACACAAACTTTAAATAAGTATACTGTTTATTGTTTGCCAGTATTCTAACTAGATCTACTAGTATGCCTACTTTCCTTTTCCATCTGTTATGTTCCTTAACCGTTACGTTGTTATTTATTCCTTCTACACATGTTGCGCCGATCATCGATTGCATCAATTATTTTTATTTTTTAAGCATAATGTAGCTCTAAATATATAATATATACATTATCTTGTTACGATTTTGATTTAACAAAATAATAACTTTATAATATACCATATATACAACAAATATTGTAGCTATTCTATCTATTTTGTTGTTTAGTTTTATTTTCTGCCTATTAAGGATTTTCAGTTTTATTTGCATCTGGCGACTTCAAGATTCTAATTACAACACTTACCTTTAATATGTTTTAATTTTAATAATTTATTTAATAATAATAATTGAATATCCTGTAAAGATCGGCATTAATATTTACATTAACTGCAAAGAAACATAAATGTATGTAAATTGTTTAAAAATTTAAAATTTTAGAGACATGTAAAGAAAAACCTTCACTGTCACTTACTTTGAAACAGAAACGCGTTAAGATTGCTGAGGAGCTAAACAAAAAATGAAAAGCTTTTTTATGAAAAGCATTGTTTGGTATGGTGTTGTTGCTAAAATATGTGTTTTAATTTTGTGCGCCCTTTCGTATTGATTTTTTGTTTTTTTAGATGATGCCAGCAATGGAGTATATTCAAGGGTTTCCTATAAAAAAATAGCAAGCAATGTTTATACCGTCAAAGGCTTACCATCAAATTATATTTTTAAAAAGCCCGCAGTTTGCTCTATAAAGGATTTGGAAGCTCTAGAAGAAAATATGGAGTTTATTTCTTTTACAAAAACAAGTAATAATATTATGCAAATAAATATAGTGTAGCAAGTTTAATATAATTTTCTTACACCTTCTATTTTTAAAGGACTTTTGTTAACAAATATATATTACAGCAACTTTACTTTCAGTAAACAACGATCGCGTAGCAACATCTGCAGATGGTTGTGCTGCAACGGAAAGTAATTCGCTTGGTAGGTCTGTCCTTTCAATGGACTGTTTTGCACAATCGATTCACGGTTTTGGAAGGAAATGCAACAAGTTTTTTGTGTGTTTTTAGTGAACAACGATCGCGTAGCAACATCTGCAGATGGTTGTGCTGCAACGGAAAGTAAATGGCTTGGTAGGTCTGTCCTTTCATTGGACTGTTTTGCACAATCGATTCACGGTTTTGGAAGGAAATGCAACAAGTTTTTTGTGTGTTTTCAGTGAACAACGAACACGTACCAACATCTGCAGATGGTTGTGCTGCAACGGAAAGTAATTGGCTTGGTAGGTCTGTCCTTTTATTGGACTGTTTTGCACAATCGATTCACGGTTTTGGAAGGAAATGCAACAAGTTTTTTGTGTGTTTTCAGTGAACAACGAACACGTACCAACATCTGCAGATGATTGTGCTGCAACGGAAAATAATTCGCTTGGTAAGTCTGTCCTTTTATTGGACTGGTTTGCACAATCGATTCACGGTTTTAGAAGGAAATGCAACAAGTTTTTTGTGTGTTTTTAGTGAACAACGATCGCGTAGCAACATCTGCAGATGGTTGTGCTGCAACGGAAAGTAATTCGCTTGGTAGGTCTGTCCTTTTATTGGACTGTTTTGCACAATCGATTCACGGTTTTGGAAGGAAATGCAACAAGTTTTTTGTGTGTTTTCAGTGAACAACGATCGCGTAGCAACATCTGCAGATGGTTGTGCTGCAACGGAAAGTAATTGGCTTGGTAGGTCTGTCCTTTTATTGGACTGTTTTGCACAATCGATTCACGGTTTTGGAAGGAAATGCAACAAGTTTTTTGTGTGTTTTCAGTGAACAACGATCGCGTAGCAACATCTGCAGATGGTTGTGCTGCAACGGAAAGTAATTGGCTTGGTAGGTCTGTCCTTTTATTGGACTGTTTTGCACAATCGATTCACGGTTTTGGAAGGAAATGCAACAAGTTTTTGTGTGTTTTCAGTGAACAACGATACAACTAAATGCATTTTTGAATTGTAATTGTAGCAAAATATGGCGTTTTTTACTTTTCTTGCTTTGACAGGTAATCTGCTAAAGAGAAAATGTTACCCGAAAAGAGAGCGAGTTCCGGAAGAGTTTTGGAAAAGAAAAGAAATGATTCTTCTCATCTTTATCTGAAATATTTGTTTTGTTTTTAACATAAGGGTATGTGATATAAATATCAATAAAAACTTTAAATCGCTTTCATGTTTTTTATCTTTAAACTGGAATGTTCATTTGTTACTAAATGATCATAAGTATTTGAAAAACTTCAACAGAATTTGAAGCAAAATTTATGTATTTAACGCGTTATGTCGTGTTTGTCTTTCAGTCTTACTTTCATTGTTTTTCTCTCAATTTGTATTTTTTAAATTTACTAATATCCGGAGGTAAACGTTATTTTAAAAAGCAAGAAAATATAGTTATTCATTTATTATTATCTTTACTAATCCCTATTGTCAAAGTGGATCCTATCGCTTCTGTTTATGCCGTCCCACTTATCGGGAGTATACTGTATTTCTTTTAAAAATCTATAAAAAGCCGTGTTTCTGAGATATAATACATTGTAAAATTTTGGCCCTCTATTCCCTCCCACGGCCGTGAAAAATGGAAACTAAACTCGACCTCATAACTAAGCCAACCATAACTCTAAGTAACGTTATGACCCTACCATTCGCGGAACTGGGCCAATGGCTGTAAATAGTGGATGACGGCTATTTTTAAGGTATTAAAATTTGGAACCCAAATTTTAATGTCGAAGGTTGTTACGTCTATTGAAGGTTTTAGCACAAAAGTCGATCGACAAAAAAAATTGACCTGCGCATGCGCAAAACCGAATTCGCCAACCACTTATGATAGGAATCTGAAATTTTGCATCAAGAAATATTGTCAATTTTGGTAAGATATTCTGGAATAAAATTTCGAAAAAGGATAAAAATGTGGAAGTTAAACGCGTGCGCAACCTGTTTTTTCTCAGTTACGTATTATTTTCCTTAGTTTCTGTAGTATTTTCGGAATTTAATTTTCATGGGCCGGTGACACAATAGCATAGCTGTACATACACATAAATTCGTTTTAAATAACCTTAAGTAGAACGATCTATGGACGATTTAATTTTACGCATGCGCAAGGGCTCACGCTGTGTTTTGAGATTTGTAAACAGACTATTCTGATATATATGATCGTTTTCGATTTCCATTCAAAATTTGCAGTGATAATCTTCATTATTTACCGAGATATTGCTTATATACTAGGGTTGGTAGCATTCCTCATACTAAAAAAAAATGCAAAAAGAGTCGAGGGTTAGTGCCGAACTTCTTATATCTCCTTAACCACTGGCCGGAATCACTTCATATTTGAAATATAACATCAGCATATTATTTCATCGACAAAATTCGCAAATTAATTTTCACATCATTGTCAGATATTGCACACGTATGCGCAATACCATTTCGCCTATATTTCGTTAAGACAATATCATACCTGTAAACTTTTGTGGAAAATGATGCTTATATGATGGCTTTAGCTTATAGTATAATTATGTTTAATTAAGATTGAGAATTCTGGGAATTAAACGCATGCGCATTAAATATTTTAATTATTTTTTCGGTTGCCGTAATTTTTTCCGAATTATTTTTATCCATCCAGTTAACACCGTCATTTTCCCATCCATATGCAAAGTTTCCTTTGATATAATCTTCAGTAGAGCTCTATATTTTTAACTTACGTTTACGCATGCGCAAACCACTATATCGAATTTTTAAAGATAATTTTTTCATATTTCAGTTTTAAATTACTATTTCCAATCTCCCTTGAAAATTTCAACTGAATATCTATATTATTCATCAAGTTATGCATTTATGAGGTCGAAACCTAAGTCATGGGTAAAAGTTAATGTAGATTACCCTCGAATGGATATCGGATGCATTCTCAATAATTATTTCTTTAAAAATTGTCGTATCGCGCTAATATTTTGGGACTATTTAAGAGACAATATAATACCAATAATAGCGTTTAAAAAATCAAAAAAAATCTTGTGGTTAGCGTATCACGTGACTTTTAAATCCAGTTTTGGTTGTTAATAGCTATTACTTGATAACTCCGTCATTCCTAACCCCTTAAAAACCATTTTCATACTGAAGATACCTTACATTAAGGCAGTTGTGGGACTGTAAAGATATTTTAAAAATATTTTTATTTTTGGGGTTAGGGCTGCATAAGTAAAATTTTTTTGAATTTTTTTATCGATATCAAGTCGATTTTTTATATGGTTTTTAGCTACATATAGAAGACCTCAAAATTGCTATTAGTTTTCGTATTTAAGTTATGGGGTCGGGGGTAGTGACGGTTATATGTAAAAAGTGAGGGTTATGTGTGGGGCAATAACCCCGTAATTATTATGAATTATAATTCTGTCTTCCTATATCATGCTGGAGATGGCTTCTTCTTTCACGTAAAAATCCAGGAAGTTTTTATGGTGAAAATTACGGAAGTTATTCGCCTTTGTATTTTCCACTTTTTTCAAAAAAAGTAATATTTTTTTATGAATCTGAGCCAAAATGAGTAATCTCGTGCCAAAACCCGAAAAAAATAAAAATTCTTGAAGTTATAGCCATTTAAATATTGTTTTTAATATTTTGACACGTTTCCGCAGTTTTATCGATTTTTTTGTGTCATGGCCCGTTGACACAATAGCAAGCTGCACATACACAAAAATTCGTTTTAGATAACCATAAGTAGAACGATGTATGGACGATTTAATTTTGCGCATGTGTAAGGGCTTAGACTGGGTTTTAAGATTTGTAACCAGGTCATTCTCATAGATATGATAATTTTCGATCACCATTCAAAATTTGGAGTGATAATCTACATTATTTACCGAGATATTGCTAAAATACTACGGTTGGCAGCATTCCTCATACTAAAAAAAATGCAAAAAGATTTTAAGTGTCGAGCTTCTTATATCTGCTTAACCACTGGTTGGAATCACTTAATATATTAAATATAATATCAACATAATATTTCAACGACAAAAAGTCCAAATTAATTTTCACATCATTATCAGATATCGCATACCCATGCCACTTCGCACATATTTCGCTAAAACAATATGATACCTGTAAACCTTTGTGGAAAATGATGCTTATATGATGGCGGTAGCATATAGTATAATTATTTTCGAAAAACGGTGGGAATTCTGAGAATTAAGGGCATGCGTATTAAACTTTTAAATTTCTTTTTCGGTTGCCGTAACTTTTTCCGATTTTTTTATCCATCCAGTTAGCCCCATCATCAAAGATAATTGTCATATATTATTCCGTTGAAAGTTTCAAATCAATATTTTGATTATTCACATTTTCGTCTATAGAGTCCAATATACTGGGCGGGGTAATGCAAAAATATTCTAAGTGTCAAGCTTCTTATATCTCCTTAACTACGGGTCGGAATCACTTCATATTTACCCTATAACTTAAGGACAAATATTATACAAATATTAATCGGCAAAAAATATTTATCTCAAGATTATTTGACTTCTTCAAGCTTACAATATATACATGATTATCGAAGTAAAACTTAACTATACCAGATAGTTCCGTTGCAAAATCAGTAGTCTGCGCTTACGTACGGATTAGTCTTATATTCGGGGAAGAAAAAAACGTATGCTTGGTTGTCCGACCGAATGGTTTAACAACACACCCAGGTTGCAATAATTACATACACAGCTTCACACTTGATAACCCAACTACATAGTATATTGCTTTTTTAAAAAATAACAAAAAACGCTCTTAAAAAATGGTCAAATGCTGATAAAAGTCTATTTGATTTGATAAAACTAAATTTAAGATCATAATTTTTATAGATAACCGCTTTTTAAATATGAATTTTAAACATATAAAGAATATTCGTCTTCGGTGTTATTTTCGTCGGAAATAACATCTTCATCTTCATCGTGATCATCAACGTTGTTTACAAACGATTCATAATCATCAGAATTGTTTGGTAGAGTCATCGAATCATTCAAGCTTTCTGTAAAATGTTCAACAACAACCAACTTTTTGTAAATTAAAACCTTCAATCCACCAGGTGAAGCCTCGTATGCTTTTTCTAATTCATTTAATTGATTCGCCCAATATGCTTGAACGTTTCCCATCTCCCTTTGAACCAGGGCAATTTCTTCTAATGCTCTCATCTTCCACATATGAAATTGAACACACAACCTTTTGATGTGCTCAGGTACACCAGGTGTGCTCTTAACCTAAAATAATTCCAATAATAATTAATACGTTGTATTTGCACTAATTATATATTGCGCATATAAAACATTAGATTTCCTACCACAACTCCAACTATGTCTTGATAAATAACTGCATCCAGATTTAGAACAACTTCAAACGTCATTTCACTATTTGCAATGCCAAGTTCTAAATTTGTTTCATTGAACATAACCACCAAATTCCGAATTTCTTTATTCGTTTTGTTTATTTGGTGAGATAAACGCTCAGCGATGACAGAACCAACTGATATATAACAAAAATATACTTTCATACTATAAAAATAATACACCTGAATTATATGTAGTACTTAAGTCCATTCCTTGAAAGACAACATACTCATTTGTTAGTTTACTGACAGGGGCACATCCTTTCAAAACTTTACTGTTATAATACTTTCAAAAAAACAATAAGTTAAAGAAACAAACAAAATGGACTGTGCTAATTCAAGTGAATTAAAGTCATGTAACTTATTATACAGAACATGGTAAATAACTTAATATACATTAATAAAACTAATATTTTTTTACATAATTACCTGCATACCGCTTCTTTGCAGCTAAAAGCATGAGACGCTCCGAAACTCTACTATAGAGCAAACTTTGGCAATTCTTAAATTGCTTTTGCAAAAATCTTCCTTTTTGGCAGTTATACTCAGGTGTCAAATGAGTCCAGCGTTCATCTATGAAAGGGTTTCTTTCAATCCTCTTTAGTGATACATCAAGTCTATGAAATTTAAGATTTAAACTCATAAGAAAGATTTGTTTTCTTGTTATGAAAACAAAAAAGAAATCTAAAACCCTTTTCAATGGATATACAACAAAACTTACTTTTCAGCTTTGGCTTTGCGATTAGCAATATCGTGAAGTTTTGTACTTAACATAACAAGAGAACGTTCGCGATTCAGATCTTTAATTTTCAAGAAATAACTCAACTTCCAATCGTTTTGCGCTGAAAATGACGAAATTGTAATATAGAAGAATTAACAATTAAATATATTAGAGCAGTAGTTTAAGTCAAAGCTTTAATTTAACAATTATACCAAAGTGTTTAGTAGAATTTGGCTTTTCATTAACAGTATTTTCTTCCTCCTCTTTCCAAGATAATAGCATATCATCGTCAACCGTAACTAAAATATTATTAAGTATTCAATAACAACAGTTCAAAAATCTGATTCGTATAAAAAAATTACTTTACTTGGCGATTACTAAATTATTTAACAATAAACTTAATGCATTTAAAGTATAATAAATAACTAATAACATATTTGTATATGTTTTTATAGAAAAAAGGAAGGATGATATAAATAACAAAATGTGACCGAATAATGCACTTATGTAAATTAGACATAAATATACCGTTAACCATGATAAAACCAATCCAACAATCAAATATAATTAAATATAACTAAAAACCTATATATTTATATTAAGAGCTTTAAATACAAAAATTTCTAACTAGGAAGCTTGCATAATAAACTTTTTAATTCACCAGTGCAGCTCGTAACTATTTCTTCTGCTTTTGTTTTTAGTGATAGTAAAGAGAAACCTAAAGGTTAGAGAAACAACTTTAAGAAAAATTACTGTCACAATAAAACAACACAAGTATGCAATAAATATTTGACATTATAAATACTGACAATATATCTGTAAAAGGCAATGAGATACAGCCTTTAAACTGTATAACATCATTATTTGTATATAAAAAACTGCTGCTAAACTTGGATTAGACCTTGTTTATATTCCTCATTCTCACCTATGATATGCATTTTAATAGCACCAAAGTGGTATAAAGCATCACACAGAAAATCTGTTCGATGAGCTGGTGTCATTTCTTTGGTAATTTTCCCAAATGATCTTAAATATGACCACAGTCGTTCCATTAACTCCCCGCACATCAACCCAAATGATTCTAAACGTCTAATTGAATTTTTCACCTGCATAAAAAGAAGAAACGATTATGATGGACCTCTGGCCTTCTTCCCCTAAAAGACCTTGCACTGCAGTTTCATTTAGACTTCTTGATCTGTTTGTTTCTATACAATTGGAAGGAAAAGTGTCTTTAAAGTCTTTTTGTGATGGTTTATCATGGATGTCTGGACGATTTAACAGTGAACTTGTAAATACCACCTACTTTTCAAAATATTTATATATTGTTGTTGTTTTATTATCTAATTTGCTCAAATTTGAAAAATGCAAATTTGTTTAACAGGAATAATTTGTGTGTATCTTTTTATTTATAGAAACAATGTCTTAATCACTTTTTAAAATCAGAATAAATTAACCAATACCGTTTGTTTCGCAAACATGACACTATGTCCTTCTTTTACTGGATTTAAAGAATGTTCTGCTTGTTCAAGGGTAATTGAAATATATATATATATTTATATTCTATGAGAAAACTTGGCTTTTCTTTGTTTAGAATGATGGAGATGTTGGAACATGGAACCTAATTTAAAATTTTAACATAACTTTCAACTTGTTTGAATGATCTAAAAGTTATTTGTTCTACGGCTTCATAGGAAAAGAGTTCTTTTCTTTTCTTCTAGTTCCAGTAGAGTCTCCTGAACCTCATCAGGATTTTGTCGATACCACTGGTAAACAAAATCTTAACTTATTATTAATTATTTAATGAACCTGATTTACCAAAATGTTTTACTAGTATAATGTTCACGCCTTTGGAATGCTTCAAAAGACTTTTTTGTTCATGAATTATACAAAGAAGATCGATCGTTCCTTATTCATTTTTTCTTTCTTGTAGCTCCGGTGAAACGTCTTCAATCCCAGCAGGACTCTGTCGATACGACTGGTAAATAAAATAATTACTAATTACATTAAACCTAATTTTAATTCGCTTCACTAACATTATTTCAGGTGATTTAAATTATTTAATATTAATAATAAAAGTATTTTTTAGCTTATAAATTAATTGAAAAAGATTTTTGCTTATTACTTTTTCTTTCCTTATAGGTCCAGTCACGACTTCTCGTACTTTTAAGCGCTCTGAAAACGCAACCGGTAAAAATATTTAGTTTTCCTAATTTGAATCTAATTAATAGTTTTTTTTTAAAATCTTGAAATCTGAAGCGTTTATAGCAGTGCAGTGTTTATTAGAAAAATATGCTTAACACGTTAAAAGAAACTATCTTGACTTGTGTAAAATGTATAAAGATTATTATGCAATTTGTTTTCTGTATGTCTTTCTTTTTTAGATCAATGTTTTTCTCTGCCAGTTGTACAGCTTACGTCTCTGACAGGTAATTTATCATTTTTTGTGTTTGTGATTGAAATTGGAAGTGGTTTTGTAAACATCTAAACTATCATCTGTGAAATGCAGTTTAATAGGCACAACAAATTAACTAAGGAAACTACTTTTTAAACAAGATTAATATCCATTAAGCTAAAAATATCTTCCTTATTTAAATTATAAAAACCGCTACTCGACATCATTACTATTTTGTTTTAATGACAAGTTTTACGATATTGTTTTTAGAGCTTCAATTAACAAGGTTCAACGTTACAAAATCTTTAGGTATGTGTGTAAAACGTCAAAAAACGATAGGTTAAAACTTCTACGTTTTATTAGATCATGAGACACATTTGCATATATGTGTAACAGTAAACAGACTCTTCATAGCCAAATAACATGACATTCCCATTGGTTTGTCTTTCATGGTAACTGTTAAGTGACGCATCATGCTTGCTTATTTCAACGTAATTGATGTAGATAGTGTGATTTGTATATTTGCTTATTTGCTTGATTTTGTTGAAAATATAATTAATTTCAGTATTTTTTACTGTTTAGGCGAATCGTACAACAATCCTCCGAATAAGAGGGTGAAGATTGACCATCTACCATCTCATCCTCGAAAAAGTGTCGAAGATCTTATATCTCCTTAACTACTGGTCGGAATCACTTCATATTTTGTCTATAACTTAAAGACTAAAATTCATAGCCAAAAAAAAAGATTATTGAACTGCGCATGCGCAAAACCAGATTCGCCAATGACCTAAGGTGGGAATCTGAAATTTTGCACCATGAAGCATTGTCAATTTTGTTAAGATATTCTGGAATAATATTTCCAAAAAAGTTTAAATAGTGGAAGTTATACGCATAGATACACAAAAATTCATTTCGAATAACCATAAGTAGAACGATTTTTGGACGATTTAATTTTACGCATGCGCAAGGACTTACACTAGGTTTTGAGATTTGTAATCAGGTTATTCTGATAGATATAATCATTTTCAATCAACAACCAAAATTTGCAATGATAATCTTCATTACTTACGGAGATATTGCTAATATTGCCAATTTGTTGCCGTATAGCACCAGCCAGCAGTTGAATTAGTTCATTTTGGATTTCTTTTCCGAGGTAGTGAGTCATTGTTTCTTGATCTTTAACTCGACGCACATGTTCATTCATAATAGGATCAAAAAGCGCTAAGTACTCTACAAATCTTTACAAAACAAAATTTCCATTGCTCGCATAGTGCAACTTTTCATTTGTACCACCGAATGACAAGTTTTGCACACCAAGAACTCTGACCAAAGCAATCAGATGTAAGATATTTCGCCAATATTCTTCTTCTTGCAGGATTTTCTGGTGGTTTAGCGCATCAATCTTTGTTCCCTTACATAAGCGTAATTCAAGTTCACGCCACACTTGATAATTTTCTAAATGGCTAGTATTTCTTTCATGTGAAGACAGAATGGCCTGGCCGCAATATTCTTCCAATCTTTCAAACCGGTTTCTTGAAGAGATGACGCAAAGTGCTAATAAATCCGGATTATTTTTAATAAAAAAAGCCTCCACATCCGAATAATTGGTACAAAAACCACGAATGTTGCTAAATGCTAAAGAGAAAGGAGGCTTTTTCTCCCCGGTTACTTTCAGCAATTTCTTTTATCAACCGTGCGTATCGTTGCTAATATAACGATATTTTACTCATGACCAGATTTTATTCAGCTTTTAGATTCCTTAAACGAGTTTATGTCCGCTTATTACCGCAACGATATTCCTAGTTAGTCCGTGGGGTGCTTGACGTTTCGCTCTACGTCTATACTATTAGGCCCTTAGAGTGTGTAAATTTTGCAAAGATTGGAAAAACAGTATGGTATCCAAACTAGATAATCTTCTGTTAACAACATATACGATATGCATTGTATAAATTCTTAGGCTTTTAGGTTTTGATAAATTTCTATTGTTGAAGCAGAAATCTTCAAGCCGACTGGCTTCTTGTTTAAAGTTGCATTCGCAAGTAAATTCCTTCAATGTTTTTGTTAGAACCTTGAATTGACATAATGGCAGAGAAGAGGGCAGATGTGTTTTTGCCGCTGTTCATGGTTATGATTTTTGTGATTTTCATGATTCGAAAGCGAAGTTTCTGTCAATCAGATGGAATCAGTATAACTCAAAGGGAAGCTAATTTGTTTACTGCGGACAATTATATTTATATGTCATTGTTTGCATCAAAAGTTCATCGTTTTCTACACCCAAGGTGAAAGAGTTTATTTTGTTTGCTTCTTTTGTTATGCGGAGATTTAGAACAGTGCCCTGGGCCAGTATATAATGGCTTACTTGAAAACATCACACAGATCTGCAAATCTAAAGGACTAAAGATATTTAGCTTAAATATTCGAGGATTGTGGGGAAATTTCGATGAACTTAAAAACATTCTTAGAGCTTCAAAAATCGACATATTCGCGCTGAACGAAATTTTTGTAAACACAGATAACGATGAAAACACTGACAATACATGTCAAAATGCATCATTTCTCTCTTCCTACAAGTTTGATTCTGAACAATACGCAATTTCGGGGTAGGAGTTTCTTTACTAATCGCGTGATAAAGGCACCGGAGGTGTAGAAGTTTACTTTAAAGATAACATTGACTATGATCTCGAAAATCTTGAAGTTGAAAGTCAGGGTTTTAGACAGGCCTCACAGATGACGTATAACGTCATCTTCCCAATTGAATCTAGATTTGTTTTTTTTCGTAGAGTTTTAAAAGTATGTGCCAATATTTTAAACAGCAAGCAAACAATCGTTTTTCTATATATAAATACATAATAATGATAAGGACATTCATAAAGTAGTTGCTACGACGCAAATTTTATTAAACGTTTCAAAAAGTTTGTTACGCAACGTAAAATGTAAAAAGTTTATTTTCAAAGAAAACCGACAGACATGTTTACACGCGATGCTACAGGTTGTTTAAAAGTTCCATTCAAGATAGAGACAGATAAATGCAGAAGAACTATGCTGCATTCGATGGAAAGAAAAAAAGATCAAAACACAAAGAAACAATCAGTTTTGTGTACGAAAACAATGACACTTTCACAAAACCAATAAACATGCACTAGACACTAAAGAAGTAGAATAAACACGACCGCTCGGTTTTAACGCGTTAACTTCGCTTTTTTCCCTAATTTCAAGACATGGTAATCATTGAAGAAGTCTTTGCATTTTAACTTGTTAAAGCTGTATTTTGCTAGTGAAAATATGTTCCGTGACATTTAAAATTTCGATATGATTGGTTCAAAAACTGTTCTCTGTTAAATTGTGAATGCCGGATTTCAGGATAATTGTATTACTACGGCACAATTAATTATAAGTGCCAGTTGGCTGACAATCTAAACGTCATTTTTAAGATACGACGACGATAGTCATGCCAGATTTAAAAACCTACAAACGGCAACTAAGTTCCTACGGATACTGAATGAACAAGACCGACACATCCAGTACACCATGGAGACGGAAGACGCTGGTAAGTCTCTTCAATTCCTAGACCTCAAAATTACAAACAGATGCGATGGCCGTTACGAATATAAAATCCATCGAAAGAACGCCATCACAAACGTCCAAATTAAACCACACTCTGGACACGACCCAAAAGTGCTGAAGGGAATCTTTACCGGTTTCCTTCATCGTGCTTACACCGTGTGTCAAGGACAACAACTAGATGAGGAAATCGAATTCCTCATATCTTGCTTTGTCGAGAATGGTTACAAGGAAAAGGAATTGAAACACATTATTACGGATTTTAAACGAAAAAGGACAAACAACAACAACAATCAAAATCAACAACAACCAGATTCCCTAACCAACATCGTCACTCTACCATGGATACCAGGCTTAAGCCCGAAACTACCCAAATCGTTTCGTAAACAAGGTTTCAGAGCGGTCTTCAAAAGCTCAAGGAACCTTAAATCCATACTGACTGCAAGAAACAAAAGTAGCCTCCCAAGGTTTAGCCTACCTGGAGTTTACAAGGTGAATTGTAAATGTGGAAAAAAGTACGTTGGCGAAACATCAATGAAAATTTCCACACGCCTGGAACAACACAAGAAATCGATCAGGGAAAAAAGTGGGAACTGACAGGCATCTCGAACCATGCCCAAATTTGTAACAAGTTCGAATGGAAGGATACAGAGGTCCTCAAAGTGTAAGCTAGGAAGTTTGACCGCAAGGTGCGGGAAGCATTGGAGATCCAGTTCCGGGAAACGTCACCACATAGTGAAGATGGTCTGAACCAAGACTATGGTCAATATGTGACGACAAGATTCTGGAAACCAATGTTCTCACATCTTCGGAAGAAGTCATTGTATTGAATATGCGCATCTTCGAAAGGGGACATTGTATTGACGTCATTTGTTTTCGAGTTTTTAACTTCTTTTTATAACGGTTTTTATTAGTCTGATGAAGACCTACACTAAGCAGGTCGAAATATTACGAAATCATGCGAACGACCATACACATGTCTATTTAATATTAAACAAACGTTCGTATCAAGATGTCATTAAAAACAATATAGCTATTATGTTGTTATTTGTTTTGTTGTGTTTTTTAGCTAGATTCTCTAAATTGTAAATTTCAGAAATTTCACTGTTTTATTTTTTTCACAGCTTTCCAGTACGCTAAACTTTTATGCTGGATTATAAAATACCCAATAAACACATCAGTTAGAACTATTTTACTCTCTTTTAGTGAGCTATATCATGTCACGAGTCTTGAAAACCGAACTGCAAATTAAATACCTTGAAGATGCCTACAATAGTGGCATGATCAGTTACAATGCCGACAATGTAGTATCCTTAAATTTAATCATGGATGTTTCAATTAAGACTGGATTGACTCAACTGCAAATTAAAGTTTGAAACTTCTTTATTTTTTTGTCACTCTCTATACAGTGTCAGTGATAATATTATTGAATATCTGTATTCTGACTAATAGAGGTATACGGGCAATATTTCTTTCTTAGCAATGGATTGATAACAGGAAAAAGTCAAGGAGCTTCCCAAAGCATGATAATGTTTATAGTCGAAAACTGAGAGGATGTGACATTTTTCGTTCAGAGTTTCTTAAAAAGTCAGGTATATATAGATAAGTGTGTGTGTATTATAGATATATAATACATAAATATTATACATTACAAATGTATGAACATTATATTGGGCATGTAAATCATTTATTATATATATATATATATAGTT